>CAWUFW010004293.1:1200000-1580119 GCA_963921515.1 Calotriton arnoldi
GTTCTCATTTTGTTTAAACTACAGCTGTACTTCTGCTCAGTGACCAGCCTTTCACCCTAGTTGCTTGCTCTGGCATGAAGCATTTTGCCATCACAACTCAAATGTCATAGCATATTACAGTTGAGCAGCAACTCAATTTCATTATTGCAAGTGACTAGCGACGTCACACCTCGACTGTAATAAGGAAATGAGAGGTTGGCTGTAGGCTGCCATGAATTATAGTAATCAAAAGATATCCAACGTCAGGCATCATCAGGTTCTTTGACTCTTGGACTTGGAAGTCCTGTGTTCGTAGTAGATAAAAGCAAAACTTACACATAGCAGAATGCAAATGCTAAACTCAGGACTGGATAAGCTTCCTATTAAGGACCCGGTAGTTTTAACGTCCTTTGCAATGTACACACATTCGTCCATGTACTCTCAAATGTCTTTTTCCAAATCCAAGATCGTCTTCAGCCATCTTACTAATTATCCCGGGTTTAATCCATCATGTCTTGATGGCTGATATTTTGCTATCCTGGCGTCTAATAGTTGTAGTCCTTTTTCTACTTCTTCGTCCTGCTCCATTTCTTAGCTCTCCGATTTTTGCCATACTTTCAAAACTCATCTTTTAACTAGTGCAGACTAATTAGTTAGTATGTGATACTTTTAACCCCTACTGTCACAAACGAACATAAGCTGGTTCTGCCGAGCTGAAAGTTTTTCATAAAATTCATAATCTGTTCAGTACAGTTTAAGTTCAGTGAAGAATATTCTCAACTGTGAATTAGGGGCCTGAATGGGGACAGAGTGTGTGTGGGGCCATGAGAATATAGCAGGAGACATGGCAGGACACCTACTGGAATTTTACTCTGAGAATCCAATAAGCCAGGAATCGGAGATGAGGGAATTGTCAGGGATTGCCTCTGTAGGGAACTAGAGAGAGAGGGTAAGTACTGGGGATCTAACAGGACTTGACAGAAGGCGAGATTTGAACGGTGCTCTCGCAGTTGCAGACTGGGGAAAGCCCCAGGATCTAATGGACTCCCAGTGGCACTCCTGAGACGATTATCCGCTACAATAGTACCCTCACTACACAAATGTATGTAAAAGCGCATGAGAAAGGAGAACTCCCACAAGAATTGAGAATGCCAATGGTGGTTACTATCCTAAAGCCGGAAAAACCTCCAGACTGATGGGATTCCTACTGGCCCATTTCTCTCCTAAACGTTGATGCGAAAGGCCTTAGTGAACAGATTGAGGGGAGTGATTCTGGACTTGGTTCACCCGGACTCCATTTTGGGAGGCTTCAGAACAATATTGCGGCAGCTAAGGAGGTTGAGGGGGTCTTCTGGCGGTGGTCTCCCTAGACGCCCATAAGGCCTTTGACTCGGTGGAGTGGCCCTATCTGTTTGCAGTCCTGGAGAACATGGGGTTTGGGACGAAATTTCTGGCCTGGGTCGAAGCCTAGAGCACGGGTTAAGGCAAATGGGATCCTCTCTCCGGGTTACCCGATTAGGAGAGGAACGCGGCAGGGCTGCCCACTGTTGCTATTTGCGTTGTCACTGGAACCGCTAGCTGAGTGAGTGCAAATCGATGTGCAGATCGAAGATTGGAGGTGGGACTCCCACAAGGGAGGATCGTATCTCACTCTATGCAGATAATGTGTTACTATACCTGGCCGACCCCGATAAGAATCTGGGATAGGTGGGCACAATGTCTGCCATTTACGGGAAGTATTCTGCGTTGCAAATTAACTGGGGGAAATCCTTCATCTTCCCAATGGTTAGGTGGAGAGTGGGACGCAACCTCCCCATGTTGCTCAGGGTTGAAAGGGGACATTTTAAATATCTGGGAATAATGATATCCAGAGACAAGGATTCTCACTATGAGGATAATCTCGCACCACTGCTAGCGAGACTAGCGGCAGATGAGGGACACTGGGGAGCACTGATTCTATCCTTGGTGGGTAGAGCGGCGTTGTTTAAAATGGCATCCATGTCCCGCTTCACAAATATATTACAGAACAGCCCATTACGCATCGCCAAGGTTTTTTTTTTAAGGCAGTCGACACACTGCTGCAAAAGTTGTTGTGGCAGGAGGGCGCCCAGAGGATAGAGCTTACCACTCTTCAGTGCTCCACATATGAGGGAAGTATAGCACTACCTAATGTTAGGTGCTACTACGAGGCGGCGCAGATAAGTGTGGTCAATGGCTGGGCGTATGCGCAGGTAGAGGTTCTGGCTTGCTTTTCATTTGGACAGGACAGGGGGAAAGGATACTTACATGTTCTCTACGGTGGGAAAGTGGCAGAGGATGCCCCTGGCGACGAAGACCGTTGTGGAAATTTGGCATGACCGCAACAGAAAAATGGGATGGTATAGGCACCTTACCCCGAGGACCCCACTGTGGCTGGGCACACAATTGAGGGAGGTGTTGAATCTGCGTGGCTTCCGAAAATGGGACGAGATAGGGATCAGCACACTAGCGGAGCTGTGGGATGCAAATGGGTTGGTACCATTTGATCATCTCCGGGTAGAATATGAGATGCCGCCCACCCAACAGTTTAAGTACCTCCAATTAAGACATGCACTAAGGGCGAGTATCACACCGGACGAGAACGGTATGGAGGTCTCACCTCTAAAGTATAGATTATTGGAATGGGCCAATGCTTACCAAAGTAATTTCTCTCACCTAACAGACCCTGAAGAGAAATATACAGGAGGGTGTAAAACCTCTGAGACTAAGATGGAAGAGATGTGGTAGAACTAGAGGAGGAGGATTGGGAAGAGTCACTGCTGTTACGTTCCCCAACCTAGGCCAAAGGAGCAAAGCCACCTTTTAACTACATTCGTCCTACCTTGCTCTGCATAACAGTTCTAGCACTGACCTTTTACCCAGTTATGTGCTGAATAAATGTCGATTGGTTTCCTTGAAACTAGTCTCATTTATTATGCATGAGGATTCTTAGTAAAATCCCCTGCACATGACGCACATAACAGGATTAACATACTCTGTACAAAAGTCATCGCTATCTTCATCCTAGGGCGACAGAGCTACTTTGCATAGTTGCAATTATTGATTTAGGCTCATTTACATAATCATACTCAACATATCGATTGTGGTATTAACCCTGAGGCTACCTTCGTGGTATAAAAGAACTGCTCCTTCACTAGGTAACTAGAGGAGACGCTTTCAAGCTGACACAAGAAACGGAGGTCCCTGCACGCTGAAGCTTCAACACGCAGCTGTCTGACATCCCTTGCGGGGTGTCCAACTCGTGACCAAGACGGGGTCCTTCATTCTCTCCCATCAAGTAATGGGGTTGGCTCTTTCCTAGGTGATTCTTGGCTTTACACCCACATACATGCTAGGTACACTAAGGTAGCGTCCGCATCATAAGAGTACGCTTGATTACTGTCATGTTTATATGCCTGCATATAATTACTGTTTTAGCACTATGGTTGAATTCTACCTTCTATTTAGTCTGTTGGTGCTTGTAATCTCTTACGTTAGCTCCTGTCTATTGAGTGTCACAGCAAACATGTTTTATACTAGAATGACGCTGGTTCAATAAATGCTTATTGAAAACGTCCCCAATGTTTATTCTGTGTATCTCTCTGAGACTAAGTGAGCACGATCGACTGAGTGAAAAGTACTGTACTGTTTCCACGATCCCTGAAGGATCAAGGGTTGTCATGTTCAATGGTTGCCAGAAACTATTTGCTCCTTGGTAAGGTTAGGGGGCTTATGGTGGAACTGTGAGCTAGCTGGTCTACAGACTAACATATCCTGCGGGGATGCCCGGAACCAGTCTTGGCACCAAGACCTTAGTTTATGTTGTCCAACAAACGCGCAGATCCTATGTATTTTTAGGAACTACATGACACTGCAGCTCCCAAGACTGGTGGCAATTAAGGCCCACTACAGATTGATACAGCTCAAGATTTTACACAGAGTATACTATACCAGGGTCCTCTTACATAAACTGTATAGAGTACCGGATGAAAAGAGTTTGCGTGGGTGCGGGCAAAGGGGTACGTTCCTTTTACACTGTGGGATTGTCCAACTCTCTGTGAATACTGGGAGGGGCTGACCCATAGGTTGGAACAGGCTACTTGCATTCAGGAGCACCCAGGGGCCCTATTAGTATGGTTGGCGATATGTAACAGATCTGAGGCATCTTCCTATCAGAAGCTGCTATTTAATCTAGGCTTCTTTCTGGCTATGGGAGAAGTGGCACACAAATGGGGCTCCACAGTGATCCCAACGGTGAGAGACTGGGAAAGAGAAAATAATATTTGCTACGCACAGGAAAAGGTGATTTATAAGGGGAACGGATGCCCAAAAAGAATTTATAAGTTTTGGAATGGATGGATTTGTGATCGGTAGAGTAATTCAGCCAGGCTGGGGGTGGGGCGGGATGTTGGGGAACAGTTTTTTGGTTACATAAACATGTTGTAATGTTGGAAATTTGTGATAAAATACGTTATAAAAAAGTTTTAAAAAAAGAATTTCAGCTGTGCTCAACCAAGAACATCTAATTATTCTATACAAGATGATGCCCAAATACTAAGATTCAGTGTTGTGGTCCACGCATTTCAACACCTGTTCCATAGGGCTCTGCTTCACATCTATCTAATGTGATGTAACTTACCCATCTGCCTTAAAACAGTCAGTTAATATACTACATGGTGGTGGAAGCTCCAGTCAAAAGGAACAGGATAATTAGCTTTCCTTTTCTAAAGTTTACAACAACAGAGCCATTACATTTCCAACACATGCTGCTTTTGACTATTTAGGCATCAGACTCCCACCCAGCCTGAGCTGGGCTCCCCAGTTGGAGAAGGCCCATGCCTCTTATCCAGCAGACTACAGATATAGCCAATATCCTTCATAGGACTACATCTAGAAGGGTTGCCCTGCCCTTGAAATTTACAATGTAAAGGCAATGGGGTCTGTACTGTATGGCGGCAAACTCTGGGGCAGTTCGAATACTAACAGTTTAGATATTGTGGAACACAGGTTTCTGAGGTCTATACTAACCCTTTCCCCAAGTACGCCACTCAGGACACTATACCTAGATCTAGCACAGAGAAAGACCTTGCACAAAATAGAATGCAGACTTCTTACTTTCTGGCACCGGCTGTGGACTACCCCAGCCCAAGAACCATATCGAGAATAAGATCTTATGGCTACACACTGTGTAGAGCAGATCCCTTGGTTCGGAACTTTAAAGTCCCTCCTGCAGAAACTGGGACTTGATAACAATTGGTCCTCCCCAGAGTTGATGAGCCTGCTCTGAAGAGATAGGATCAAGGCCCATTATTCGGAGTCTCTAGCTGTTGAAATTGTGACACAGAGCAAAGGAAGATTAACATTAGATTTCATTGATGCAAAGACTTGTGCGCACTATGAAGCGACCATCAATGAAATTGTTCCACCTCTAGCAAGCAAGCTACATCTCCAATGTAGATAGGGCACCCTACCCATTAAAGGGTTTAGCTCCAAATGACAGGAAAACAGCGAGGTAGAGGACCAGTGTCCAGTATACCACGGGGCATAGAATCGTTGGAACACATACTATTCTTTTGTCCTTGTTATCACAACCTCTTGGTCAAGTGGATCGTGCATCTTTGTAAGAATCTGGGCACTAGCGGGTATTTAGACGCCCTCAGAATCTTGAGAACCAACACAAGCAGAGTACTTGTATCTGGTAAAATATTTAATGGCACTTTGGTTAAGGCGTACTAAGTGTCTAGAAATCGAGGGTGAGACGTGGAGTACGTGCCTTGCGACCATGTGCTACAACACAGATGATAATTCAGAGCAGCAAGAGGGACGAGATGCACCTGCTTAGCTGCAAATTTAGGGATTAGCCAAATAATATTTTAATATGCATGATTGTGGAACAACCAATACAGTTTGTATTTGTTTTTAACAATCCTAAAATTTGGGGAAGCCAGAAGTTTTGTTCCGTTATGGTCCCTAATGTTAGCGATATTGGCACTGCACTGGTCACTTTATCTTAAACAAAAGCTGCAATATGTTGTTTATTTACAATAAGCAATGTGTAAGAAATTGCCAATAAGCCTATTATTTTGTATATTGCTGACCCAAGTTGCTGGATGATCTGATCCTTCATGTTTGAACTACTGTGATTTTATAAAACTGGATTTATAATATTACATTTTTATCCATTTGATTGTTGGACCTTTATAAATATGTACTATTTATTTTCGAGTTATGTAATTTTATGATTTTAGTGATTGAAAATAAAGTTATAAATGAATGAAATTTCCAACACATGCACAACCAATGCCTAGAAGGGCTTTTCAAATCCATTAACCTCATAACATCCAAAATCACATTTGCAAGTAAAGGTCATGGGCACGTCTTCGCCCTGGAGCAGTGTTTTTCACTATACAAACAACTGAGAAAGAGAAGTGGTGGAGTAGCCCCAAATAAGGCTAGAACGACATCCCCCAACAGTATCTAATCAGTCATGGCACTGCTATCTTTAGTTAATTCCATATTGATCGGAAAACATAACTAAATAGACTCACCCCAACAATAAAACGTTGAAAATTAAGAGTAATAACCATTTTTCAAATGAATAAACACAGATAAACAAAAGCACACTCATTCAGTCGGAGCTGTTCAAAATGCTTGGACCTGCAAAAGCTCTTACACGTGCTTTTTTAAATTATCACTCATAAGTTGTCCTTTGCACCTATTTCTATGCCGTCTTGCTCCGTCTCCAACCTTTGAGCATCCAATAACATCAAAATTTGGAAGCCCCCAGAGACAAGAATTTCAGCACAAGGTTCTCAGTATTAATCTTGCATTCTATGTCAGGACCGGAGGCAAGGATTATTCATTCTCTCTTCGCTTTATTTTAAACAGCAGTCATTTTCACAACATCTCAGAACTACTATTCCCATGAACCCTAGGGAATAGGAGAAGGGAAAAATCACAACAGTGTGAACCAATGAACAAACAGTTCATGACATAGCCAATCAGAAGTCTATATGCTGTTAGATAGCTACCCAGTCAAATCCCATAGTCCTCTTTCTTCGCTGCCCGCAGCCGAGTTAAGTGCCTTTCTCCTTACCTCTTGGTTTGGGTGGTTGTTTTGTGCATATGCAGCTTCAGTTTTCTATCCCTCGCTGCGAGTGGAGATCAAGCGCTGCCTTTTCAAGAGCATAGGTGTCTGGAGAGTGACGCCCAGTAATTAACTAGGTCAGTAGCGCGTGAACAGGTCAATTTGGTGAGCGCCGTTACGCCCCGCTATACGGGGTCAGTATTTTAGCGTGCCTCACACCCTGGGCAGGGGGTAATCTCCCACAACATTCTTGCTTGGCTTGCCCACCCACTATCAGTGCTGCCGGCCCGTGAGGGCTTGTGTCAGTTTCTCTCTGCAGCACGCTAGGTGCTCAGGGACACACCTCCCACACTTAATCCCCATTAAATTAAACTGGGGAGAGTATCCCAGGTCTTGGTCCTACATATACATTATTCAAGGCAGTGCCTTGTGAAAGCTGTTTGGTTGTCTCCCAACTCTTTTTTACCTGGTAATTTTGCCCTCAGTGCCTATTGTTATCCTTCCTAATGCTATGGAGGAATAGGAGGACACACAGGGGGATACTTGCCCTTTGATGAGGATTTCTATGAGGCTGTGGATACCTCCATTTATTGGGCAGTAGCGGAAGCCATGGGCCCCATGGAGCAACGGCTCTCGCAGCAATCAGTGCGAGAATGCGCCAGACTGGTGAAGCTGGCTCCCCACCCCCGATGGGTTCTCAAGCCCTGGTTCCTCCTCCCCAGGGTGTGGAGAGGGTAGACCATGACACTTTTGAGTGTCTCAAACATGCTTTCTTAATCAGGACCCCACCCCCCAATCCACTTTCTCAGCCCACCCCTGCTCCCCCGGTTCCCCAAATCAGGGCAACCACCAGGGTGATACAGACGATGACCAGGGTCCTTCTCTGCCTTACCTTCCCTCCTCGCTCCCACCATCTACAGACCCCACCCCCTTCCCCAGCCTCTGCCCAAGGGTCGGATTTACTAGATCAGGATGACATTATTCATCCCGGGTTGGCGGAGTGGTCCCCTTCCGACAAGGTTGCCTCCTATGTGGCGGTGCGCATCCGCAAGCCTTTGGAAAAGGAGGCCAGGAGCCGCCTGTGTGCAGAGTGCCCCCACCCATCCCTTGAGGGAAAGATTTCCTCGAAACCAGAGCTCGACCCCACCATGGCCACCTTCCTGGCCAAGTTTATCAAGGATCCTCAAAAAGGGATCGATAGGTCCTGGCGCTCATGCCAGGACAAACTTTTAGACACCCTTGGGCCCCTGATTAAGATCTTCGACATGGACAAGGACGCCAGGGCGTCGGGTACGAACCTCTCCCCAGAGGTCCTCTTGGGTTGGGCGCAGCAAGCCATCATATTCCTCGGGAAAGCGAGCTGTGCTTAGCCGGCAGAGTGCTGATGTTCTTTCCTTATCAAAGCGGACCCCAAGTTAGGGGATCTAGCGGTCTCTGAGGCTGGCACAGTGGCTCAGGGGGGGCTCTTGAGAGAGCCCTTCATAAAGGAGCTGGGGAAGTTAGAAAACACATTCACTTCCCTAGACAAGGTACAGTCGTCCATTAAGAGGGTCTTCCATCCCTGGGTTTTCCTGGGGCTGGGGGAGGTAGGGGCCGCTCGTCCGGCTGTGGCACTTACCAATATGCTCTAGGGCAAGGCTCCAAACTTGGCTACCAGGGCACCACCTGTTACGCCACCTTCCACTAAACCAGAGGCTAGCGTTTCCGATGCAAAGACAGTGGATCTGGCACCACACCCAATCCCGGTGAGCCATGCCTTCTTCATCTCTAAAGGTGGGGGGCCGGTTGGCGTGTTTCATGCCGGCTTGGTGTTCTATTACCTCCGACGCTTGGGTCCTCCAGACAATCCAGGGGTTTCACAGAGTTTTATGGCTCCGCCTCTCAGCCTGTGCTTTCCAGGCCCATCTAGTTTTTCGAGCACAAGGCAACCCTCACAGACATGGAGATTTCTTCCCTTCTGGGAAAGGGCACAATTTGACTCTCCGTTTTCCACTATCGGGGCTTCACCAGCAATATTTTTTTTGTGGACAAATAGGATAGAAGTCAGCAGCCTGTAATAAACCTGCGCAGTTTCAACGAGTGGATAGTATACCACCACTTCAAGATGGAGGGCATCCATCTCCTTCGGGACCTTTTGGTTACCTCAGACTGGATGGTTCGGCTGGATTTAAAAGATGCCTACCTATCCATTCCAATTTTTCCCCCGCACAGGAGGTTTCTGCAGTTCATCTGGCGCGACCAGACATATGAATTCTCTACTCTGCCTTTCGGAATGTCTTTGGCCCCATGGTGCTTCACGAAGGTTCTCAAACCGGCCATGGAATTCTTTCAGACCAAAGGAGTCCAACTTACTGTATATTTGGATGATACGCTTCTCCTGGTTCGTGTCCTCTGCAGCTGTCCCTCCAGTTGCAAATGACGGTCAACCTGTTACAAGGTTTGGGGTTTGTCATCAACGACAAGAAGTCGCTATTGGTCCCTTCTCAATCAATCAATCACGATTTTGGGTTTTGTGATCGATTCGACCAGCGCCTCTTTGAGTCTTCCCCTTGGCAACCTATCCAAAATACGTCAAACCTGCGCAAAACCTCAGCAAAATCTCAGCTTTCTCTCAGACAACTTGCCTGTTTAGTGAGTCTGCTCGCCTCGTCTATCCAGGCGATTTTTCTGTGCCCTCTTCATTATCGGGCCCTTCAGCGCTTAAAGCAGCTCACTTGCGAAAGGGTCTCACTTACTCTCAGCGCGTAATCCTTACTCAGAATGCCCGGGACGAAATACAGTGGTGGCTCTCCAATATGGGGCCTGAAATGGGTGGGCGATCTTCAGCTCCTCCCTGGATCTAGTAATCAAATCTGATGCCAGCAGATCTGGATGGGGTGCCAGGTGTGGAGACCTCTCTACAGGGGGTGTGTGGTCCCCACAAGAGCTACACATCAATTGCCTGGAACTCCTAGCCGGATCATCTGCGGTCCACTGCTGGACCAAGGACAGGATTCAGTTGTGCGTTCTCCTCAAGATGGACAATATATCGGCGGTGCGATATATCAACCGCTTGGGAGGCATGCACTTTAAAGCCCTGTCGGATCTAGCAACCAGTTTTTGGCAATATTGCCTGCAGCATCAGATTTCTGTTACGGCGAATACCTTCCGGGTCAGGAGAATCAGGCTGCGGACTGGCATTCACGCAACCTTCGAGACTCCAGTCTTTGGAGACTGCACCCTGATGTATTTCCACGGCTTCATCAGACCTGGGGTCCATTCTCCATCGATCTATTTGCCTTCTGTTTGGACTACCAGTTGCTGAGATTTTTTCAGCTGGAGGCCGGATCCGTTGGCGGTGGCCACGGACGCATTTCTGCAGGACTGGAGTCTGGAAAGAGGTTATGCATTTCCCCTCCGAAGCGATGATCACCCGGGCATCAGCTCAGATCAGACGGCAGGAGGCAGAGGTAGTCATGGTCACCCCAACTTGGAGGTCCCAAGTATGCATGGTTTCTGGTTCTACTGGAACGTTCTTGGGATTTTCCAATCAGACTCCCCCCGTTTCCGTCTCTCCTTCTAAATCCGGATCGGATGCAGCATCCGTTAATTCTGGGAGGCTCCCTCTACCTGATGGCCTGGCGGGTTTCAGGAGCAGATAGTCAATCCTGGGCCTTTCGCGAGAGGCTGAGGACCTCCTCTCAAAGGCATGGGCCGGGAGTAGGGTCAAATGCTATAGGTTAGCTTGGAAGAGATGGACCGGTTGGTGTGTGCGACAGGGTTGTGATCCTGTGGGGGCAGACGTAGTACAGATTCTGAACTTCCTGGCCTCTCTGGCGAGGCAAGGTTTGGCCTATCGATCTATAAATACTTTTCGCTCAGCCATCTTGGCGAGCCATGCCCCTGTTGACGGCTCTCTAGTTGGAGAGCATCCCTTTGTGTGCAGCCTCCTCAGAGGAATCTGGCTGTCCCTACTTCTGGAACCTTGTTACTCTGCCCTCCGAGACGTTAATAAAGTCCTCAACTTATTTCTGTCCTGGCAACCAAACACATTTTTGTCCAGGAAGGAACTTTCAACGAAGCTTCTTAGTCTGGTCTGTTGCAAGTGGGTTTCGGATGTGAGAGCCTTGGACATTACAGGCAGAACTTTTTCTCCTTCAGGGGTTTCTTTTACGGTTAGTCGGTGCACTAAATGTCACACCAGAGTAATCTATTACCCGGCTTTTCCAGAGATGCCCAAGCTATGTGTGGTGCGATGCCTCAAGGCCTATGAGGAAATGATGGAAGAATTCCCTCCTACGGGGGAGCGTCAACTTCTGATAGTGCTACGCAAGCCCCACCAGGTCACCTTCTGATAGTGCATCGCAAGCCCCACCAGGTCTCCTACCATAGCTCGCTACTGAGGTGGGTCATGCAGGAGACTGGCATTGATTTGAAGATGTTTGGGGCTTATTCGGCCCGTGGAGCAATGGCTTCTAAAGCCTTCTGTCTGGGTGCACAGCTGGAAGATATTATGAATGAGGCCGACTGGTCGTCAGATTTCACCTTCAAAACTTTTATTTTAATCCTTGCCTCCGGTCCCGACAGAATTAAAAATGTCCTAGCTCTCGTAATGGAAAGTTTCAATTCTATTAAGTACTCGGAGGCGAGGATTACCCCATCCTGGGGGGTGAGGGGGTCAATTTTGACTCCCTCCCCATGACTAGTAAGTACATTTCTAAAAGGAGGTATTGTGGCTTGAATACTGTGATTGTAAGTAATTGTTCACTATTGCTGTGATTTTATATTGTATTTCACCTGTTCTTTGTCGTAATGGTGGATGAGCATTGTGAATCGTCCCCTCAGTTACCGACCTGTGGTTAACTACTACGTTCTTTTCCTAGGGGCAGATTCTACCAGACAGGATGCTTGATTCCGGAGTGTCGGCTTGGCTCACGTAACAAAAGAGGACTATGGGATTTGACTGAAGAGCTATGTAACAGCATATGGACTCCTAATTGGCTAGGTCATGAACTATCTGTTCATTGGCTCACTCTGTTGTGTTTTTTCTTCTCCTATTCTCTAGGGTTCATGGGAATAGTAGCTCTGAGAAGTTGTTAAAATGGCTGCTGTTTAAAATAAAGCGAAGAGAGAATGCATAATCCTCACCTCAGAGTCCTTAATAGATTTTCAACTTTCTGTTACGAAAGCTAGGACATTTTTCATTATTATTAGGTTCTCATTTCAATAGTTTGACGATTCCAGTACTGTTACTTTTTAGTTGCTTAAAGGTGTACATAGTTGCAGATAGCAGTCTTCTCAGGGTGTGGAATTCCTACAGCCTGACGCTCCGGACTATTGTTTCGGGTCAAGGACTCCTAATTTTCATGTTTATTTTGTCCTTGGGACAAGTAGGCCCAACCTCCAGCAGCACAAACCCTTTGGCTGCCAGTTCACAGTACCACATTATGAATCAGTGAAGGGCATTGTTTAGAGTTAAGGTAATATTTGTGTCCATATGTTAATGCTGGACGAACTAGTATTTATAGCTCATTAATGCACAGCCTTTATTATTAAAGCAAGCGCTCTAAGTGTTGTAAGCTCTGACTGCACTACTGACCGTAGTTCCAGTATAAAAATGTATACACAGGTTTAGCAATATGAGGCTACGTTTAATGCTCCCAGAATGCTCTCCGATTACATGCAAATATTTACAGAAGCTCCAAAGCAAGACTGAGATTCTTTGCTTTCAAAATAAAATGTTCACAGAAAAATGCAACTTGGAAAAAAAACGTTTTGCTAAACTACTGTGAAATTTTAGATACCCTTTCTTTGAAGCATCATTTAGTAAAATGTATTAATGCATGCTAATATTTGCAAAAATATTCATAATGGAAAAATCAGTATACCCGGTCTAAACAAGATTATGGGAAACAAGAAAATAAACACGCATTGGCAAAGCCAATAGTTCTGCCATTGTTGGTCAGCGTTTTTGTTTTGTTAATGCGTTTCTTGTTTTGACATGGTTTTTGTAAACGGTTATTGTTTTGGGAGCTGCCGGGCCCTCACCATTATAACAAACATTTTTGGGTCTCAAAAAGCACACGCTGCTACAGTAGTCTACTTTGTGTGCCAATATGCTCCTTGTGAAAGAGCAGAATGCGGTCACTCATAGTGAAGTCAGCCAATATACAGATAGAGAAAGAATTTTAATTCTAGAAAAAGGTCTTCGTTAACATCAGACTTAATTAGAGGCCCAATCCTTAAAGATAATCACATATGTACGCCCAATGGTAAATGTCCTAGCATTAGAGTAGACTTATGTCTTTCATGAATTTATAAGAATTTACAGAAGTAAGCTAGGAAATGGTACTCCTAAAAAATATTGGTGAACTGCATTTTTGCACAAGCAAATATGCATGTGTAGATTTACTCATTCGAAAATCTGCTGAGTGTTTACAAGTTCAGTTTTCCTCCCACCCCTTTTTTCTCAACCCTGGAAGAAGTTTTACTTCTGCCCTTGACAGGAGTGCATTTCCAACCTTTATCATTATGGAACAAGATTAGAGAAGAGCTGGTGAAAAATCCTAAAACATGCAAATTAGTAGGTTTGCACAGACTCAAAAGGGCATTCCAACCCTGAAACTATTGCTTACCGCTACTTCCAGTCTCAGCATGTGGATGTGTGGAGAAGTGGCAAAATAAGTGAATTGCTAGTATTCAAGCCCTTCTATAGTACGAGCCCTGGTATAATCAGAGAGGCTATTATCCGAGCTCTTATATAATGCGATTGCGGCCAAAATTTGTCGTGGCACTAGGTGGCACCAAAGGGACAAGTAGATTTGTTTACAGGACAAGTAGATTTATGAAGCAGCCTGTCCCATGGACAAGATATTTGATAGATTTCCACACCTGTGTCAGACAGAAGCTAAAGACATTATTTTCTTACCTGCTCTCCTGAAGCTGGTCATGGACTCCAGGACTGCCACCTTGAGGTCAAAGGCTCCTGCCTGTGCCCCATGCCACAGCATGGCATATTCCCCAGAGACGTGGTACACGGCCAGTGGATGATCGGGGTGCTGAAACGAACAAAACATAAAATCAGTGGTTCAAACGGGATATTATGCTGCTCTTACAATTTCCTTTCTCATGTGTTGATTTTATTTTCATTTACAGGGCAAGATGTATGCTATAGGTTCCGGGTCCTCATTGGGCAATCTCACCCTCCCCCAGTTAGAATTGCAGGGATTAAGCTTGTCATTCATGGGAAGGTTTCTGGGGTGGACAGGTGTGAGGTCTTAGACTTGGCTTTTGGTGTTAAATAAGCGTGTGTGATGCTGGGGATTGTTTACGCGCATGTGGGCAGGTATAGCACATGGTTTAATTTCATGAGGATACTTCTGGGTCAGTGTCTCGAAGACAACAATAATGCGTTCTGGGAAAGCCATACCAACTTGGGGCATATGTAGGGGACAAACATTTAATTAAGAGTCCTTGTTCTTTGAGATGAGACCTTTGGTGTCCTTAAAGTAACCAATGAAGGTTAGCAAATTATTTTGGGGTTGTGCCCTCTAAGGACTGGGAAACAGGAGTCAGAATCATCCATACTTACTCTGTCCTTTACTTCTCTGACGAGATCCAGATATGGCATTCCTGGTTTTACCATCAGCATATCGGCTCCTTCCCTCACATCACGGTCCTTCAAAGACGAAACAAATGAATATGATAAAGTTTACACTTACCAGAAGCATACTGCAAGTATGAGTATTCAAAAGATTACTACTTCCTGTACAGAGTAAATACTGGCGTATTCCACCAAACAAATGCCATCCCAAACAAGTTAAAGCTTTTCTATTAGCTGCCCTAATGAAAGTCCATTGTTCAAAGGCTAAAATTTCCCTAGTAACTGCCACGATTCAAATGAACCAATTAAAAGTTTTTAGAAACTGCCATTACTTTTCAAACTCTCATTCGCCACATCCTAGAAGGTGCTAACCAAACTACACAAGCAAGCAGTTCTACAGCTTAAGCACCTGTGGTGAGAAGGTAGAGCAGCAGGTGACACTACACCTAATTCTTGTATTAACAGTTTTCTGAAACAGTTGACATCACAAATGGCCACTAAAGAACTGTGCCGCACAAAATATAAACATAGTAGCAAATAACTCTAATTTCAAGCAAATATAAGAAAATGGAAACATGTCCATATAATGAAGCATCATCCGGCAGTACCCTCTTGACCCAACGTCGCCATGGTCCGACTCCAGGGAGACCATATTTTGAAATATTTCTTATGTAAACCATGGGCCTTGTAGATCAGTTCATCAAGTGTGGCTCAGTGGTTAATTCCATTAGTCTATTCAGTAACTGGGGGAGACTGCATCCCACCAGTGGCGAGCTACATCTCTTTTCGCCACCAGACAGCCCATGGCAACCAGTGCTCGGGTGCTTCTGGCACCCCCAAAGTTGTCCATAATGTCTAGTAGGACTATCTTGGGATCAAATTCCAACTGTCTACCCACCACATCACTCAGAATCCCATTAACAGCCCTCCAGTAATGACGGATTACAGGGCATTCCCAGACAGTGTGGAAGAAGTTGCCAGGTGAGGAAGCGCATCTAAGACAGTTCGGGCTGGAGGCTCTCCTCATCCACAAAGCCTAAGTGGAGTGTAATAGAATTTGTGAAAATATTTAAATTGAATAAGACAATAATGCATCAATATTGCCAATAGAAAAGGCGCCATCTTGGCCTCTATCCACTCGTCGTCGTCTAGGATCTCTCTCCCACTGAGTGAAGGCAGGGGGGTTAGGAGAAATATTCACTGGTGATCAATAAAGTCTGGAGATGCCTCCTTTCCCTTTATATCAAGTATTCATTATCTCTCCAAGGAGTTGCAGTCGGGGACTGCTGTGAGTTTGTCACAGTAAGCAGGTAAGGAGTGTCTAACCTGCAAACAGCGGTAAAATTGCCAGTTATGAAGATAAAAATCCACCACCAGGTCTTGGAATGATTTGATAGCGCTGCCCCTCCACACATCCCCAAGAGTGGAGAAATGCCGATTAAGCACCATCTTACAAAGCCAGAGAGCTTTGCCGTTTCGGACAGTCAGGTATTCTGCCGCAACGGCGTCACTGCTGTTAATTTCCCATGCCATTAAAGATATTTCAGTGCAGTATGCCAGCAAAGGATGGGGAGGCACATGACGGGGACAATAAGTGTGGGGAGGCTCCACCATATAACAAGTTTAATAATCTGTGTGGGTCAATTAGCTGGAGTTCCAGCTGGTTAGGGGGGTCGTCTCTATCACCATACAACCAGTCATTGATAGGCTCCATAAGGGATGCCCTGTAATATAGTTTAATGACTGCCCAGCCCCATGTAATACAGGGATATGTAACATTTGTCAAACAACACTTCTTGGGGGTGAGTTGGGGGTTACTTACCCGCAGAAAGGAGCTGAGCTGGGCTTTCAGGTTAGCGAAGAACGCAGGCAGCAAAATATATGGGTAGTGTTGGAGAACGTAAAGAAATTGGGGAAGTGAGACCATCTTGAATAGTGCTCCACGGAGTGCCATATCAAGTGGCAACCTTAAGTTCCCAATGTTGCTGCTGGGTAAATGCTATTGTCATGCCCAGATAAAGAAAGCTGTCTTCTGTCACTAGAAGCCTGTCGTCTATCAAAACTGCCAGTACCTCTACCCCTATCAGGACTATTATGGATTGCCCCCAGGTCGCCCTGAGCCCAGAATCATCTGCACAAAACAAAATTTCCATGAGACAGGGAACTGTGTCCCCAGGGCGCTGGACGTATAGTAACATATAATCAGTGTATAGGGAGACTATCTTCCAGTCTTCCCAGCCACTGAAAACCGTGCATCCCGGCATCCACTCAAGGTGAACAGTAACAGTGAGAGCGGGCATCCCTGATTAGTGTTGCGCTCTATCAGAAAGGAAGGGAATAGAATTCCATTAACCCAAACCTGCGCCTATAGAACATTATAGAGGGTTTCAATCCAGAGAAGAAACTGGGGCCAAATGGCATTTTACGAAGAACTAGCAGGAGGAAAGGCCAGTTAACCAGGTCAAAAGCACACTCCACGTCTACCAGAAGTAGGGCACTGTCCTCCTACAGTTCATCTCTTCAGGCTATAGCCAGGTGTAGGCGGCAGAGACAATGCCTGGTGCACCTGCCAGCAATGAAGCAGTTTTGGTCCGGAGCACCTTATCCAACATGGTTGCCAATATTTTAGTAAGTATTTTAGATTCTATATTTAAGAGCAATATGTGGAGGTAAGAGGCACACTCCTCAGGGGGTTTGCCAGATTTGAGGATGACCATTCTTGTCGCCCCCGAATGCGTCACCATACAATCGCCAGTAAATGTGGGGGAGGAAACTTTTTTGAAGAATTCCAGTGGAAAGCCATTAGGGCCTGAGGTCTTGCCCGAAGGCATTGAGCTAATGGCCTGCTGCACCTCTTCCACAGTAATTGGGAGATCTAGTTAGGCTCTCTTCTCTGGTTAGAGGGCATTCATCAGAAGGTCGAGTACTATTGGGTGATACCTTTGGGGGGGCATGGTGGGCATACAAGGCACTGTAGTATAAAGCAAACTCGAAGTCTATGGGTAGCACTGCACGGATTACCTCTCTGCTGGGAGTACAAAGTTCAGGAACAATCCCACAACCACTGTATGTGTGTGAGCCAATAGGCCAGCTTCCCTGCCTTGTCTCCCAAACGGGCAGAGTCTAAAAGCTTTTGGCAGAGGGTTAGACAGGCTTGGTCTAGGGAACTCCTTATAGAATCACAGGGTTGTGTTGCTTCAGGACGTTTGAGGCGGTCAGTTTTTGGTTCAAGCTGCGGTAACTCATCTTCATAACGGGCTGCCAGTGATCTATGGGCCCTTTCCACTACAGAACTAGTTGAGTGGCTCAGCCGGGAGCAACCTCTTCAAACACTCAGCCATATACTGTGTGGGGCAGTCGTCCTGCACCCCCCCCCCCTCCGGAATGAAAACAATCCAGATATTATTCCTCCTTGATCTGCCCTCTGCATCCTCAGTCCTTTCCTCCAGCTGGCCCTCTGCCTTTGTGACCCATTAAACTGCGTTTCGGAGATCTTGACACAGTAATGATAGGTCAAGGCTCAGTTTGTCAATCTTTCCATCAAGAACCTTTCTGGAGCCTTTAATGTTCTGCAAGATGGACGCCGCTGTATCAGGGGGGAGTCCCTGTCTCAGGAGGCCCAGGGTCCTGGCCCTCCTGCTTGTCCATAGTGGAGGTGGGTTCAGCAAACTTATCGATCTTGTGCTGTGTAGGAGGACTGGGCTGCTTGTACTTGCTCCTGGTCAATGCAGGGATCTCGTTGTTGCCAAGAGGCAGGTGGGCGGACAAGGGAGGGGCTCCATAGGGAGGAGAAGTGAGATACAGCAAGAAGCTCAAGTGCAGGGGAACAGTTTCATGCGGGGCTCTCCCTGGAAGCAAAACCAAAGTGTGTCCCCTGCCAAGCCCCAGGGACCCGAGGACTCCAAACACGCGAAGCATAAGCCACTAGTCTCCAAAAGCAGACCTGTTCCTGCTAGGGCTTCCTCATACCCTCAGCTAGTATATAGGTGAACAGATAAGTCTCCAGGAGGGCGGAGACCAACTCCAGCCAAGCAGGGAGCAAAGTCCAACCATTCTAGGGGCAGCCCAGGCAGAACTCACCGGGCGAGCCCCAGGGAATGACAACCACTCGATGCCCCTCCCCCCCCATGGCCCCCATTGCCCCAGGATGAACAGGCATACCTCCAAAACTCACCACCTAACCTCACCAGTCCAAAATGCCAAGGCGGTCCTCCGACTCTCTGGGCTTGCTGCAGTCAAAACTGCAGCCAGGGGTCACCACAAAGAGGCTGACGCACTAATCGCCACCTCTGGGGCTCTCTCTCTGATGCCTCTGTGCTGGGCAGGCCTCACCAGGTGGCCGGCATAGGCAGGCTGCTAGGCCATAGCATCACTGCAATGTGGGCTTGGGGCGGTGGGGAATCCACCACTTGCTCGCCTCCGGGGAGGCTGGATGCAGGTAGCACCGTCTCCACCCTCGATGGAAATGTGTTGGTGCTACTGAGCCAGATCTGGACTGATGGCACAGGGCAAGCTGCTGAGCTCACAAACGAGCATCCGCCATCTTCGGCTGTCAGCAACACCCAACGAAAATGTGAATTTTCAAATCTAGAAACCACTGGTGATAAAAACAATCATAAATACTAGATTTGATGCCAACATAAAATTTCGGATACTGTTCAACTTTGAGGATATTTTGTCATGAAAACCTCTCTACTGCCAACATATTGATGGATTGGAAGGTACTGACCCAGTTAGTGGCTAATAGTACTATAAAGCCTTTTGCCATTTGAAACACAGGGTCCAATTTCAATGTCTTTCCTACAGGCAACAAAGAGATTATACAGGCATCACACCTAGCTCTACAGCATCTTTTATATATACCCCTTATAAATTAAGCTTTACTAAGGTTTCCTGACACAAAACGTAAGGCACCTGCTTGGTCAAAAGATACAAGCTGTGCCAGCCATAGCGAGGATAGTTTCCCTTGGCAGGGAAGTGTGGTGCCAATTGAGAGATCTAGCAATGACAGGCGGAAATGTTAAAATTCACCAATGGACCGTAATACTCATGAGCAAAATCGCTACATATAAATTCTAATTCACTCTCTTCTGTGCTATCAAAAAGGGAAATCAAATTTCTAACAGCACGGGCCACCTATTGGTACTTCCTTCTCCCACTTTCTTCCTACAATAACAGACAACCATACTGGACTGGAGGGGTTCTGAGAACCAAAGCCCCTGCTCCATGGTCGGCCTCTAAACACACACCAAATTCACAGGCACATCCAGCAGCCTAAACAACAAATCAAAAGCAGCAAAAAAAAGGTAAAATAGTTCCTAAGGAGTGGACCTCTGTACTCACCACAGCTCTTCTGGCAAGACCACGAGCTCCAGGGGGCAACTGGTAGCATCGCCTGTCCCCAAAGGCAGGTTTGGAAAGAGCAGCATCTCTGCAAAATAAAAGTCTGTGTTATGAATATTATAGAAGGGTTTGAATGTGTTCCTGTGTAACAAGGACCAGGAACTCCAATAACTTGGGTGTAAGAATTCAGGGAATAATCACAACACTTGTCAGGGTGATTCCTCTAAGTCACTAAATTAACCTGAACTTAACCCCTGGCAGCAATGCACAGAGCAGGCCGGCTTAAAGTCGGGCAATGTGTAAAGTATTTATGCCATACCAAAAAAGTAAAAGTCTAAACAACAAACAATAAAAATCTGAAACCAAATTAGAAAAATAAAGTACCATTTAATAAACAAAATGACACAAACATCCAATAAAAGGTACTGAAGGGATTACATTTTAAAGTTTTAAGTACAAATTGCACCAAAAAGCACAAAGTGGCAACATTGATAAAGGGTTGTGGTAGACTGGGTTCTAGGCGCGGTTTGGGGCAGACCACGAAGGAGCATGGGTTGGATACACCAACTCGGTTCCTCCTTGTCAAAGATTTTATCTTCTGACTTAGTCTTTTAGGTCTCAGCCAAACAGAGTGATACACTTCTAAGGCCACCAGGACCTCAAGGGATGCCCTTAGTGACTCCCTGGGTGTCAGGCAGAGGCCAACAGCAGAGTCCAGTTGTCATGGGTCAGCTGGGTACTTTCAGGAAAAGGCCTCTTGCAGCAGTCTTCGTGTAGCCACACAAGAAGTAATTCAACTGACTTTTGGAGTCCACTTCTTTGTTTTGGGTACAAAAGAGAGCAGGTCCATTCATTCAGGGCTTTGCTCAGGTCACAGACAGTAGGTCCAGGCCTCTTCAGATCTTCTGCAGATCTGGAAAGTGTTCTGAGGAGGGTGCTTGGAGGTGCCACATTTATGTCTGGCACTAACTAGTTAGTGGGTTGTGGTGACACCTGGGCACTTCTTTACCAACGGGGTAATGGTTCTCAGGGCCATCCCTACACTACCCATTTGTAAGTAGTTCCCAGTTGCTTTATTGCAAACAGGCCCAAAATGCCAAGTGTCAGGCCATTTTCAAGATGGCGAAAGTCTTCAGCTACACTAAACTTGGGCTGGGTTTGCATGGCTGTGGGGAGTGTACCACTGTTATCCTAATGCTATCCCACACCCAACACTAAAATCCAGTTTGAATCAGGCACTGTACCCACAACAAACCTGGAGACAGAAGTCTAGTAGGACAAAAGCTGGGTCCTTCAGCAACTAGACAAGGGATCCACAAGAACTGTTCTCTCTTCTCAAGTGCGCCCCAAGAGTTACATGGGGTTCAACAGACCGGTCAAGCAGGATTTGACACTGTACTGTCAAATGGAGGCCCAGAGCCCTCACTCTACATATTCTGCTGAGCTCAGAGGAATCATATCTGCACATTCAGATAAACCTATTGTTTACAACTAGGAGGCATTTCACACCTCATTCATGTCTATTCAAGACTTAGCACAGGCTTGGAGAAGCTGGAGAACTAATGCAAATTAGCCTCCAGCAACTTCAAGCAGGTAAAAGGTGACTTTAAAATTTTTGTTTTCCTTATTATGCATTAAAAATCAGACTCCACCGTTGAATTTGATATTTAATTATTACGAATAGTTGCCCAATTAATTTTCTAGCTAGCCCCTTTCCCAAGTTAGCACGATTAGTATTTTAATTAGTACCCTGGTTTTCTACAGAGGACAGCTAGGCTTGTCGATGTGAAAATAGTTTTTTGGGCCTTGTAACCGTAGGGACATGGTAATTTAAATTTCCTACTTCACCCACTTTTAAATACCATGTACCCTACCTTGTGGGCTATAAGACTTGTAAAGAGTATTTGAAAGATAGGTTTCTATCTGTCAAAAAGGGTTATTTTCACAGGCTGCACTGCAGGTTTGCACTGCAGCAAACAGGCTACACAGGTTATGCTATAAGCCATGTTTGCATTGCCACTATAGTGGATGGCACAACAGGTGCTGCTGTCCACAAGTGGCATTTATCAGTCAGACGCTAGGTGCACTTTTCAGACCGTTGTCTAGGGAGTTACAGTAAAATTGAAGTGTGCCAACCAGGAATATGGCAATTTAAACACATTTAAAGAGGAAGCACAGGCCTCATACTACTAGTTAGCACGGGTAAAGTGCATAAGGTTCTAAAGTCAGCAAAAAATAGGGTCCAGCAAAAGGTGAAAAATCTGGGATGACCATGCAGAAAGGTGCATTTCCTAAACTGGGCAATCAGTGAAAAGAGTAAGGGTGGGCTCCATAGGCACAAATTAAATTGTCAGTCTATGGTATCCCAAACACAGCTATAGTAGCAATGAGTAGTTTATTTTTCCTCTCCTTTGAACTGATTTTCACAAACAATCATAAACAACCAGCAACAGCTCGATACTGGACATCTCAGACTGCAGCACAGGATGTAATCAGGGATGAAAGATGAATAATTATTCTCTTTCATGGTTTGCCATATAACTGTGCTCTGGGTTATGCACGATACTCTTCCAATTACAAAAGCAACTGCAGGAGGTAAAAACATATTTAAGGGGTTGGAAGTCCGAACGATGTAAGAATGGTCACGTCACAGTAAGCATTCATTTGCAGCCTTGCTGCGCTCCGCAAAGTGCCCATACTGCACCGTAACATTCATGGGAGGGGGTGATAAACACACTCAGTGCATGCCCAGCAGCACATGTAAAAAATGAAAACCTCTTACTTGCAGTTGTGCAGCATACTTCATTTTTCAAAAAAATCAAAAGGTCTTTGCAAATGCCCGAACTAACAAAAGGTGAGACTGCTCCTCCAGAATTCATTACCTGACGTCAGGGAGCACATCAGTGCTGCACACTTAGCTGCAAAGACTGTGTGCACCTACTTGCAGAAACTGCATGCTGAATTTGAAGCGCCATGGAAAACCTAATGTTGCCCCTAAATCCTTTAACTCATGGGTGGCAGATAGTCGGAGGCCAGAAAAATGAATGATCATCCACCCTATATTGTTTAGCAGTCAAGGAGGTTTCCAGTTGCCTCCGAAGTCACACGCCATCCAATGTCATCGGAGAATTCCAGTGTTCAATGACCAACTAGCATTGGCATAGCCAATAGGTCTCGCCTTTGGGACCTTATAAGCATTTAGCTATGCAGCACATTTCGAAAAAGGATGTGCATGTGATCTTCACTTAAGTCAGTGATGCCTTTTATTCACATGCAGGGGAATTGTGAGCTCATGCTTATAATTTTAGAGAAACACTACATGTCCCAGAATGCAATGTGCTGACAGCTAAGAATTATGGGCTGCATGAATGAGTCACACGACATAGGGTGGCCTTGGCAGCTTTGTTTGCTGTATCCTAACGATTGGAGGCTTTTATTCTCAAATGGCAGGCATTATTCCATCAAATATAAATGAAATGGTGTTCTCAAATACTCTCAACGTCGCTTCCAAGGCACCCTCACCTCTGAAGGGGAAGCAAGGGGCGGTGAAGCGGAAGCGAGGGTGAGACGGATGGATAAATCGCAATCAAAGCCTCTAAAAAGCAAAGAGTGCTGGGCATTGTATGACTTGTACATCTCATTTTGCTTTAATGTTGTGGTTTTTTGCTACTTTTCCGCCCTGCGAGTTTCACCTGGAGGTAGTCGATGGTGGATAACAGAAACAAAAAAGTCCATACAAAAAGGTTAATTTGATCTACAATCAGCTTAGCATGTTTGCCAGTTGGCAGTATTTTGCGTCTGCACTCTGCCCGAGGAGCCTTCACACTAATTTTGTTTACTTGCTCGCACTGTATTTTACCACTTGGCTCAAAATCTGCACCTGCTGTCCTCCAGTTCAAATTTACAATATGTTCTTCTAAAACAAAACAAATAGTAATAAAAAAAGATTCTGCAATTGAATTTCAAGGACTATGTAAATTGTTAAAAAAAAAATTCTTAGTATGTCGCAGACGATTCTGAAAGTGCATACATCTAAAAGTATTGGGGAACGCAATAATTAAACATACAGTTTTGTATTTGGACTCTTAGTTACTTGTGACAAGTTATGGATGTGTTTTATTGTAGCTAAAAGAAATTCACTGCAGCATCATGCTTCATTCAAGTGCCCTCTGCGGGTTAATAGTACGAAATGCACCCAAGAGCAGAACTGCAAAGAATCATATCATATTGAAATGGACGTATTTATTGTACTCAATTGTAGAGACATGCTAGGCAATTTTACTGACATAGAACATAAAAAAACAAGCATTGACCAAGCTTCGGGTGAAAGTTAGGTAAAAGTGCTATGATGTGGCAGTGCTAGCCGCATCATAGCGTTTTTTTCTTGTGGCAGTAGTGTGGGGGGATAGGGTAGATGGAAGAGGGCAAGCAACATCGTGTGGGGGCAAGCAACAAATCGAGAGCAGAGACAAGGCATGGCACAAGCAAAAACAAAGGGCAAGGAAAGAGGGGCACAGGGAAAGCACAAACAACAGGCAAGGAAGAATGTGGAAGGGGCACCAGCCAACCGAGGATGCGGGATGGGGCATGGGACAAGAACAAATAACAGTGGAGGGGGCACGGGGCAAGCGCAAACAACATGGTGGGAGCAGGAGACAAGCAACAACAAAGCAAATATTTTACGGACACCAAACATAAACCAGTGAAGGCAATTATAGACCAGAAGCAACCAAGAGCAGTTGTGTACCGGTGAGAGTGCGCAGCACATGCCCGTTACTGGCCGTTGAGAAGATGTCAGCCACTGCTCCAAGATGCTGAAGCTTTGTTGAGGAAAGAGACAACCCGCCAGATCCGACTGTGCCCAGTCTAACCTCACGATATTTACCCATCGTCATATTCCCTACTACTACAGGCCCCATGCCAGAAATGGAGCCCCAACGAGAAGAAAATGAATGTTTGTTAAGCATTTCTGCATGTGCTTACAATAACAATTAAAGGAAAGTTCCAGTTGCAATACCAATCCTTGCACAGTATAACCCAGAAATCCAATTAGACGCAACGTTTTTTAAAGGACACTGACAAAAGCCAATCAGAAGCTGGAGGCGGGCTGTAAGCACACAGAGTTAATACAGTATGTCGAGAGACAGCGCATGCGCTGCCTAGGCTCGGCCAAAAAAAACAAGTGGTTTGTAAGCAACGAATAGTTATGTCTGGGCTGTGTCTGATCAGGCTTGTTGCAACTTATGGCTGTGATTCTAGAAATTTGCTGGATGACCAGCTGCTAGCTCAGCATTTTCACATGGTTGTTTGTCTTACAAATTTGAAAAAGAACCATTGAGTTGCACAACATTACCACCTGCTAGGTACACACTACAGGAGTGCTGGAACTACATATAAATACAGTTTTTACCTAATTTGTAATACTATGTGAAAATGTAATTAACATAAATAACAGAATTACAGTTATGCATGACCTCAAAAGAATTTCAATCTTTTCAGCTTTACTGGCGAGTTCTTTGAATTGTGAGAGTCAGCCCTTGTTCTGAACACACTCTTTCTGAGCTTTCAATTTTTTGCTGGTGTTGCAGAAGAATTCACAGTACTCTGCAGAGAGCCCATGCCTGCCAAAGTTATCCTTTCAAATTAGTACCACAACCTGGGGTGCAGAGGAATGCTATGCAATCACTTAATCAGTAGTCTGCCCAAAGTTTAAATGTAAATTACAACCGGCATCAATTTTACACCTCCTAAACACTACCAAAGTATAACACCACACCCTCTATTCTCTCAGCAATCTTAAAGATGGGCTTATTCCTTACTTTCTAATATTTGTAGGTAAAATAGTCACACCTGAAAAACTATACTCACCTGAAAGGTCCATAGAAACAGGAGGAAAACTTGGCACTGTAGCTCATGACCGAAACCTGCATAATGAAGAAAAATGTTGATTAAGAAGCACTAAAATATTTCAGATTGTCGATATTTAATTAAATAGAGGTGCTCCATTCTTTTACGGCTGTTTGTGTTGTGGAGATGAGCCGACAAGGTAATCCCTCATCTGCCCATGTGCTATACCACTCAATGCAAAGCTCCAACACTGAGACAAACTATCCCACACCTGGGGACAATTTTAAATGTGAGCCCTCTAGCTTTCCATAGAAGTTTCTAAATTTAGCTAGGTTTAGTTCCATCCCAGAAACCTATTATATCTGCTAAGTGTAGTTTGCTTTTTTCCTCCCCATTATGCAGTGTTTCTCTCTGCAGTGAGTTTTCTTGCAGAGTGCTCCGCACAAAGACCGCCAGGCATGACTAACTGGTGGAATCAAGAGATCTTGACCTATTTCCCCTTCAGGTTCCCCCTCAGGATGGGCAACTCTGGCAGCCATGCGAACAGCAGAAAGGCTGGAGATGTATTCTAGAGAAATCTTCCCTATTTAGGACTGGTAGGGCTGGAAAAGACCAAGGACAGAAACCCTGCTTCTCTGATCAGAACTAGCACTATCACCCCATCCCCTTCCATCTCCCTCCTGGAGTTTTCTATTTGACCAAAATAACTGTGCCTCCATAGTTTGGGCATCCTATTGCTCCAGGGTGGAGTTTACAGTTTACTGATGACTTAATGGTTCTTCCAATAGCTGTAATCCAATAGCTCGTGGGTGGAATCCACAGATTGATTTATTGGAAGTTTAACAGACCCTCCTTGGTTTGGGCCTCCTAAAGATCCTGGATTGGACTTCGACTTTCTTTGGGGAGCATCTTCTTTCTTCTGCCATGTAAACTCTGGAACTTGACCCCTCAAAGAATAAC
Source organism: Calotriton arnoldi (assembly GCA_963921515.1). Classification (NCBI taxonomy): domain Eukaryota; kingdom Metazoa; phylum Chordata; class Amphibia; order Caudata; family Salamandridae; genus Calotriton; species Calotriton arnoldi. Next base: position 1,226,817 of record CAWUFW010004293.1, read on the forward strand.
AATCTTTAAAGCCCACTGAGCATTCATATCGGATACATACCATTTCCTTGCAGCTTTTTCCACACTTACCATTTCCTTGTCGTTCTGTGGGTAAGGTTTTTATTTTTTTTCACCGTCACCATCTCATCATGAATTACCTTCGCTTCTTTTTTAATAAATAACCAATTCTCTTATTTTGCTTTTAATAATGCTTCCTTTACCAAAGCCTATGGGTTAAAGGTAAGGACTATGGGTAAGGACAAGGGGTAAAAGATAAGATGGTAAGGGTAAAGGTAATGTGTTAAAAATAAGGGCCAAGGGTGAGTGGATGAGTTGGTAAGGATAAGGTATTATGGATAAGGAGTTAAGTGTAAGGGATTAAGGGTTACAGTAAGGGCTATGGGAGATATTACCCGCCTTAACCCCTTATATATACCCCATACCTTCAACCCTTATGCATAACCCACAACCATTAACTCAACAATGACCTAAAAATCCTTATCCATACATTAATCCCTTTCCCTTACCCCAGGTGCCCTTACTCTTTGCCCTTTGCCGCTACTCTTACCCCTTATCCTTAACTTCTTACCACTTTATCCTTAACCAGTTCTTTTAAACTCTTAGCCATACTCCCTTGCCAGCAGCCAAGGGCAAAGGCAGGTCATGTCAAAGAGCATAATTAAAGCAGCTGTTTAAAGAACGGAAATGAAACATTGCTTTTCTTTCTTCTGCTCTGTTTTTCTAGCTCTACAGTGACAAGCAGAAAGGAGATATTAACAGAAACATGCTTTTTTTGCGCTACTTAGGTAATCATTGAAAAGTTAGAATCTTTCTGCACATTTCTACACATTCAGAGCTACTGTGCTTTTCTATAAAAAACTGACTTGTATTAAACTGATTCGAACATCTATTTGCAACAAATATCGTACGTTTTTGATGTGTTTCGTTTTGCACTAAAGATTCAATTTTTTCTTTTCAGATTTGCAAATATGCCCTCTCTCTCACATAAAATAGCTACACACCAAGGACTGAAGTAGTTTGTGGGAAATGAGATGGTGTGACTATGCATTATAAAGAATCAAGTACCCCTGTTGTACATAAGGAAATTACAAGTAACCTTAGCATTCAATAACCATATAAAGGAACTCGGCCTCGTTCCTCTATATGGTCATGGAACTCCTCAGTGACTTGCAATATCCTTATAATGTATGGAAGGGAAACTGTATCTCACATATATTTATAGTGTATGATTATATTAATATATACATTATATAATTTATATAGGGAAATGATAAGATGTTCAACAATGAAGCTGTAGTCCACGAGGATAATGGCATGACAGTGAAATGGATACAAACTAATGGTATGTTCCCTTCATATCACCAACAAACACATAGGCTCTACTGAGATTTGACACAGATCACCTCACAAAGCTATGATTTGTATATCTACCAGCAAAGCTATCCCTCACATATAAAACAATGCAACACACTAGTGCGAAAAAATAGGAGCACACTCTCTGGGTATAAAGCAAGACATGAGGTCACACTTTCGATGACTCCAAACACTTTTCCTTATTCATGCCCTGAAGGATACGGTACTACCTAGTTGCCCAAACAGAGTGCCCTTGGGGGCCTCAATAAGGAGTATAGAAAGTGCAAAATTCAACAATATAATATCTGCACAGTGATATTTAGGACACATTTCCCAGCACCCTTTAGGAAGTCACAGATTATTCCTAGGTGACAAGCGTCAAGACTTGAGAACATCAGCTCTACATAATCTATGGCATATGTCCTTATTTCTCATTCACACCTCCAAGTGTTTTACTCTTTCTGCTTAGCAAACTTCTCAATCGAGTGCTGACATTTATTTTAACAAATGCCAAGTCTCGCACTATACCAGTCACTCACCTTGTTTCCCAAGTCGTTGGAAATTAGAGCATTTTTTATGGCCCCAATACGTCCATCCATCATGTCAGAGGGAGCCACAATATGGCAACCTGTAAAAGATGGAAAAGAATGCACAATTCTATGGGAAGCCATAAATAATGTAGCAAGCACACAAGAACCCTATATTCACAGGCAAGTTATCTCAATGGTAAAATGCTACAAGTTCAAGCCAATGACAACAGAGGCAGGGGGAATAAAGAAGCACGAAAGTTTGAATACATCTGAAAGACTGGTAATTACAATGGGTGCATTACATAGATTAGCTTTATCATTACAAAAGGGACAACATATTGAAATTAGTATTAGTAACATCCAGCTGCTAGATCGGCTGCCCTCTGAAAGTACAAGAGAAACGCCAGAGGTTGTTCAGGCTGAGTGGCCTTAGTGAGGAGAAGCTTGCACCCCTACAGAACAGCAAGCTTGGGATCAAGGACTGGGCATACTAAGGCAGCCTATCATACGTTTGAGATGAAAGAAGCTTTAACCCCCATTTCAATTATGTGGTGTTCTCTACAAGTGTCATTTTACCTATTACTTTCCTTATTACGGGTGCTAGTAGGTTACACATTTGAGTGGTCTGAAAAGAGTTGCGGAAGGAATAGAATATCTTGTCATCTATTACTTGAGGATCTAAGTTCCTTTTTAGGTCTCGCCTACGCAGCGTGCATGCGCTGCATAGGAAAAAAGACCTTTTGCAATCGATTCACTTTTCACCCTAAAAACGTGCACGCGTTGCATTGCTTTCAATGGCAACGCGTGCACGTTTGGCGATTCCCTTGCGGGAGCGAGCAGCTGGCGCCATATGTTATCAATTATCGCGCCTTGCTGCTCGCTCCCGCAAGGGAATCGCGCAGGCCCCCTCCTTTCTCCCCTTGCTGCCGCGCGAGGCGTGCACGCGCGCTTTTTTTCTTTTTGTTGAAGCACTCATACGAGTGTGATTATTTGCTCTGCTTACTTCCAGCCCGTCCCGCACTCCCTCCGTGTCTTTGTGTTGCCTCCTGTCTTGCAATGAAACAAGCATTGGCAAATCCAATACATTGCGCCTTTTGGCCCTTTTAAGTGTGTAGCCATGCAGCACATTATCCTGAGTGCGGAGATGCCAGGGATTGTCAAACAATACAGTTACTACACACTATTTTCTTTTTTACAGTGTGTGTCAGGGAGCGCTATTTAGTGCTTGACCAATGCCATAAAAGTACATCCAGCCGTACTACGGTGCAGTCACTACGAGTATGAGCTTTATTGGGGATCTCCGCTAGTTCGTAAGTTTGCAGAAGAGTTTATTTCAGTGTGTCACTGAAGTGGCCTCATTTCCTTTCAGATTCCTTCCGCTTCTCACGGATCAAAGAATGATGTCATCATCTGGGAGGAGGAGCTGCAGGATGGGAATGTGGGAAAGGGTCGATGCGAGGGTGCTAAGCACATGGGTAGAGTAGAAAACAACGAGAAGCGGTATTTAAAAACCCTAAACACAATCACTAGTTACAACCCTAAAAACAATAATTAGTGGTGAAGTTATTTCATGGGGCATTTATGTGCATGGAAAAACTGAAGCAAGGAGAGGATAGGGGAGTTCGCATTGTAAGGATATCTATTTTAAAAGTAAGCACCCCCCACAGCACAGTCGATGCATTTACAGCCCAACTATGAAGCCGGCATTTAAATAGTTCGGACAGGCATGACTTTCTGCCTTTGCCCTTTAAAACAACACACATTCTGATAAGGCGACCAGCAGGGCTGTGAGGAGAGCCCTGCCTCCAAGCTCATATTAGCCATAACTTTAAACATGATCCCTTTTGACACCTGATGTGAAAGAATATTATTTTCTTGTATTTTTTAGCCATCTGGGCAGTTGAACGTTAGTCGCGCATATTTGTAATGAGATGCACGCATTAAGATTCGGCGCAGCATCGCAACTAGTGTGGGCATAAGCAAGTTGCCCAAAGCCTGGAAGCCTTCTGCTGCTGGCGAACAGATCGCATGAGATGGCACGAAAGAACTGGTAAAATGTACATGCTGTGAAAATTCAGCTCAAAGCTACGACTAAACACTCATTTGAGTACCCAAAGCCGAGCGCCGAAATACCTCCACAAAACGGAAGTGGATGAAGTCATAAAGGAATATTTGCAGATGACTTAAATACAAATAGACCTGTAGCAGGAGAAGCAAACACGGTCCATAAACACCATTGCCATGCGAGAACACAGACTGCCTGGGGGCTCTTACACGTGGTTGAACTGAAATGCTAGCTTACACTTTTAAAGGTGCTTATAGAATTAAGCATGTCAGAGGAACATCAGCAAATAGTACATTTTTTTTGCAGTTTTGTACAGTGCGAACTCGACCTGAAGGTATTAGAGCACTAGACATGAGCACCAGTTATATTACACAAGGTCACATTCATTTTCTTTTAAGGCACAGGAAGGTTATGCGATGTGTCCAGAATCACAGGATGTTAAGCCAATGTCGAGACTTGGTTCCAACGTTTGCAGTCTAGTCGTAGTCCCACATCCCAGCCCGCTACAGTGTGTGTGAGACGGCTTGGGTGGAGGAGGGGGGATTTGGCATGGCTTTAGGTTACTCAAGATTCATGTACAGTAGTACGAGTACACATGTTCAAACAAGACCAAATGCACACACGCAAAAAAAATTAAAGGGACACGCGGTCACATTCAAAGGGCCAATGTGCCTGCAATGATTTTCAAAGTATTCAAGGGAAGAAAGAAATCACATGCCTTGAAAACCACACTACAGGGATGGTCCTGGTACTTTACCTCTCTTAAGTAGAGGCGCTATCGATCAAAACGCGTTCAGTTTTGGACCCCAGAAAAGGCAAGCAACAAAAGCCATGTGGGCCCTTTCATGGGGGTGAACAGTGAAACTAACCGGCAGAACAGTGCCCGTCCCCCCACTCGTGTCACATGTAAACCATTAGCCGACAGCCACAGGAAAGCCTCCCTAACCCACTAAACCCCGCAACTGAAGAGGAATACGTTCCCTCCAACACATGGCTCCATTGCACGATACACATGCTTCTACAGAAGTGGTCCTCCATGTGTAGTGCGCTGCTAGCCCCATGCCGATCAAGCCACGCTGCCAGCATGACCCGCACATACATAGCTAATTATTTGACCAGGCTTACGCAGTACAACTAGGGGCCAAGTGGGTGGTCTAGCACTATCGAACAAAGTCTTAAGGAGCAGAAGTGGTGGAGCCTCGGAGGGAGGGGGGCAACCCCGGTACACCCACCTCTGTAAATCCAATTTTCCTTGGTCCGGTAGCAGTAGCGTTGCTCCGAATGTATTCTTCCAATGGTTTTTGTAGCGCTCACAAAATAAAGGGAGTCGCAAGCGCTCCCACAGCTGACGTGACGCCACCTTCCACTGGCGTGCGCTGTGGTTTCAAGTTTGGGGAAGTGAAGGGAAAGGGATAGAGCTGGGGTTGCCTGTTCATCGACCTAAGCAGACATCACCCTCCTTTCCCCCCCCCCCTTCCAGGATATTGAGTACCCAGTGGGGGGCACTCAGGGTAACAAAAGGGAGGAAGGGGATAAGGGTGGGTGCATGCTGGGGGGGGGGGGGAGGGTGTAACAGAATGAGGGAAACTGAGACAAAACACAATTTTTTTTAAATTGTTTTAGAGAGGATGTGGTTTATCATCCAGTGCTGCTGACTTTGGAACTGGGGAACCAGGTTTGAGTCTCGGCGTTGGCTCTCCCCGTGCCTACAAAAATGCTGAGACATGCCGGTCTGAAAAATGTAAATAAAAAATAGTGAACAAAATGCTGTTTGTAAACTACATACAAAATGAAAATTACAAATGCTGATCCGTAAGTTTATTAACACTACGGCAATCTGGAACGAGTGAACGCGTACAGGAAGAAAAGCCAACATTTCAAACACATTAGGAGAATCAAAATAAGCATTGGCATAGCCAATAGGTCTCGCCTTTGGGACCTTATAAGTGTTTAGCCATGCAACAGTTGATGTTGTTGCACCAAGGATATTGTGCTGGATAACTAAACACTTATAAGGTCCCAAAGGCGAGACCTATTGGCTATGCCAATGCTTGTTTTTTTAACTGCGGTTTAATACAAGAGGCAGTCTACTCTGTGATCATGCTGCGTCTAACATTCTGTGACTTCACTTTCAATGCAGGAAATAAGTAAGACACTTCATTTCCTTACTGGTTTAGTCTCCTTCATGTTTTTGTCTGTAACTCAATATTGGGGTGCTCTTAGTGCCAAAAACCTGTGGGTATATGAGAGCTGTATGAATAGCACCATCTGTGCCAGGGTATGGCATTAATTATGCAAAATAAAAGAGGAAGAGGTGGGACACTCCCAGTTTCAGAGGAGAGAATTCCCAGTGAAAAGCATAACTACTAACATTTCAGACATGAAGTTTAGAGACTTTGACATAAAACTGATTCATCACATTTGTTGGTGGATGTTGAGAAGCAAATGGAGCCCTGCATGGCTCTGGAGAGCTTGTACCTCTGCCTCAAGGTAACCATATTGGGTTTCTTCCAACTCGACAGGCGGTGAGGGCTTAGAAGCGTGCGCACTGGTGTGTAATACAGGCTATTAGTCTTGTTAATTCAACTGTGCTCTACTTTCAATGGTCCCACCGCCACTGGGCCACTAATCATCCAAATTACAAACCTATGCAAAGAAGCGCTTTATTCACAATTTTCACAAGCTAATTGCTGCAATAATTATTGCAGCAATTAGCTTGTGAAAATTGTGAATAAAGGCGCTCTTTTTTGCATAGGTTGTCATATTGGGTTTCTGTTGGTTTTTGATTTGTGTCTCAGCGCACACAAAAATCATGCATGTGCACTGATGGCTCCCTGCGACACAGAATGAGCCCCGGAGCTAGGCTCTATGGTCTGGAAGGGCACACTATGTGCACCTTCCAGCACTGAGAATGACAAAAATAAAAAAAACTGCAGATGAATGACAGTGATGGACAGGAGATTATAGTGGCAGGGCAAGATTTTTTACATGTCGTCTGCCAGGGAGAAGTAAGGGGTGTGTGTGTGTTGGAAAGTGGATTATTGGTAGGGGCAAATGTAGATCTGCCACTGGCAATAAGGCCACTAACCATTGGTAGGACTCAGCATGGGTCTTAGAAAATTATTCCTATGCTCAACCCTTGGTAACGTGGCTGCGAGCAGACAGGCTTAACTTCAAAGACAGGTATGTAAAGCATTTAAAAACACCAATTCAGTGAATAATTAAGACACAACACATAATAAAAACCAACACCAATTTATAAAAATAGGAAATATTTTTATCTTTAAAATGACACCAAAACGACAAACATCCAATATAGTGAACCGGAGATATGAATTTTCAAAGATTTAGCAAAATATAGCACTTAGAAACTTATAGCACCATATTGGGATACAGGCTTGCGATAGACCGACCCCAAGTCAAAGTTTCAGGCCGACCCCGATGGAGCCCTGAGCGGATACCCCACGCGGAAGGTCCCGGTCACAGTTTTTACCTTCAGACTTAGAAACTTTTCTGGAGCTTTTTCTCGCGGGGTCCCTCGAAGCTCTCAGCCAGTCCGGATTCGGTGAGGGTTCGCCGGCTTGCCTTGCGATGAGCTCCCGGTCACCTTCCTACGTTCGGACTTAGAAACTTTTGCGGTTCGACCTCTGGAGCGTTCCAGCGGGGCAAACCCAGGATCCAGGCCGACACGCGGTTGAAGGCAGGCGGCTTGGCTTTCGTGGTTGCTCCCGGTCACCTTTTCTATGAGCGGACTTAGAAACTTTTCTGGAGCTTTTTCTTGCGGGGTCCCTCGATGCTCTTCACCAGGCCGGATTCGGTGAGGGTTCGCCGGCCTCGGATTTCTTCTACTCCCGGTCAAACACTGGAAGTTGGACCGACGGAGCTTTTAGCAGGACGAACCTGGATGGCTCGGCCGGCTCGCAGTTGAAGGCAGGCGGCTTGGCTGACCAGGTTGAGTCGGTCCCTCTATGGAGCTTTTTTCAAAGTTCCTCCAAAGTTCTCCAAACTTCTTGAACTTCTTCCTGAAGTTCCTCAAAGGGTCCCAAAGTGTCTCAAACTCACTCCAAGGGTCTGGAAGCTCCAAGATGGTCCTTGAAAGTTGAGGACTGCAGTTCCCACAATCCACTTGGACGTCACCCTTACAAATCCACTGGTAGTTCCCCAGGTTGATGATCTTTGGTGGAGAGGGTCCAGGTGAGCTCTGTTAACCTGTAGCTTGCAGGGAGTCCACTCTTTACTTCTTTTTCAGCAAGGTAGTCCACAGGGCTGTAGTTTCTGATGGTGCAGTCTTCAGAGGTCAGGCCTTAGAATTTGCACAGCAAAACTTCTCAGCTTGGCACAATGTCTTGCTTTCTTCAGTTTCAAGCAGCAGATCTGGAGGGCTCTGCCCCTCTCAGATACTTATTCCAAGTTCTCTGGGTCATGCAGGAGGTCACTCCTGACCAATGGAAGCAGGGTAACTCCTCAAAGATATGACCACATCCTGTAGAGTGTGGCATTATTTTGTCCCAGAGTGCATCAAATCTTCCAAATCCATAATGGCTGATTTTTCAGCAAGGAGGTAAGAACTGGCTAAACACACCTCTAGGATGGCTAATTTACTTAGACTCTCCCCCTGCATCTGCTCATACCTTCCTTAATCCTACCATCTGCCTAAGGTGGAAAGTTCAGAGTTGTAAATGACACTGTTCTCTGTTCTCCTCTTTGAAGAACATAGTTTACTGACTCCTCCCCTGGCCTGGCATTCCTATGGAACAGCACACTGCCCTGCCAGCAGAGCTGGTTGACCCCAGGGGCTCTTTATCACCTCTTCAAGGCAGCCTGGCTAATCCACTTAACTCTGACCAATCAGGGCAGACCACTGGAAGGCTGAATCTGGACTTACAAACAAGAAAGTCTTATAACTTCTTGTATGTACACTTTAGGAGAAATTCAACAATATAATATTGTTGAATTTATTAATACCATTCGGGGACGTCTTTGAATGGCACTTCTAGCCCTCTCCTATCAAGAGTTATTAGTTAATAACTTCCTACCATGTTAACCTATGTAACAGGGGATTTGCAATGGGAAAAATGACTTGGGCCATTTTTCCAGCACCAGGACTTACAAAAACATATTTTATAAGTACTTTGCTTATATCTACAGGACCCCCACCCCATGGGACAACTAGGGGAGACTTTAGGGGTTCTGAATCTGTAAAAATATTGCAGATCCTCACTTCACAGTGCTCCTAGCATCAAAGTCGAATTTGGGCAGCACTTTATCACAATGTGGGGAGTGAAATGTGAAATTTCACTTAACCCAGGGCATATAAAACTCATTTTATAAGGGTCTACCTGACCCCCCACCCCTGGGACACCTAGGCGAGACCCTGGGGGTCCCTAATATGCCATAACATTGTAGGTTATCCATTTTTAAGTGCCCCTACCACCAAAGTCGAGTTTGGGCACAATTTACTTTTTAAAAGGAGTCCTGGCACCCAGGGCTGCTTTTAAAACTGACCTCAGGCCTCAGCAGTGCACACATGCAAGTGCAGAAAGCTGCTGGCCTCTAAACTGCCATGCCCTGCTATATACTAGGGACTGATAGGTAGTTTCAATTCCCCTGCCCTATTATATACTAGGGGCTTATAGGGTAGGTCATGCCAATCACAGGGGTACCCCAACCCATAGAGTACCCTAGTGTATGTAGGTGTTTTCACTGTATTCTAAGTGTTTTCAGCATAGCACTGGCCCTGGGCATGGTTAGGCAAAGCCCAGGGTCAGTCAGAGTCAGTTACCACCAGTACCATTCAGCAAAAAGTTGGGGGGTGCCCAGGGCACAGGATGACTTTGCAACAGTGTGTGTTTGTGGGGGTGGAGGGGGGGGGGAGAGAGACAGAGAGAGAGTGAAAGTGAGAGAGTGTTTCTCATCTATGCGCCGTAGAATGTATGTGGTGTTTTTCCAGTATACATGCCTGCGGACACCCAGGAATCTATTTTGATTTTCTACCCTGGAGAGGTACACAAGGAGAGTGGAGAAAGACCAGGCAGCAGAGCATTACTGAGGTTATTAATAGTGGACAAGACAGAAGGGCAACGATTATAGGGGGGGGGGCTTTGAAGTTTAGGAAAACCTATGCCAAGTCCAGTATCAAGAAGTGGTTTTAAAACACTTAAGAGATATTTTGGATTAAATCATAAGCACATAGGAGGAGTATGTGAAGAAGGCTAATCAGAAACATGCTTCAAAACATTTCTTGCATTATGTATGGATTATAGATTCTCACCATTTGTGTTAGCCAGAAGCAAAACGGAATAGATGTCAATCCACTCAATTTCAATCAGTTAACTAAGTCTGTTCATAAATATATGAATCTATACTGCTCACCAATTCATATTAGAAAATTGGAATGTTGGGAGTTCCACTGAAGACAATGGGGCAACAGCGGTCTATATGAACAGGTATAGGCCCGCTGCTCTCAATATTTCAATGTACTAATAAAAAGCCTCTGCCTTTCTCTTTCCCTTGCTTTTTCAAAATACATGGAGTGGGCAGGGGAAAGCGAAAGGCAGAGACTGTGCTGCAGGGCACACTGGGGCCTTCCCCCTCCCTCCTCCCTAGCTCAGTCACTGGAGCCTCGGGGGGGAGGGAGGGGTATTACTGCTCAGCTCCTGGGCCTCCCTGGCTCAGCTGTACGAAAAATAAGTTTCGCCAAGCTGGGAAGAACCAGGGGCTGACTTCAGCCCCCTTTCTAAGCTCTTGCTGTGAATGTTCAACAGTTAACAGCCGTGGCCCTGAGAGTGGCTGTTAGATGTTGAACAGCTGTGAATCAAAGGCGTCGGAACTTCAGGAATTTTAACTACCTCGAGCTCCGATGCTTTTGTTTTTGCATAAATTAGGACATTCTGCCCTCTAGGGGTGGATTATTCTAATAGCCTTATAGCCCACCACAGCTGGGCTATACCAGCCATTAAAGGCCCGCTCCCTTGTTAAAGACTAACAGTGGAGCGGGCCTTTAATGCTGGAGTGGGCCTTTAATTGCTGCTATAGCTCGCTATGGCGGGCTACATAATAATCCACTGAAGAACGCTGGAATGTTGAGAGCTCCACTGAAGACAATGACTCGGGGCGAATAATGGCTGCTATAGGTCTTCTTCCCAACATTGGAATGCTTCTCTTTACGTCTCTCCATTTATTTCAGAACATTCTACTCTCGGTGCATGAAATGTTCTAATAGCATTACAGCCCTTCTGCCATGGGTTATACCAGTTGATAAAAGGCCATCATGCTTGTTATACGTGGTCACCCTTTGACAACTGGTATAAGCCTGGACTGTGGGCTATAATGCTATGGAGCACCATCCAGAGGGACGCAGGGACATGAACCGACAAGGAGCTAGAGAAAGGGATGGAGTGCGAGATAGACAGGAAGACGACGACGGAGAGAAAATGGTAGAGAAGCTACTTTCCAAGAACTGGGTTTCATGTATGATTTACCATAAATACGTGCATAGCGCACTACTACAGTTGAACTAATAAACACCTATGTATCTGTTTAAAAGGTAGGCCAGGTCTTGCTATAAACGGCAATGAGCTCCAAAGTTGAAACGGTTTGTTCAAGCTTCTTCCAAGCCCAGTTTTAATATAGCATAGCATATCTTCTTTAGAAAGCTAGATGACATGAGATGCCAAAATGCACTTTGTTTGGCACCCCACAAAATTGATTTAAATGATTAATTTTAAACCTGAGTAACTTCTAACCTTAGTAAAAATTTCTGCACCATCTGGAGAGAATTAAAATCCCAAATTCTAGGAATAAACTGCGGGTGTAGCCTTTTGCACATGTAGTCTGTTCAGATGGCAAGCAGTGATTATCTCCAGTTTCAGTCCTATGGTGATTCTTCAGAGAGCAGCGAAATAGGCTCTTTATTGCTTTGTCACACCCACTGAAGGTCTAAGCAACAAAAATATAGGATTGTCACTCAGCCATCATGCAGAAAAATATCTGCTGGAGACACAATTAGTCTCTGAAGAAACAGCTGCATTGAAAAAATGAAGCACAGACTAACATGAAAATAGCATTAAATCCAGGTGAACTCTGGTTTTTGAAGATTACAGATAAAGCATCAGACAACACCTGCAGTTTTGTCTTTAAGCGCTTTCAATACTCTCCCTGATTGAACCATTGCATACCAGAACATGAAAAGCATGTCTATCTATAGTGGACATGTGCTGAAAAAGCAAAAAATATATATCACACAAAGAAATATCCGGGAAGTCCTGAATAAATCAAGCGGCACACCACAAGGACAGCACAAGAGTTTATTGTGCATACAACGACGCGTTTCGGCGAAGCCTTTTTCTAGAAAAAGGCTTCGCCGAAACGCGTTGTTGTATGCACAATAAACTCTTGTGCTGTCCTTGTGGTGTGCCGCTGATTTATTCAGGACTTCCCGGATATTTCTTTGTGTGATATATATATATATATATATATATATATATACACACACACAAATATATATATGCACACATACACACATATGTACACATACGTAAACACACACATATATACACACACACACACATGCACACATACACACATATATATATATATATATACACATATACATACACACACACCAAGTAGTACTTGCAACAAGTACTACTCAAATTCAGACAGAAATGGAAATTACAGAACAATACAACAGAAAAAGAGATCCTAATAGTGCAGTCTTCATCAGCAGTTGGACTCACCTGCCCTGGCATAAGCCAGTGCTACCTCTGCTAGCCTCTGGCAGCTGGCCTCATTCTGGATCGTCCCATCCTCCCGGAGAATGCCTACAAAACACATACAGAGAATTCTGACCACGTGCTATACCAACCTCAAAAACTGCAACAGCTGCCTTGAGCTGACTGTTTGTGAGTGAGTCACTGCCTCTGTGCAAGTCTGCCTATGGGTCTGTGAGGATAAGAGTCAGCCAGAGGTCTTTGAGGATGACAGTCAGACTGTGGGACTGGTGTCAGCCAGGGCGCCAGTCTGCTCGAGCGACAGCCAGGGCGCCAGTCACCCTTTGTGCAGGTGTGAGTGTGCGGGTGTGTGAGTGGGGTTTGAATCAGCCTGTATGAGTGGGGTTTGAATCTGCCTGTGTGCGAGTGGGTAGGCGTTTTCCCGTGCTGCACTGTGTGGGTGAGAGTCTTCCCGTGTTGCAGTGTGAGGGTGAGAGTCTAACCATGTTGCAGTGCGACACCTGAAGCAATGATGCCTAGCACTCACCACAGTGTCCATGAGATGTGTAGGGGCACAGGCAGACATCACAAGCCACCAGGAGATCAGGAAATGTTGAACGGATCTTCCGGACAGCCTGGATTGCTGGTGTGTCTTCAGAGTCAGCAGCAGAACCCCGGTCATCCTGGAAACGGATTTAAGAATAACTGTTATTGGACAGGGAAGGAAGCAAGTAGTGAAGTTAACAGAATGGCAGCTAAGGAAGCTAGCAGCTGGAGGAGAGGGCAAAGCATAGCTATAGACTTTATAAAACACAAAGATCCTGGAAAAGTAGATAAAAGGTTAGCCTCTGCTCTTCAATACATGTGGCGAGGAAGGTAAACTTAAAAAAGTGGTGTGTGATCTCTGATCAAAAACCCAAAGGTTACACGTTTTTGAGGAAGAGATTCAGGGTTTGTAGATTACTCACTGGTTAAATATTTGCTTATTCTAGAGGACGGAGAAGTTCAGCATCCAGTAGCGAGCATGCGTAGTGAAGTGTGTCAATATGTGGGCCTCCCTCCAGACTGTTACTGGGATGTTGGGCTCTGGCGTGTAGTGAACTAAAACTACTAAGTCACCCTATAATCCAGCCCTTAGCTTTTCCTATAGGTCATAAATTTGCACTTAAGCTTGATTTATTTAACTAAAGTGAACCACGACTACAACTCACAGGAGGTTGTCTGTGAAATGAAAGTCCACGACTGCAACATGGGGTTCCCCAGTGACAAGGAGCCATCACGTACACCCACACCATTCACAAGTCATCCTTATATGTTTCGGTGCCAAAATATATGACCTCTTCTAGGAAGCTGTGAGATATCCTGGCCTTGACGCAAAGGGACCCCAAAGCCCCTTATGATCTTCACACCTTCAAATGCAAGACTATTGCTAAGGGGAAAAGTAAACTACACTACAAAAGGGACTGCCCCATCAAATTTCTTAAAATATACCAACAAGACATCTAGAATAGCACATTTTGGTAGAGCTTAAGCAGACAGATGCGAGGCACTCCTGTGCTGTAAAGGTCCTGTACAAACCAGTTCAGATCAATTATTGAACTCCAGTACTTTGGAAAGTTCAAAATATTGCATGGGTACAGGTAGATGCTACTTGATTTGTACCCATCTGTGTGCATAAATATCCACTTTAGAAGCCAAACCGAGACAGCAAGAGCTCCATTTTATCTGGCTGACCTTCGTCGCTTTGCTCGGCACTCCGAAAATCAAGACACACTTCAGGCCATGGTCCACGAGGGGCAGCAACCTCTCTTCCAGCTTGTTGACACCATACCTGGAGTAAAAAAAAAAAAGGAAACGCCTTAAAAAGTAGGTTTGACAGATAAACCACCAAGACCCATGTGTGGCCTCATACTGCTTTAAACTGCGAGAGGTAACTCATGTTGTTCCTTGTTTGACCACCTACAATGTACAGTTCTCAACTGGTAGAGTACTGTGGTTTGTAAGAAAGCGGTGTTCATCATGTAGCACAAACCTGTCTGCTGAGTAATGGTAAGCCCAACATTAATGGTGCTTAGGGGCGACTGTAACACAATACAAGAACTTCTACATTATGATGGGATTCACACATTTGAATCACACTATTAAACTACACATGTAAATTTGCATGTTTCAAATATTTATATTTTGTTCAGCACAGGTAAATTTAGTGATTTGATCAGAAGTGTCGATGCTGGGTTACAACCAAGATCTCCTGGTTTTAAATTCGGCATCTTAGCCACTGAACCACATCTCTCGCCTTTTGGCTTAAATATTTGTATTAAAAAATGGATGGAATGAGACACATAATCCAATGATTTTAGGAAATTTTTATTGTTTGCTCTGGCATGTGGTTTGTTTTCATGGATGGAGACTGGGAGTTGAACTAATTCAGTTGTGGTTCTAAGAATTAGTCTTTCTTCCTCATAAGTGGTCATCTTTGGAGAATTACATAGGGAAATGCCCTGTTGCAGGGCGAAATCCAAGAACCAGCCAAACGGTGTGTAATCCCAGAACCAGTCTACGAGGATCTGGGTCCTTTCCTCCCCTTCTGAAACAACATGGTATGGTCAAACCCGCAGGAATCTGCACATTAGGCTGTAACCCCAAGAACCTGGACAGGAGACTCCGATACCAAGAACTGCACTGGTAGGGGGGGAGGGGAGAGCTTGGAGCGGACAGGGATGAACAGACTAATTCTGACAACCAGCACAGTCCAACTCCCAAGAACCAGCAGAAATGTTAGGTCTGAGAACCAACATATGAGGTTCCAAATTACTCCAACACAGAATGGCACAGATCCTAGAACCAGAGCAGGAGGCTCAACCTCAAGAAACAGCGTAGGAGGGCGTAGACCCACAACAAGCCCAGGAGGGTTTCTCATCTCTGCTTACATTATGGTACAGCCCTTAGACACCATTACAGGAGTGTCTAATAACTAGAAATGGAATGGAGTTGGGCACATCACTGAGGACCAGCAAAGCAGAGTCCAACACCTTATTTTAAGGCAATCAAACAATGAACCAGCAGATGAGGGTCTGTCCCTCAGAAGCAGGTCAGGAGGATCCAGATTCCCACCACCAAAGAATTTGCACAGGAGGCTGAACTCTCAGAAGCAGGACAGGTTGTTCAGCCTCAAAAAGCAGCTCCGGAAGGTGCAACCCAAGGAAAGAACTGGAGTACCTTAACCCTAGAACTGCTACTGACTTTCACTTAAAGATTTTAGCTGCTTCCTCTGAGTGAAAGTCTACAGCTTAGCGGTGTTCCCGTGAATCTCACAACTCCAATGGGGCCAATAACTGCTGATCACAGCCCTATGTGAATTAAGTGGCCACTCGTAAGAAGGGCCCTACTCAGTGCACTTTCAGGCTAAGTGCAGCTTGGAGAAACACACACTGAACACAGAGATGCAATGACAAGACACAAAGAGATGGTAACACCTCTTCCTACAGGCGATCATCCCTCTAGCCCTCGAGTAAGGAAACCCTAGAAGTGAATGCTCCAAGAATTTTCAGCACAAAACACTTCTCACATCTGAAAACATCTCTAAATGTTGTTGACTGGATGGTTGCCAATGTGCAGAATAACAAGAGAAAGTCACGAAAGAAGGAAAGGTGTGCAGCACAGTTCCATCAGGTTTAGTAGGATTCCCCTTTATCACGTACCTGGCTTGTCCGGGGAGGCTGGCAATGTGTTCCACTGCATCTGGACTGTCTCTGAAAGTGATACAAAGGAGGCAAACAATGTCAAAGCTGGGGCAGATGGAAATTCTAATCCACTGACTGGGATATTAACATGCCACAGGCCTGAAAGGGCAAACAGGACAGGGGTAAATTGAGAGAACGAGCAGCTAATCATTTTAAATTTGCATATAATCAAAGCTACAACTTCATTCCAAATAGGTGAACACAGGTATGAACATCTGCTCTATTGCTCTGCTTATGTTGAAATAAATGGGTTCTTGTCACTTTCTGTATGTGTTTAAAGAAACAAATGTGAGCCCCCAAAATCATACCACACTACAGGATATGTGCAATATTTAATTTTCTGGTCTAAATGAATGGCTTCTATTTCCACAGTTATCACACACCAAATAATTGTCTCCATACCCTTTTCATCAGTTGTTACAGAAATATTATAAAGTATCTGCTGAAGACGCTGCTCTGCTAAATAAGTTTTAATATTCTCAAGCTATAAATATGTGATCTAGAGTGCCAAATTACAGATGTGCCAGCCTGCAGCAGTATCCCCTAACAAGTGAATAGCCATCACTTCCAGAGTTCAAAGATCCAGTTGATCATATGATGGAAAAAAGGGGTAGAACTTTTTGGAATTGTCTGTTTCTGCCAGGAATCTGTGCAATAGCCTTTTTTGAGGACTGTTTGGAAACGAATGCCTTTCCTGGTCACCCTTTCTTCACTCTGTGGGAGTCCCTCCTGTAGGTTTTCAAGATGATGACTCTTTGTGCGTATGCTTTAAATTAGATTATCTGGGTAATGTGAGGGAAGGGTCAGACTTGGAAGAGAGCTCATTAACACAATTTATTTTCCTAGTTTGATGCTAAGTAAACAAGTATGCATGGTGGTAAGCCTCTGAACAGAGTTAAATTGTGCAAGTGAAATTCCCACTGAGAGTGTGATGATTTAGTGCTACCGTGGTTTTCAGTTACATGGATAACCCATCCTCCCATTCAGATGCGAGAGGTCAGGACCCTTGCCATAAAGCCAATTTATATACAATCAGCTACATAAAATTGGATTGTAAACCATCCTCTGTCACCTTTAAGACAATGTTTTCTTTATTTAAGTATGAGGTGCTCTGCAGAGAATGATGTGAAGGAGTGTAAAATCAGTCGTACTGGAACAATGAGCTCCAGTACTGACTGAGTGAGGGTGCTGTCATCAGTGTTACATCACCGAACACAGAAATTGTGAAAAATCAATCATCACACAAAAAACAAGTGTAGCAATGAGCCACACCCAACCAGCAAGAAAGCGGTAAAGCTGATGTTATATTTTGGGGCACACTGTCTGTTAGAAATGGGGGTTCTGGTTGGCTAGGGTATGCATCTGAACAAAGCAGAACCCATCACTCTAGTCAGGGTAAGGGACACACCTAAGAAAACCCCTGCTCACCCCCTTGGTAGCTTGGCCAGAGCAGTCAGGCTTATCCCAGAGGCAATGTGTAAAGCGTCCGCGCACAACACTCACGCCAGTAACATAATGAACACACCACAAAAGAGACTCCACACAGGATTATATAAAAATATGGTATATATTGTACATAGATCATAGAACAAACATGACATGAATCATAAATTACCTTGCCCACTAGGAAATTGTCAAAACATCACAGTTTGTGGAAAAAGATAAAGACTTATGAAAAACACCCTCACTGCAAATACAAGGCAAATCCTGAAGTAATACTCGTTATCCTGACAATGCACGGCAAAATATGACACAAATCATAACACCAGGGCATGAAATGCAGCAGTTAAGATAGAGGGACAGTATATAAAATCACCCAACATCACCATAAGTACATGAATCACACGTGAGTGTAACCTAGTTTGGAGGCCAACACCTGAATTGGAGTTGAAACATGTGACACAGCACACCTGCACTCTTATTAGACATTATACGATAAACAAGGACAATAATATAGGGCACAGAAGCCTCTGCGCACACATTACAATCAATACAGTAATTTACTCGTGACGTCCCTCAATTAGCAAAGCGGGGGTCTCCGTTGACATTTCACCCCAGAGGCTCCCAACACAAGAGTCCCTCTGGTATGTGCCAGCACGGGAACAGGGGGGGGCACGCAGACAGACAGACAGACAGACAGACAGACAGACACACACACACACACTCGCACTCGCACTTCGCCAAACATCAAAAGGTAGTTTGCCACAACAGCACGGTGCAGCTACTAATGAGGCACAGCACTGTTTCGTTCCAAGAAACGGGGTCAAGTCAATGCCCCAGTGTGTGATCTGACGGGCGTGCTCCTTCTGCCTATGAGTGGAGGAGCACCGGATGGGTTCACGGCTTCCCTGGCCCCACTCACCCTCCGGACTCCTCGGGCGCATGGGAGAAGTGTTGTAGGCAGCCAGGAACTCTTGCAGCTGTCGCACCACCTGGCAGGCCTCAGGAGCGGAGATGTCGGTCTCCTCAATTGGGGCCGGGCCCCGCTCACAATGTGACATCATGGAGTTCCTCCATGTTACCAGGCAATGCCCCAAGCCCACGAAGCAAGGGCTTCCCTCGTCGTGGTGGTGCTTCTTTATCGTGAAGAGAGTGGCTCTGGGGTGGAGGCCCACGCTGTTTAAAGTAAAGCACCAGCTTCTCACGCCTCCAACATCCAGGAAATGTAGCACTCGGCACACACTAATAGTGAATGAACAGGGGGGAGTCATCAGGCAGTGCTGTGGGGCATTGAAGAGCCTAATATATGCAGAGACAAAATAAAAGAAGCGTTTCAGCATGCGCTGACTTCTGGTCCAAGAGAGCAGTCACAGGGCCAAGACCAGGAGCAGGCCACATCGCTCACCACACGCTGAACTCCTGGAAGAGTACTTGGGGGCACACGAGCAGGGAAACAGGCAGCAGGCCAGCACATCAGGCAGTACAAAGTGGCAGTCCCTCCTGCAGGCCAGCAGGTCACTCAACAAAGGAGGAAGTCCAAATGGCAGTTCCTCCTGGCAACACAACATCCCCCCCGGCAATGTACAGAATGCAGAGCCAGCAGCGTCTGGTTACAAGTCCCACGCAGTGTCTCAAATCATGGGGTCAGAGCCCCTGGACTTATACTCAAAATGTTTTTGATGTGGAGGTAACTTACAAAAGAAACAGACATGCACAACATCAACCCAGCTCTGGCTCCAGGCGTACAGTAGGGGGTAAATAAATCCTGTGTGTGAGGGCAGGACACAGCCTATACAAATGTAAGTGCACCCCGGCTCACTCTCTCCCAGCCCAGGAAGACCATTCAGTATGTAGATGTAACCCTGTCACACCCCAACCCTTCCTGTGTGATGGCTGTCTGGAAAGTATCCACAAAGCCTAACTTTCACTCTGCCCTAGATTGGATCGGAGTCAGGCTGCAAAGCACAATGAATCAAGGGCTAATAGAAATGCCCACTTTCTAAAAGTGGCATTGCTACAATAGTAATGAAAAATCCACCTACACCAGTAAGCAGGATTTATCATCACTATTCCAAACATACCAAACATGGCAACGCTACTCCTTTCAGATCAGAAATTACCACTTACAAACATATAAGGGAATTCCCAATGCTAACCTATGAGAGATACAAAAGGGGGGGGGGGTGATGGACGGAACGTTTGAGCCAATCAAACACTCACCCCCAGTCAACTGATCTGGGTTTAATCCATCATCATTCTTTAGCTCACTCCACCACCCCAGTTCAGACATGGCCATATGCAAATCAGTCTGACCCTGTGCCTCATGGGAACAGTCCAGCCCGAACTGCCAAGCCATGTCTTCCCTGGACCGGAAACAAGCATCCTAGAACCGGTTTCTGGCATTCCAGCCGTCATCAGCCAGGCTTGCTTGAATCCAGTGGCAAAGTGAGCAAGGGACCCACGTCTGGGCATACCCCCGCCAACTTAGGGCGAACAAAGCGATACAAAAGGGGATGATGGACGGAACGTTTGAGCCAATCAAACACTCACCCCCAGTCAACTGATCTGGGTTTAATCCATCATCATTCTTTAGCTCACTCCACCACCCCAGTTCAGACATGGCCATATGCAAATCAGTCTGACCCTGTGCCTCATGGGAACAGTCCAGCCCGAACTGCCAAGCCATGTCTTCCCTGGACCGGAAACAAGCATCCTAGAACCGGTTTCTGGCATTCCAGCCGTCATCAGCCAGGCTTGCTTGAATCCAGTGGCAAAGTGAGCAAGGGACCCACGTCTGGGCATACCCCCGCCAACTTAGGGCGAACAAGCGATACAAAAGGGGATGATGGACGGAACGTTTGAGCCAATCAAACACTCACCCCCAGTCAACTGATCTGGGTTTAATCCATCATCATTCTTTAGCTCACTCCACCACCCCAGTGCAGACATGGCCATATGCAAATCAGTCTGACCCTGTGCCTCATGGGAACAGTCCAGCCCGAACTGCCAAGCCATGTCTTCCCTGGACCGGAAACAAGCATCCTAGAACCGGTTTCTGGCATTCCAGCCGCCATCAGCCAGGCTTGCTTGAATCCAGTGGCAAAGTGAGCAAGGGACCCACGTCTGGGCATACCCCCGCCAACTTAGGGCGAACAAGCGATACAAAAGGGGATGATGGACGGAACGCTTGAGCCAATCAAACACTCACCCCCAGTCAACTGATCTGGGTTTAATCCATCATCATTCTTTAGCTCACTCCACCACCCCAGTTCAGACATGGCCATATGCAAATCAGTCTGACTCTGTGCCTCATGGGAACAGTCCAGCTCGAACTGCCAAGCCATGTCTTCCTGGACCGGAAACAAGCATCCTAGAACCGGCTTCTGGCATTCCAGCCGTCATCAGCCAGGCTTGCTTGAATCCAGTGGCAAAGTGAGCAAGGGACCCACGCCTGGGCATACCCCGCCAACTTAGGGCGAACAAGCTGATACAAAGGGGATGATGGACGGAACGTTTGAGCCAATCAAACACTCACCCCAGTCAACTGATCTGGGTTTAATCCATCATCATTCTTAGCTCACTCTACCACCCCAGTTCAGACATGGCCATATGCAAATCAGTCTGACCCTGTGCCTCATGGGAACAGTCCAGCTCGAACTGCCAAGCCATGTCTCCCTGGACCGGAAACAAGCATCCTAGAACCGGTTTCTGGCATTCCAGCCGTCATCAGCCAGGTTTGCTTGAATCCAGTGGCAAAGTGAGCAAGGGACCCACGCCTGGGCATACCCTCGCCAACTTAGGGCGAACAAGCGATACAAAGGGGATGATGGACGGAACGTTTGAGCCAATCAAACACTCACCCCAGTCAACTGATCTGGGTTTAATCCATCATCATTCTTAGCTCACTCCACCACCCCAGTTCAGACATGGCCATATGCAAATCAGTCTGACCCTGTGCCTCATGGGAACAGTCCAGCCCGAACTGCCAAGCCATGTCTTCCTGGACCGGAAACAAGCATCCTAGAACCGGTTTCTGGCATTCCAGCCGTCATCAGCCAGGCTTGCTTGAATCCAGTGGCAAAGTGAGCAAGGGACCCACGTCTGGGCATACTCGCCAACTTAGGGCGAACAAAGCGATACAAAAGGGGATGATGGACGGAACGTTTGAGCCAATCAAACACTCACCCCCAGTCAACTGATCTGGGTTTAATCCATCATCATTCTTTAGCTCACTCCACCACCCCAGTTCAGACATGGCCATATGCAAATCAGTCTGACCCTGTGCCTCATGGGAACAGTCCAGCCCAAACTGCCAAGCCATGTCTTCCCTGGACCGGAAACAAGCATCCTAGAACCGGCTTCTGGCATTCCAGCCGTCATCAGCCAGGCTTGCTTGAATCCAGTGGCAAAGTGAGCAAGGGACCCACGTCTGAGCATACCCCGCCAACTTAGGGCGAACAAAGCGATACAAAGGGGATGATGGACGGAACGTTTGAGCCAATCAAACACTCACTCCCAGTCAACTGATCTGGGTTTAATCCATCATCATTCTTTAGCTCACTCCACCACCCCAGTTCAGACATGGCCATATGCAAATCAGTCTGACCCTGTGCCTCATGGGAACAGTCCAGCCCGAACTGCCAAGCCATGTCTTCCCTGGACCGGAAACAAGCATCCTAGAACCCCTTTGTATCGCTTTGTTCGCCCTAAGTTGGCGGGGGTATGCCCAGACGTGGGTCCCTTGCTCACTTTGCCACTGGATTCAAGCAAGCCTGGCTGATGACGGCTGGAATGCCAGAAACCGGTCCTAGGATGCTTGTTTCTGGTCCAGGGAAGACATGGCTTGGCAGTTCGGGCTGGACTGTTCCCATGAGGCACAGGGTCAGACTGATTTGCATATGGCCATGTCTGAACTGGGGTGGTGGAGTGAGCTAAAGAATGATGATGGATTAAACCCAGATCAGTTGACTGGGGGTGAGTGTTTGATTGGCTCAAACGTTCCGTCCATCATCCCCTTTTGTATCGCTTTGTTCGCCCTAAGTTGGCGGGGGTATGCCCAGACGTGGGTCCCTTGCTCACTTTGCCACTGGATTCAAGCAAGCCTGGCTGATGACGTGCTGGAATGCCAGAAACCGGTCCTAGGATGCTTGTTTCTGGTCCAGGGAAGACATGGCTTGGCAGTTCGGGCTGGACTGTTCCCATGAGGCACAGGGTCAGACTGATTTGCATATGGCCATGTCTGAACTGGGGTGGTGGAGTGAGC
Source organism: Calotriton arnoldi (assembly GCA_963921515.1). Classification (NCBI taxonomy): domain Eukaryota; kingdom Metazoa; phylum Chordata; class Amphibia; order Caudata; family Salamandridae; genus Calotriton; species Calotriton arnoldi. The sequence goes on from CAWUFW010004293.1 coordinate 1,249,922, forward strand.
TAAAGAATGATGATGGATTAAACCCAGATCAGTTGACTGGGGGTGAGTGTTTGATTGGCTCAAACGTTCCGTCCATCATCCCCTTTTGTATCGCTTTGTTCGCCCTAAGTTGGCGGGGGTATGCCCAGACGTGGGTCCCTTGCTCACTTTGCCACTGGATTCAAGCAAGCCTGGCTGATGACGGCTGGAATGCCAGAAACCGGTCCTAGGATGCTTGTTTCTGGTCCAGGGAAGACATGGCTTGGCAGTTCGGGCTGGACTGTTCCCATGAGGCACAGGGTCAGACTGATTTGCATATGGCCATGTCTGAACTGGGGTGGTGGAGTGAGCTAAAGAATGATGATGGATTAAACCCAGATCAGTTGACTGGGGGTGAGTGTTTGATTGGCTCAAACGTTCCGTCCATCATCCCCTTTTGTATCGCTTTGTTCGCCCTAAGTTGGCGGGGGTATGCCCAGACGTGGGTCCCTTGCTCACTTTGCCACTGGATTCAAGCAAGCCTGGCTGATGACGGCTGGAATGCCAGAAACCGGTCCTAGGATGCTTGTTTCTGGTCCAGGGAAGACATGGCTTGGCAGTTCGGGCTGGACTGTTCCCATGAGGCACAGGGTCAGACTGATTTGCATATGGCCATGTCTGAACTGGGGTGGTGGAGTGAGCTAAAGAATGATGATGGATTAAACCCAGATCAGTTGACTGGGGGTGAGTGTTTGATTGGCTCAAACGCTCCGTCCATCATCCCCTTTTGTATCGCTTTGTTCGCCCTAAGTTGGCGGGGGTATGCCCAGACGTGGGTCCCTTGCTCACTTTGGCACTGGATTCAAGCAAGCCTGGCTGATGACGGCTGGAATGCCAGAAACCGGTCCTAGGATGCTTGTTTCTGGTCCAGGGAAGACATGGCTTGGCAGTTCGGGCTGGACTGTTCCCATGAGGCACAGGGTCAGACTGATTTGCATATGGCCATGTCTGAACTGGGGTGGTGGAGTGAGCTAAAGAATGATGATGGATTAAACCCAGATCAGTTGACTGGGGGTGAGTGTTTGATTGGCTCAAACGTTCCGTCCATCATCCCCTTTTGTATCGCTTTGTTCGCCCTAAGTTGGCGGGGGTATGCCCAGACGTGGGTCCCTTGCTCACTTTGCCACTGGATTCAAGCAAGCCTGGCTGATGACGGCTGGAATGCCAGAAACCGGTCCTAGGATGCTTGTTTCTGGTCCAGGGAAGACATGGCTTGGCAGTTCGGGCTGGACTGTTCCCATGAGGCACAGGGTCAGACTGATTTGCATATGGCCATGTCTGAACTGGGGTGGTGGAGTGAGCTAAAGAATGATGATGGATTAAACCCAGATCAGTTGACTGGGGGTGAGTGTTTGATTGGCTCAAACGTTCCGTCCATCATCCCCTTTTGTATAACCTATGAGAGAAGCAGCACTCACTGTAGTGAAAAACGAAATAGGGTGTTTGTCACTAGCAGGACATGCCACACAAAGGAACATGGCCTACCTTTTACCTACACAGCACCCTGCCCATACGGCTACACAGACCCTACCTTAGGGGTGACCTATATGTAAGCATTTCAGGCTTGGCAAGTAACTTTAAATGCCAAGTCACTGTGACAGTAAACTGCGCACGCAGGCTGTGCAGTGGCAGGCCTGAGACATGTTTGATGGGTCACTTCTGTGTGTGGTGCAAGCAGCGCTGCAAGCCCACTAGTAGTATTTAATTTACAGGCCCTGGGTATATGGGATACCACTGTACAAGGGACTTACAGGTAAATTAAATATGTCAAACAGGTGTACGCCAATCGTGCCAAGTTTAAAGGAGAGAGCACCTGTACTTTAGCACTGATTAGCAGTGGTAAACTGCCCACAGTCCTAAAGCAAACAAAAGGAGACCAGAACAAAATACAGGAGGAAGGCAAAAGAAAGGGAATAACCCAACAAAAAAGGCCAGGTCCAACACTGTCGCAAATATATCACAAATAGCATGGCTTGGTAACACACTATCATTTACAGACAGCATATTTAACATTAAAATTAACTTTAAATCTGCCCGGACATACTATTTTACTGATAAAACTACAGATAGCCCACAAATACTAATGTTTGGATATTGTGGTTTCAGTCAATATTTGTCATTTGTGCATCACCAAGTAAGAAATCTTGAATTGGTTTGATCCTATTAAAATCTGTTTCCATCACACTTCAGACTTATAAAAAAAAAAAAAACGGTGCTTCATTTGGCATTCCTAACTGTTGATGTATTTTGAAATATTTATACAGGTCATTGTAAAGGTGTTTACATTTTGTTGTATGTTAGAAAAATGACATCCTACAGCCTTTCCTTTCACATTCCTTGTACCCCAGTAAGATGGTTGCATAATGCGATTACAAAATCCTCTCAATTTGCAGACCGGGGAAGAAAAGCAAACACAAACGTCTTTCTTAAACAATAATCAATTTGTTAGCAGACTAGCCTATTTGACCTTTTTCTTTTAACTCACAGCAAATGAAACAAGATAAAATCAAAATGCAAAGTCAACCTTATTGCACATTCACCTTGGAACTCCAGTATGGTTATTTGCTGGGGGAGATGCAGCACCTCCCACGCCGCTACTTCCAGCACCTAAGCCTATCATTGAAGCCACTTCAAAATGTGTTTTCCTAAATTGTCGTCTTGTGCATATTGTCATTCTTTAATATCAATACTCACCTTGTTTCTCTGACCTCTCTAGATTGACTAGTTCATCTGATGCCAGTGGTGAAGTCCTAACAAAACAGTCCAACAACTCTGGTTCAACTATAGTTTCTCAAATCCCATCGACATCTAACCCTCTTCTTGAGGCTACAGTTTTGATCATTTGGGGAAAACAAATACAGGTGAGAATAACCAACATGTCGGAGGGGTAGGACGCTCTCATCTGAACTCGTGGCAATATTTTCAGGCACCTTAATGCCACTCCTCCTTCCCACCCTACATCAGTCCAGGCTCCTCCTAACCTATAAAGAATACTGGAATGGCATGAGAGTGGGCAATAGGAAGGAATGTATGTCCTAAAAGATTTAGGATGAAATGGTAGATAATTGAACATGCTACCAGTGATGATTCATAAGCAGTACACTGGTAAACAGCATCAGAGAGGAATAGATGCACTGCATGGCACATCATTTAATTCCTGCCTGCTTGGAAATTATATACAAGTCATATGACCTATTGCATATATTTGGACTGGCATCAATAATGTATACCTAACAAAAACTAATAAAGAAAGTTATTTTTAAAAAGTTGGGAACCATATTATTAATGCGGTTCCTCGATTTAAGTTCTCAGGAACTGAATAGGAAAAGGACTTTTAGGGATGTTCGGCTTGAACTGTGGAAAAAAGGACTTACTGAGACAGTGGGCTACCCAGTGAGATTGCAGGTTGAACGGCAGGGGGACAAATGTATCTTTTCCTAGCTAAGGCCTTTCTTGACAAGCTGAGCTTTCCAACTAGCTGAGCACTTTCATGGATAACTAGGATTCCATCAGTGATGTTAACACACACAGGGTGAAGCAAGGGAATGATATGATAACTTCAAGTGGATCCAAGCTGTGGAGGGGGGGAGAAGGGAGTTTCTTCTCTAGACAGAGGGTAGGTAGATACATTGTGGATTGTTTCGGTGTAGGTTTCTTTAGACATTCTACTTTCCCCAAGCTCTTTAGAGCAGTGCTGAGAAAATATTGCTATACGTTTCACGCTGTGCACGCTTATTCCGTAGGAGTGCCTAGCTTGAAGTTTTTCCTTTTGCTGGACAGGAATGATTGAGATGTTCTGAGACAGTTGTGCTGTATATGTTACATTAGCATGTATCCTTTTCGATGTATTTGATTTTAATAAACCGATTTAAATGCAAAAACAATAAGAGTGCACACCATGATAGTATGATTTGCTTGAGGTCAAGGGTTAGAGTCAAAACAAAAACAAATTCAAGAGATGCAAACAAGAAAAAGAGGGAAAGGGGCACAAATGACGCACTGTTATTTATTATTTAAAAAATAATCAATAAACAGATCATTTGATAAGCCAATTAGAAAATAACCCCATAAAACAATAATGCTAATCATTTTACTGTAAATGAAGGCAGGCCTACTGATTTCGGAAGTGTTGTTCACAAGAACTTGAACTGTAGAATCTCCACTGCAATTCCCAAGCATTTCAGGTTTTTGTTGCTGTCGTTCAATGTAGATGTTCAATTTCAAGAGCATCCAGAGCATGTTCTGGCTTAGTGTCCTTGACAAAGGACTGCCTTTTAATCAAGTTAGAATTCAAAGTCATTAAAAAAAAAATCTTTATGATTTCCCTGAAGCTCAATACTGTCCCACAAATTAGGGTGGTGACTACAAATAAGTGCAAACAGAGAAATAAGCTTCACACCACTAAAAAAAGAAGTGAACAAGTAAAAGTAATTCTGCACACACTTACGTTACAAAGATGGGGTAGATGAGGTTACTGGCATTGAACTGGGTGGCAGAGGTCTGCCAGCTACGCAGCACTGGGTGGAAGTAGCCACCATGGAGGAGAGACTCTGTCTGCATTTCTTAAGTTTTGTAAGTTTCAATGGAGGCAATGTGGAATCTAGGAAAGAAAACCAAAGACAAGCGTTACATAGAGGGCAGAGCACATGGTGCAGTTCTGCATCAACAGTAGTTTGAGTGAGAGGTCAAACTAAGAAAGAGAAGCAGTGTGGGATGGAATATTGCGGGTCATGGTTATCGTCTGCTGCGACACCTCCTGTAATCATCAGACCGCTCAGACCTTAAGAACCGGGTTGTACAAAACTAGGGCAAGCAAAAGAAAATACTGATGGAGCAACTCCAATGCCTATTTCGCCACCCCTTTCACCCACCCATCGTATGATAATTATGCAACCACACTCCAGTACTGTCAACTCACATCTACTGCCTGACATGCAACCTAACAGAAAGGAAAGGGGAAAGCAAACTCAAGAGATACAGTCAGGAAAAGAGATCAATGGGGCACAAAGGAGACACTTGTTATTATAACAATATACATAGCAATAAACAAGGAGAACATTCAGTAAGACAATTAGAAAATAATACTACAAAAATAACACAAAAAACTAAGTGATAATGTTAAAACCCTGCTCCAAATCAACACATCATTTAAAATGGGTCCACAGCCGAACAGGATTCTAATCGCACAGTCTGCACGAATATAATCAGGTAAAGCTTTGCTACAAACAAATATATGAACGGGACCTCTCTATCCGAGCCCTCCAAAAGTGCCCAAAAAATTCAAAAAGTTTGCAATTTACTCCGAGAAACTCACATAGCCGCACTCCAATTAAAAACTTAAGACATATTCAACAACTTATAATAAAACATTTTTTTGTACAATTAGAATCCTAGTGACTAACTGACAGTTTGTCTAAGAGAAAGTAAACCGATAACCGATCTGGAACTAATTGAAACTACCAATAATGCTAGACCTGCAAAAGGCAGACACAAAGCAACGAGCCACCTCAAACTGGACCCAAGTTATCAGTAGATTCACAAAACAAAAAAAAAAAAATTGAGCTTTGACTAAGTTTATTCCAGAATGGCATAGTAGTTAGTATGAACATCCATACCCCTCTCATATTCAAACAAAGATGTAAAAGAACATGAAATGTGCATGTGCTTCACATCACACTTTGCTACAGATGCAGGCACCTGATAACGCCCTGCAGTCCAATCTAAGTACAACTCTACATATCAAGGTTTTAACAGTCCAATATTAGATAGCCTTGCTTGAAGCACTAGAAAGCTGGTAAACCTTCCCAACAACCGTTCCCAGATTCTTAAATTTGCGAACTTCAACCCTAGAATTTGTTTTTGAGACAACATCTGTGTAAGTGGTCCAATTCCACAGTTAAAGTTTTATCTTGTGCTATCTAAAGGAACCCAAAAGATCCCATTGGGCTTGGCAGAAAACAAATCTGGGCAAAACTAAATATTGGTCTCAAAAATTGTGGTAGGTAAGCAAAAGGCCATACCGAGCTATAATTGATGCCCAGGCCTTTAGGAATACAGGGCATCCCCACTGCACAACTAAACAAAGGAGACAATCTGATTATTCTGGCTTTTCTACAAACTTGCAGTTCATCTCACCTTATTTCTGCAGAGTGCCAAGATGGTGGAAGCTTCCCAGAAGGCAGAACCACATTTGCTAACCTTTCTAAGAATGGTACCCAAAAACGCAGGTTTTATCTTCAGGGGTTTAACAAGGGTGAAATCCAGACCGAGAGGCTTGTAATATTTCTACAAGTTTGCAGCACACTGGACTTCAGTCAGATAAAATAGCTGCACGGTTTTTATAAGGATGAAGTGTGCATGGTGCTTTATGCAATTCACCGAATGTAGGACTGCACCAAATCGAAAAAATGTTTTTTACAGTCCGACCATGGAGCCATTCCTAAGTCTCCAGCCCCATGCAGCAGTATTCCAAAAGCCATTGCCTGATAAAACGCTTTTTAGTTGTCCCATACCTATGCTACATTAAAAGGATTGACAGAATCAACAACCTTTAGGAGTGCATGTTGTGCTTCAAGAAACTCAATCAAACAGTCTTTATGTTCCATAATTGTTGATGTTCTCGTCTCTCAAAATATGGAATGTGATGAGCACCAGGAATTTCTGTCCTTCCTCACGGTACATGTGTTAAGAACATTAGGTGGGTCATGACGTTCTGGATGTTACTTTCAGGAGTTGCTCGAGCCAGCTGTCCACAAATCCCGGGATAATTTAATTAAGTTCTAGGGCAGAGTATTAAAGCGCCCCAAGACATATGGATATTTGAATGTGATAGCATGAATGCCAATGCCTTTATATGGACTCCTCAGAACATCCGCAAATCCGTAATCCAAGCATTAATCACCTCTTGCTTGGACTATAGAAACACATTATGTGGGCATTCCAATCTACCTTACAAAATGTCTGTAAATAGTTTAAAACTCTGCTACTCGGCTGATATTGAACCTATCAGCTTGCGCACCCATCTCAGAGCATCTAAACAACTTTCACTGGCTCCCTATATCGGGGATACACTTGCTTCGATGAACTGGACTGACATTTGAAGTCACGGATTAGAAGTGCTTGAGCAATACAACTTCAAGTATTGCCAAAAGCATAGAAGAACACATAAATAGGCTGCATGACGTGGTCACTGGTATCTTACTGTTATTTAATACAGCTGATGTTCCTTCTATGCCCCATGCCACCAGCAGCAAACAGTAAGTTGTGGAGCCTGTAGTCCCTTGTTTGTTCGCATCGTTTTATGTAACTGATGTCATGCAGTCTTGACTTTGGGTGTTAGTATGTCCATCACAGCAGAGTTTTTCCCCATTCCCACATCTTTTACCAAAACTTATGGCCTTTAAGCATGGCCAGAAATGGAGCTCTGCAAAGAGTGGGTTACTGATTTGGAATAAAGTAGTTCAAAAGAAGGACTAGCCCTAATATTGTAACAGCATTTTTTAATTCAGGGATCTGTGTGCTAAAGTTAGTATTTCTACATCTTTAGTAAGAAACTGAAAGAGATAAAGCTTCTAAAAGGCATTTTTCAGCAAACACAACAAGATGATGGACGGAGTGCAGAAACTTTTCAAACACTCACCCCCAGCCACATATCTTGGTTAAATTCATTGTTCTTTTGCTCACCATGCCACCCAAGTTTGGACCAAGTCATATGCAAATCAGCCTTGACCCTGCTTCTCATGGGAACAGTCCAGCCCGAACTTCCAGGCCAGGTCTCCTTGAACCGGAAACAAGCATCCTGGGATCGGTTTCGGGGTATTAACCCTCATCAGCCAGGCTAGCTTGAATCCAGTGGCACAGCGAGCAAGGGACCACGTCTGGTCATACCTATGGCCACTTAGTGCGAACATAGCAAACACAACAAGATGATGGACGGAGCGCTGAAACTTTTCAAACACTTACCTCCAGTCAAGAGATCTGGGTTAAATCCATTGTTTTTTCACTGACCATAGTCTCATAATCAACAAAGAAGGAGAGAGAGAAGCTAGGATTCATTCGGCTTCCGGCCATGTAAGGTATAATCAAGGGAGAATGAACCACTTGTCCTGTGTATTACCAGGGTCAGGGTTCCTGATCGTCTTAAAAACCCTCATTCACGAATTAACCATATGTGCGGTATATCTTGGTTCTCTGCAGGGATGGTTACGTGAAAAGCATCATCATTGGGCCTTAGTTATGCTTTCCTCCACCTGGAGGAGGACCATCTGGTATTGACAGTAGTGATTAGGGAAAGTGAATGTGGAGTGCAGTGTAGCTAAAATTGCCTACATCTATCGACCCAGTGTTTATTATGTCGTAGATGGGGCAAAGGTTAAAAAATAAAGTTATGGTGCGGTGCTAGAAGGGTTCCTGTTCTATCGCACCCGTCTGTGAGTGGTCAACATGTTTCAGCCCGTGTGTGCCCAATCGGGTCTATGGGCTTTCTTCAGGACCAAGGAACGCTCGTTGGAATGAGGTTACGTGCAGGGGCAAGTGGTGCACTTACCCTTCTTCTTAAGTGAACGTATTCGGACACTTACGTGTTGTAGATGCGACTGTGTCTACAACTTATATAGAGGGGAATTCGCCTCCATCGGGGGACGGGCGACTGGACTCTCTTTCTGGGTCTCAAAAACAACTTGTGCTGGCGCCGTCTGCCGTGCCCCGGTTTTTAAGACGATCAAGAACCCTGACCCTGGTAATACACAGGACAAGTGGTTCATTCTCCCTTGATTATACCTTTTCACTGACCAGGCCACCCCAGTTTGACCCAGCCATATGCGAATCAGTCTTGACCCTGCATTTTGTTTTCATTGTATACCCAATCCAAATAAATAGCCTGGTTGATCGTAGTGTCGGAATTCTCATACATCCTACTCTTTAAACTGGCTACTCATGGAGCTGTAAACAAGAGCTCCTTTGATGTGAATTTTCTTCAGTATCTCCCTGTGATTTGTTAGTGAGTGGGTCCTTCCAAGAAGGCTCTTGGTAGATGCACTGCGCACAAGATTCAATAATGGTCCCGGAGCAACAGTAGAAGCTGTGGGTGAATTCACTACCAGGACAAACATTAACCAGTGGACAGCTAAGTGACAAAGTCTTGGGGATATATCTCGAATGGATGAAATAACTGGATCCAATGCAGGTACCCTTAAAACCAAACCATGTCTGTGAGCAATTTTTTTTCAGCTCCTCTATTTTTACCTTCGTTCTCTTCAATTCTCATTCATAATTCTTTGTTTGTCTAACCTTACAGAGGGCAAGGTAGTGAGGCATCACTATTGATAAATCCATTAAATCAGGATTTATATGAAACTCATCATCATTGTGATTATTGATTCCCAGCAAGTTTGGAATTAACTCATTCACTGATCATTAGCACAGGATCAGATGACCACTGCTAACAGAGCGAAATGGTTAGTGGAATCAAAAACTGGATTACGTTTTTCAACAATTGTCAGCCGTAATTTGATTGACATGGGGATCAAAACAATTGTTTATAGTTAACAGGCCAACATGTTCCTCAATGTAAGAACTAGATTAAAACGGTAATGATCCAAGGTGTGCAGAAAGCACCGCATTTAAAAATACGGGACGGTTCCTATTGTGGGAAGTCAGAAACAGAAGGAGTTTATTCTCATTTTAATATAGCAATTACTGGGGATGAAACTTGCTTCTTTGACTTGCCCTTTTCCTGGAAAATCACCCTTGAGGAGTTTTTGTAATGAGGATAGGTGCACAAGACATCAGGTTTCAACCTTGTTGAATGAATAATACATTTCTCGCAATTCAGAAGGAGGCGTCTCCTCACCAAGTTCCCGACTATGGAACTTGTGTTTTAATCTCAGCTTTGACACTTGACCAAAAGCAATCACGAGGCCTGGCAAATCACTATTTCTCTGTGTCCAAAATGTAAATACGTGAAATGTAATGTAAACGTGCACAATGCAAACACTTATAACCCCACTTTGTGTACAGGATTGAGTAGTTCCAGGTGGTGCTTTCTGATTCCCCATAAAACCAAAATAGTCACAAACCAACAGGGAGAATGCCTGACAGATTTTGACAAAGCGCAAAGTCTGAGTACCCATAAAATATCAAGAGGGGGGGGAGTAGAAGCTGGAGGTAGACAGGTCCCACTCGGCTCCCAAGCATATGTCAACAAAAAAATCAAATGGGCGTCGGGTCTGTGGGACCCTCAAAAACTATTTAAGCTTTGTGTTGTATGCTTTGCCACTAGCGTGCTAATAGTTGGTAGTATCATCATTGGGTCTTCCTTCCTCCAACCAGGAGGACATCTCTTTCCACCAGAGAGATTTTTGGAGGGATCCACAACAGAGTAAGTGATCTAAAATTACTTCTTGTTCGGCATCAGACTTTTAATAAACAAGCATTGGCATAGCCAATAGGTCTCGCCTTTGGGGCCTTATAAGTGTTTAGCCAGAGCTATTGACTTTGCCAATGTCTTCAAGCTGTGCTGTAGAGAAGTGTGGCTGCTGTGCAGCATGCTGAAAAGTTATAATAAAAAAGTGTCAGAAGCATTTTTGTTACTTTATATATGACCAAGAAGGCATTATGTAAAACTGAACGACCATATTAAAAAAAGTATTTACAATAAAAAATTTCCTCAGTTTTCTTTTGTTCTTGCAATGCTGGCAACTTGTTTCTGCCTATTGCAATGGTTGTTTGTTAAAGCTTTTTTTTTGAGGGGGCATAAACAATCGGAGGGTGAAGGTTGGGAACTAGTACCTGTATTATAACACTAGCAGCGGCCAGACGCTAGGGGAGAATCAACAGATGCCAGATTCCGAGAGCAGGCTGAGGTGGTTCTGAGTGATGCTGAGGTGGTAGTGGTGGTGACTGTTGCGGAGACGATGCTGAGGTGATGCTGAATGATACTCAGGTCTTGCTGAGTGATAATGCTGTGGTGCTGAGTGATGCTGTGGTGGTGCGGAGTGATACTGCTGTGGTGCTGAGTGATACTGCTGTGGTGCTGAGTGATACTGCTGTGGTGCTGAGTGATACTGCTGTGGTGCTGAGTGATACTGCTGTGGTGCTGAGTGATACTGCTGTGGTGCTGAGTGATACTGCTGTGGTGCTGAGTGATACTGCTGTGGTGCTGAGTGATACTGCTGTGGTGCTGAGTGATGCTGCGGTGGTGCTGAGTGATGCTGCGGTGGTGCTGAGTGATGCTGCTGTGGTGCTGAGTGATGCTGCGGTGGTGCTGAGTGATGCTGCTGTGGTGCTGAGTGATGCTGCGGTGGTGCTGAGTGATGCTGCGGTGGTGCTGAGTGATGCTGCGGTGGTGCTGAGTGATGCTGCGGCGGCGCTGAGTGATGCTGCGGCGGCGCTGAGTGATGCTGCGGCGGCGCTGAGTGATGCTGCGGCGGCGCTGAGTGATGCTGCGGCGACGCTGAGTGATGCTGCGGCGGCGCGGAGTGATGCTGCGGCGGCGCGGAGTGATGCTGCGGCGGCGCGGAGTGATGCTGCGGCGGCGCGGAGTGATGCTGCGGCGGCGCGGAGTGATGCTGCGGCGGCGCGGAGTGATGCTGCGGCGGCGCGGAGTGATGCTGTGGCGGCGCTGAGTGATGCTGTGGCGGCGCTGAGTGATGCTGTGGTGGCGCTGAGTGATGCTGTGGTGGCGCTGAGTGATGCTGTGGTAGCGCTGAGTGATGCTGTGGTGGCGCTGAGTGATGCTGTTGTGGTGCTGAGTGATGCTGTGGTATTGCAGAGTGAGAGATAGAGTGAAGATATAATGCCCAATTAGAGAGGGTGGTGAGAGAGAAAGAGAGAGAAAGGGTGTACATAGAATAAAGAGTGGAGCGGGATAGAGAGAGAGAGAAAGAAGGGGAGAGAGAGTGAATGAAGGAGTTTGAAAGAGAAACAGATAAAGGGGTGAGAGAGAATGAAAGGCTAAAAAAGATAGAGAGGGGAGAGTTAATTAAGTAGAGAGAGAATTAGAGAGGGGAGAGAGAGAGAAGGAGAGAGACAATAAGAGTGGGGGTGTGGAGTTTAAATAGAGTGAAGAAGTGACGCGGAAAAAGTAACCTTAAATATAGCTTTGTGCTTTGCGCGAATAAATATTTTTTTTAAAACAGAGTGAGACAAAAATACTGGTAATTAGGCTGTGACTCCCAATACAAAACAAATAGCGATATAAGGTGAAATCAACCCACCGAAGCAATATTTCTAACTAGACAAAAAAAAGCTTGCATTTCAATGCTAATCGCTGTTGTTTTTCATGTGACTGTAGTCCAGGGCCGTCAGTTGGTAATGTGAGTTGCTGCTGCGATTGAAACATCAGAGTCCAGAGAGTTAATGAGCCATGACGAGGAAATGAGGAAGAGATAGGAAACCCAGATGGCAGCTGCGCGGGTGCACGCTATCGTGAACGCAAGCTGGTCGCCAGCCGAAAGCCAGTGGGTTTGCACTTCCAAAACCCGCTTACTAAAACTCTCGGCCAGACCAGCACAAGCGCTGGTGCAGGCCGAGACCTAAAAACTGGACAAGGATAATGTTAAAAGAAAAGTAGATGTGTTAGATGGACGTGTAATGTATCCATCACATCTTTAAGTGAGGTCAAGATCTACATGTTTCAGCCATCATGCACCCGTAAAGGGTCGGCGACTTCCATCAGGACCAATTAGCAGATTGAATTCAGAGGATCCCTTATTCTCAGTGAGGTCTAGTGGGAAACTGTCCCCTGAATATTGTTAGGTTGCTGGTCAGCTATTTGCCCCCAGCATAAGAAAAACTATGTTTCCATCCAGAAATTCAAGAAGACAAAAATAGAGACAGGCAGTAATTTCATTGTGTAATGCCATCTTGCATGTTTGCACGTGTACTAAAGTAGATACATGTGAAGGTGTAGTGTGTTTCTGGTTATTTGTGTGTCCATATTCATACTAGACACGTTATTGATGACATTTCTAATGTCCTCAGTGTTATTGGCTTCTCTGTGCCACCTGTAATATGTATTCTGCCTATGAATCAGCGTTTCTTAAAAATCTTTTAACGAATTGTACCGCACTATGAAAATGTGTGTCAGGTTAAATCCTGTATCCCCTTTTTTTTTATATAGTACTCCTCAACGTACTCAAGTAAAGTCGTGTCTTTTCTTATACATAGGTATTTCATGGTAGTGTCCAATTGTTAGTGATCATCTACTGGGTAATTCGCACGGGTGTGCACCACCCAACGTTAGGTATTATCTAGCGGGTGATTCGGGTTACGCTTGTTATTACTCCTTTTAGTGTACAATTATAGAATTGGCCCGTTAACATTTTCTTAATCAAGACATTTTTCATAACATATGTAAAAATGCCTTTGCTTTAATATACGAGGGCCCCATAGGTACGGGGGGAAAGACGCTGCTGCTGCCTTCCTTAAAGAAAAACATCAATTATATATCTTATTGTGGCGGTCTTCGAATTTGTAACAGACATCACACAGCAGAACTCTTAGCGTCTTATTAAAAGACGCTTACTCCTCTATCCTCATGTTGCCCCCACTTACTTGTGAAACTGAGCTGCTGTCTCAGGCTCGATCCTCCCGTCCTGGATGTTGCTAGGTACTCACTTCCGCTCTTTTTCTATACGGAAGTGTGGTGGTGGATGACCTCGCATGCCGACATAGAGAGAGTACTGTTGGAGGTTATCTAGAGTCTTTCTTTTGGTCGGGATGGCGATTGACCATTGAGAATTATGTTTTGTCATTGGAATTATGTTAAATCATACAATTGGTGCTATATTAATCTATTAGAGTATTTAATCAGACTAATATATACACTGATATTTAATGAAAGATTCTTATTATTTCATTATTTTGGATTTTGTATATATGTTTAATGCTTTTGACTAGGATATTCTTAATGGCATGTTGTCCACAATCGGTGCTGTGTATGACCTAGTTATGGACATGGTTAAACAATTCCTATGAGATTCCTCTTTCTACAAACATCAGCCCGTTGATTGAATGGGGACTCTTATTACTAGAATTAACCTCCAACATGGGGTATGATTATAGACCCACTTTTCTTTTTACATGACCTTCCAATATGGGGTATAGTTATTGATGCACCTTTCTCTTTATATGATCCTTGAATTACTTGGAGATGTTTTTTTTTTTTGTTTCTCCAGCTTGCTTTGTCCATTACTGTCGAATTAATCGACTCCAGGGGAATTGGTCGTTGAGTCCATCTTTGAATGTGCCCAAACGATAAACCCATCTCTGTTCCTTCTGGAGTATATTTCTCTCAGCATTAGCGCCCGCGTAATCTAGACTCTCTAGAACGATCCATTCCATGTTGTTGGCGCAATGGCCCACAGTAAGGAAGTGGTTGCTCATTTTCGTTGTCGACTTTTTGCATCTGATGTTGCTTCTGTGTTCGCAGATGCGAATTTTCACCTTTCTGCAGGTCATCCCTATATAGCGTAATTTACATGGGCACGTTATTGTGTATATAACGTGTAAACTGTTGCAGTTAGTGGGTTTCCTTAGCATCCATATTAAGTCGGTTTTCAGGTTTATTGTTCTCTTAGGTTTTGTTAGATGGCATACTGAACAGTTGCCACAGGGGTGGCCACCTACTATGGGCGGAAGGCCCCATATTGAGGTAATGGTCTCTTTAGTGGTTTATTTTCTCGGTCAAGTGTGTATCAGTATATCCTTCAGACTTCGTTCTCTTTTGTAGGCAAAGCACGTTTTTCCCATCTTAAACCTCCTGTGTTGATAATGTTCCAGGTTTTTTTTTTATTAGTTTCTTCACGTGATTAGATGCTGAGCTACACGTGGTTACACAGGTGAGTCGCTCTTGACCCTCCGTGGTTGTTTTTTCTTATAGTAAAGTATCTTTATGCTGGTTTTTTACATGTTTGTAACATTTGTTTACAATGTGAGATGGAGAGTTTCTGGATTCAAGTTTACTGGTGAGTGCTTTCGCTTGTTCTTTAAAATCATTTGTGTTACTGCAGTTACTCCTGAGGCATAGATACTGGCCATAGTGTAAATTCTCTTTCAGGGTGCGAGGGTGGAAGTTGTCGAACAATAAATAACAAGCTTTTGTTCCGTTTTGTTTTATGGCAAGTTTTTTGTACAAAGATGATCATTCTCAGCAAATATGGTTATATCCAGGAAAGCCAGGCTATTATTGCTTAATGTGTTAGTAAATTTTAAATGTCTGTCTAGAGTGTTGATCCATGTTAAGAATTGATAAGCGGTGTCCTCCGTGCCTTTCCAAATGATTAAGATGTCGTCAATAAATCGTTTCCACAGCACAATGTGCTCGGAAAAGTTATCGTCATCGCTTAGAATATATTTCTCTTCAAATTCACTGACATAGAAACCTGCAGACAAGGGGCAAACGTGCTGCCCATAGATGTCCCGTGGACTTGAAGGTACAGTGTGTCATTATATCTGAAGTGGCTTTAAAGGCTAGTCTGCAGCACTCTAGGATAAAGTGCTGGGGTGTTTGAAATTCCCATTCTGTCCTCAAGAGTATTTGTTCAATTGTGTCCAGGATAGTATCCTGAGGTAGGCTAGTATATAAGTTTTCTATGTCTAATCCTATAAGTAAGTTGTTCCGTGGGTCAAAGGATAGGTCCTCCAATAAGTTCAAGATGTCGCGTGCATCTTTTAGATAGGTGGACGTTTTTTAGACCAAAGGACGTAAGAAGTAATCAGCAAATTGCGACAACGGTTCAAGTATGGAACGGATACCGGAAACTATTGGACGTCCCGGCGGTGGTGTTCTTCCCTTGTGTATTTTTGGGAGGGAATAGAAATATGGCATTATAGGATCTTTTGTGCATTAGTCTGTGTCTGAGTAATCACACCACCATCCAGTTCTCCTGCCTTTAAAACTTTTTTTTTTTTTAAACAAATCTATATTTAAATTTATTATAAAACACCATTAATCATAAACCACATTACTGTATAAAATATATGCATACATCACATCATTTTTACAAACATTGAGAGATATTGGAATGTTACCAACTCTGTCCCACTATAGACAAACCTATACACAATCACATTAATCCAAAATGTATTTTTCTCCTGATAGTTTTACATAATGCTGTGCTTCTATAACAGACAATATATTGAACCATCTACTTTGCAATGCAACTATTTCAGAATAATGAAAACATGTATTATCCGTACAAAAACAGTATTTTAAACATTTATCAATATTAATAAAATGTCATAGGCCTACACTACACCATGTGAAGGAATTGCTCCATAGCTTATTTGTACATGAATAACCAATATTCTGATGGACAGATCTGTCTATTCTGTCTGTCTAATTGTCAGGTATAACATGTTAATGACCAGACAGTAACTTCACATCCTGGATGATGCCAGAAGCGTCATTAATTGAAAAGGGACTACATATATCAATGTGTTGTGATTTGCTAGTCCTCCATTCATGGATTGTTGCACATTTTCTGTGACTGGGTTATCACTGCATGTGTTCTTACATGTTCATTGATGTAACTGTCACATACGCCTACACAGTCTTAGCAGCCATTTTAGTACTTGCCTCCTAGAATTCAAAGCTACAACACCTTCTCTCACACCGCTGCTTATTTTTTTCAGGGACCCCAACTTCACAGAAGAAGAACTGCAAATCGTTGGAGAGGGCCCTGAAGAACCACTACCATTTATGTGGTCCACATGAATCTCAGGTAAGCTACAAGTTCGAACTGAGCATTATGATTAAAATTTCGGAGCATATATATATTTTTTTTAAATATGTTAATTGGTTTCAACAGGTACAGGATCAGCCAATAAATGCGAATTTGATACAGAATAATAGAATCAAGCAAACCCACCGTAACCCCCCCTCCCCCCAGCAGAGCAAGATCATAGTTCTAGTACATTCGGAAAATACCTGTGCATCAGTAAACTGTCCTGTATAAGACAATAGCAATGATGGCAATGGATAGGCGCTTACATGTAATCCGCTACTATTAAACAGAGAAAGAAAGCACAAAAGACCCAAGGTGACATTTGAGGACAGCATAAACCAGGTCAGCGGGCGGACACCTCTACAAAATCCGTTGGTCCAAAGATAAAGAGTGCAAACAATTCTAGAGATTCACAGCAGGTCTGGTCAGGACAGCAGATATGCTGTAAGCGGGGCCCAGAAGTCCTTGGGGCGGGAAGTCTCTGGTAACTCCTCCTCATAAATCAACAACTGGTCCCTGCAGTAGAGTAAGTCACGAAGCCATTTCTTTACCGTAGGAATTATCTTAGCACCCCAACATTGCGCAACAGCCCTCTTCGCAAATAAAGTGGAAACTGCAACAATTCGCCTATTACAGGGTTTAAGGCGTTTAACATAACCAAGTAAGCATATTTCAGGAGTGCAGTGCACGGGTTCCAACCCGACATCAGTAAGCATTTTCACCACAGCAGTCCAGAAAGCAAATACACCCGCACACATCCATGCCACATGTAAGAAGTCTGCATCCGCCATTCCACAGCGCACGCAGTTTGCAGTCTCACGCAGACCATACCTACAGAGTTTTGAAGGGGTGTAGTATAATTGGTGTAAAAATTTGAAGTGAATAATTCTGAGATTGCAGTTAGCTGTAAGACGACCAGTAAGTTGGCAGCACGCCGTCCAGCACCCGGCGCAAGGGTGGTACCCAACGCTGCCTGCCAGCGTAGACAAGAGGGGTGATCGCTCTGTTCCCGCTCACGTAAGGAAGCATTGTAAAGTTTAGTGATTAAACCCTTACGCCCCTCTCCCGTCAGCATCGCCTGCAACGCCCATAGAGTAGTGGGCTCCGCAGGGTATTCCGGATAAACCGCACGAATTGCCTGTCGGACTCTGACATATGTAAAGCCAAACATAAAGCCCAGATCCGTACCATTCTGCGCCTCCTGCAATGTTTTGAATTGACCATTCCTGTATAAATCACCCAACCGAGAGATACCCACTTTAGCCAACTCATGTAGGGCCGGCGTCTCTCGTGCCGCAGAGATATCGGGGTGTGAAGCTAGGGGTAGCACTGGAGCGTATAAATAGGATAACTGGGCCCGTTTCGCAAGCATTCGCCATGCCCACGCCGTGCACTGTACGGGGTTTATTTCAGTCCGTGGGCCACCCTCCCCCCTCCCCTCCCCCCCGACAGGATCGCCGCCTGCAGTGGCATTGGAAGGACAGCATCCGATTCAATAGCCACATGAGGCTGAAGGCGCTGGGGAAAACGCCAATAGTGCGCGAATTGCGCCTGAGCGCACAGATGGTATAATCGAAGGTCGGGAGCCTCGAATCCGCCCTGGTCAAAGGGTTGAACCAGAAGGTCCCACCTGCAACGGGGTTTCTTACCGCCCCATAAAAAACGTCAGCAGTGACGATTGAAGAGTCCGAAACATTGCCACATTCAATTTTATAGGAATATTAACAAAGAAATAAAGCAGTTTGGGGAGAAAGGCCATTTTTACAACCGCTATCCTGTCTGCCAATGAAAGGGGCAAATGCGCCCACCGCTCAGCCAGTTCAGTGATCCGTGCGACCGTAGTTCTCAGATATAACCGTATCCGGATCCCTGTGTAACCACACCCCGAGATACTTTACGGGATCGGACGTCCAGGTTAGTGGATATTCCATCTCCACCTCTTTCGTGTGCGCCGTAAGGGGAAACACCACAGATTTTGACCAGTTGATCCCAAGACCTGAGAATCTCTCAAACTTTACATACTCCCTGAGGAGTGCAGGTAGGTACACAGCAGGTTCACGGACATAAAGTAACATGTTGTCCGCATAGAGGGAGACTACCAGTGGTCTCTGCCGTAACCGCAAGGCAGCCGCAGCGTGTCTTTGATGCAATTTGCAGGCTAGGGGTTCCAAGGCAAGCGAAAACAGCATAGGTGACAGGGGGCACCCCTGTCGCGTGCCTCTCCCAATGGGGAACAGCGAAGACACCCACCCATTAACCCGAACCCGGGCCACAGGGGAATCGTACAGCACCCTAAGCCATTGTAAGAAGATCGGCGGGAAGCCCATTCTAGTCAATACCGTGAACATAAAAGGCCATTGTAAGGAGTCAAAGGCTTTTGCTGCATCTAGCAGCACAGCGACTGCTTGAATGTCAGGATCAAAGTAATGTAAGGTGGAGAAAACAGTGCGCAAGTTGTGAGCCGTAGAGCGCGCTGTAACAAACCCAGACTGGTCAGGCAGAACCAGAAGAGGGACCAGCGGTTGTATCCTGGTGGCGATCATTTTTGCCAGAATCTTTGCGTCAATATTAATAATCGAGAGAGGCAGATAAGACTCCCACTGATTGGGGGCCTTATCAGGTTTCAACAATGTAACAAGCAAAGCCTCCCGGAGGGAAGGTGGCAGCGTCCCCTTCTCATAGGCTTCCGCATACACTTCCAAAAGCCTGGGGGCAAGATCTGACGCATAAGCCTTATAGAATTCACTGGGCAACCCGTCTATCCCTGCGGCCTTACAGGTCGGAAGGGACATTATTGCCTCTTTAACGTCTTCCTCGTCAAACGGTTGTATAAGGTATTCGCGGTGCGAATTAGATAGTTACCCTAGCGCAACATCGTCCAGGTATGCGTCAATCTCTTCAGTCGGCGGAGAAGCCCTAGAGGCATAGAGACGGGTGTAAAACTGCAATACGGTGTCGCAGAGCTCTGTTGTCGAGTAGCGGGCTACCCCGTCCTCGTCTAGCAGTTCTGTTATATGCTCCTGACTGCGCGGCTCTGATAGTTTTTGCGCAAGGGAGCGACCAGGGCGGCCTCCCTCGCCATAGTAGTGAGCAATTCTCCGGCGGGAACAGTGCAATAGTTCCTGGTCAACCGTGTCGTTGTGTTCTGTGACAAGTTCCCGTATTGCAGCCAGTTTAGCGGTGGAAGGATCAGATTCATACTCACGTTCTAGTTGAGATATCAGAAGCTATTTTTTTAATTCTCCTTCGAATATCACGCAACACCCCGGATTGGGGCCCTATGCAAGATCCCCTGATGGTCACTTTAAACGCCTCCCATAACATTCCCGCGCTATCCACTGACCCCTCGTTCTCTCTAAAAAAGTTTTGAATCGCCTCAGCAATAGTCTGCCTGAATACTGGATCAGTGAGCTCAGAGGGCTGTAGTCTCCACGCAAAGGGCGGTCTCGCACCGGTGGGAATCTGTAATTCAAGGAGTACGGGGGAATGGTCAGAAAGAGTGCGAGCTTCATGTGTCACCGCCACTACCCAAGTGCAAATCATCTCCGAGACAAGCCAAAAGTCTAGAAGACACGAAGGTACTCTCCCGACCAGCGGGGTGTCGGCTATGCCAAATGTCATACAAATGAACTGCATCTAGCAGTCCCAATAGCACTTCTGCAGCTTGCTTAGGCCGCGTCTCACTGCTGCCAACTCTATCCAATGTAGCGTCCAGACAAACGTTAAAATCGCCTCCCCAAATGATTGCAGCAGGAGGAAATGTAGAAATTCTACGCCACACATTGAGTAGAAGGAGGGATCATCCGTGTTAGGGCCGTACACATTCACCAGCAACACACTCGTGCCTCCTAATTGCCCATGCAGGATCACCACTCGTCCGCATTCATCCGCGTCAGAGCGAACCACAGTAAATGGGACACCTTTTTTTACCAGAGTCAGCACACCCCTAGAGTAGGTAGAATAAGAGGACGCAACTCTGGCACCCGCCCAGCGCGCACCCACTTTCTTTGCTGAATCATTGGTTAGATAAGTCTCTTGCAATAGGGCTATTTGCACTCCCATATGGTCTAGATAAGCAAATACTGATCTTATCTTTTTAGGTGTATTAAGCCCGCGTATATATTCCAAGTAAGGAACTTAACTGTACTGTTCATAGTTTAAAGCCATCATTAATTGAACACCTGTGTAATATGACATGAAATGCATGTCTGAAGTACCACGGCACGCCAGATCGGCGGATGTCCAGTCCAGCTGCAATATTCTGCCTTCCCCAAAACAACCCCCCCCCCACCAGCATCCCCAACTCGCCAAAGCCATCCTGATACAATACCCCCCCCAACATACCCAAAGACAATATGCATTTGGGGTACATCCAGTTTCGGGGCACAGAGTGCTGCTGGCCTCCCACAAATTAGGAGGTGGCCGAGCAGGTCTAAATTTGCGCCAGGATAGAAATACGTCAATGGCATGGCACATACTATAACAAATTACAAAATCAGCCGGGGTGGTGAGTCACCTCCGTGGAAGCATATCTTAACAGGGCTCTACGAAATCTGTAACAGGTACATTCAGTAATGCACAGACAACCTATAAAGAAAAAACTGTATTCTGAAAGTACAATAGCCATTAAGAATTCAGTGTGCCCATGTTGTCACGACTAAAGGCCAGTGCAAAACTCCTACTAGGAGATTTCTGGATGGGATCAAGAATCACCCAAAGCAGTACACGCTAATGTATAATACATCAGAAGCAGTCCGAGAAGATATACGTGTGTATATTATCTAGCGAAGTTGTGCATCTCATTACTACTCCTCCTCGTCCGGTGCAGCACTGGCCTCACGTCTCCTGCGCTTTAACTGTTTCGCGTGCTCCAGAGCAGCCTTTGGAGAGGAAAAGATTTTACAATCCCCGTCCGAACCTATACGTAGGCGGGCAGGGTACAGCATCGCATATGGGACCCCTTCCGTTTGCAGGAATTTTTTCACGGTGCCAAATTCTCGTCTGGCCGCCTGAACAGCCACCGTGAAATCAGGGAAGAAGGCCAATGCGTTGCCCTGGTGAATTATACTGCCCTTATCTCTTGCCGTCCTCAATATGGTATCTCGGACCCTATAATTCAAAAGTCTGGCTATGATAGGACGGGGAGGAGCCCCCGGGACAGGTCTGGCAGCAAGGGATCTGTGGGCGCGCTCCACAATAAACATGCTAGAGAGTTGTTCAGCGCCAAAAAGTTCTGTTATAAGGTTTTCTATGAAAGTCTCCATTTTCCCCACATTGGTGGATTCCGGCAGCCCAGTAATTCTGATGTTGTTGCGCCGGGACCGCGCCTCCAAATCCTCATTTTTGGCCTGGATGAGGGCTAGTACTTTCTCCATGTTGAGTGTCTTTTCAGAGACTTCACTCAGGCCATCCTCCGTTGCAGAGATCTAGATGGTTTGCGCGCCTCAAAAGTGAGGCGAAGCTGCGATTTATCAGTCCTCCCCATGGCCTCTCCCGCTGAAAGCACCACCTGTGGCCAGTAACAAATGAGGGGAGTAGAGCACAGGGGGAAGCGCAAGGCCCCAAGAAGCCTGCGGCAGATCCCAGATCTAACGTGAGCACCAGGCGCCAACGCACTGCCCTACCATCCAGTCAGCGCGCGCCCAATCTCCGGATGTGCCAGCGAGCTGCCTAAAGTCGTCTGCTCTCCACAATCAGCTATGATCTGCCAGGCTATGTCCAGTGCAGGCTCTGTTACCACGCACACCTGCACACCTCGCTATTACTGCTATACAGCGCAGGCTTCCTGGTTTTAGCAAGCGTTGGTCATCTAGGGCGGGTGATGAACACTACACACGATGTACCCTCAGCAGTGCCCAGATAACGGATAGGCCTCCAAGGCGACAGGCGGCAGACAAACAGGCGGGCGCGCAATCAGCCAGTAATCAAATTAGCGCCGGTCCCAACCCAGCAGGTCCAGCCTCGTGACCGCGCCCGTCCCTTCCTAGCGAGATCGGGGCCTCCGAGCTCCGCACTCCGCACCGGCCACAGCTCGCAGGCCGCGGCCCACACCCAGGCCCACGCCCGCCTTCGCAGCCACAGCCACAGCCTGGGCCGAGCCGCACCCCACTCACCGCAGCCGGCGCCGGCAGGCGTCAGCAGTTTCAGGCAGCAGCAGTTGACCTCCGCAGACAGGGCAGCCCCAGGTTCAGCCGGGATCCGTAATTCAGAGGCAGTCACTGTGTGCTCCGTCAGGGACCAGCAGCCCCCTCCGCGCTCGTCGATCGACCCACCGCAATCCTCCACCAGAGCAATCGGTCCCCCAGCAGTGCAACACAGCGGGGATCGCAGGGCAGCGAGCTCCATGCGCACAGGGCTCCACACCGCAGGTCAGCTGAGATGCACCGCTACAGCCTCGCGGCGGCCGCCATTTTCTCTACCTCGCCGTCAGATTAGAGAAGTCCACAAAGACACTCATGCACGAGTGTTCAGGGCCCCAGTTGCTCCCAACCTGTGCCGGAGGGACTCAAAATTCCCCACAGTCACCAACAGGACTCAGATGCAGCTTATTTCAGGCGGATGATGGTCGGATTACAGCTCGGCCGAGCAGAGCCTCACACAGGTGCGGCCATCTTGCCGTGCGCCCTCTAGCGCCCCCTCCTGCCTTTAAAACTTGACCAACAATAACCTCTAAAAATAATATTTTAAAATGTTCTACATATAGTTTGCAAGCTGTGTGTAAGAGTAGGCACTTCAAAAATCTCAGGACTAAGGTACTTGCAAAGGCAAGAAAATGTTCTCATGTCTAACGTGGGAACCTATATTCATACTGCAGAAGAAGGCAAACAGATGTCTCCTCTTCCACTGTTATGTTATCAGATTTGTAGAGCGCATGGCTGCCCCAGCGACAGGACGTCCCAGCGCTAAAATCCGCGGCAAAAAAACAGAAAGGCGGGAGAAGATGCATCTGGGAGCAATCAGGGGGAGAGCCAGGTCTTGACTGCCTTCCTAAACGCCCTATGGTCTTGTAGGTTCCTGATGGTACTGGGGAGAGCATTCCAGAGAGACGCAGCTAGAGCCCGGAAAGAGCGTCCTCCCGCCCGTGCTCTTCTAACACGGGGGGTGCACGCCAATAGTAGGTGTGATGAGCAGAGGTCACGTTCTGGTTTATAAGGAGTGAGAAGGTTGGTTAGGATGGAAGGGGCCTGGGCATGAAAAATTCTGTGAGCAATGCACAGAGATTTGAATTTAATTCTTTTTTCTACCGGGAGCCAATGTAATTTCTGTATGTATTTTGATGTAGAGCAAGACCGCGGGAGGGCAAAGAAGGAGCGAGCAGCGGCGTTTTGCACCCTCTGTAATCTGGTAATGCCGGCCTTGTTGGCACCCACATACAAAGAGTTACAATAGTCCAGTCTGGAGAGGATGGTGGACTGGATGATAACTTGGCGAGTGTGAATGTCAAAGAACCCGAGCAGTGGCCTCAGGCCGCGTAAGAGACCAAAGCAACTGCCCGCAACTAGTTTTGTCTGAGCTTGAAAGGTGAGTGCGCTGTCCAGCCACACGCCCAGATTTTTCACGGTATCTTTAGGAGTAGGAGAGATGCCAAGGGACACCATTGGTTGTTCCAGAGGTGGCTGTCCTTGCCCACCAGTAGGATCTCAGATTTACTAGCGTTGAGCTGCAAACGGTTGGTCGTCATATATTCAGCAATGGCCATCATGTCATCGCGGAACTTGGTGACATGCTGATCAGAGGTATTGGATAGTGAGATGACAAGCTGGGTGTCATCAGCATATGAAACCATAGAAAGGCCTCTCTCTGCTTTTAGCCACTTCCACCAGGGGCTGAACATATATATTAAATAATGTCGGACTCAGGGCAGAGCCCTGGGGAACCCCATGGTTGACATGCTGCCTCTGGGAGCCATAGGGAGGGGAGATGACTTGAAAGGATCTGTCAGCTAAAAAAGACACGAACCAGTCAAGAGCCGAATCTCCTAGGCCAATCTCTTGAAGGCGTTGCAGCAAGATTTTGTGTGATACTGTGTCAAACGCGGCACTGAGATCAAGGAGAATCAGGGCGGAGGTCCGGCCCTCATCCAAAGTGCACCGCAGTTGTTCAGTCACAGCCAATAGAGCGGATTCAGTGCTGTGGCCAGGCCGAAAACCATTCTGTGTTGGGTCTAGAATGTTATTAGCCTCTATAAATTTAGTAAGGATAAAGTTGATGTAAGATTCTGTGATTTTGGCAGCAAAAGGAAGAAGAGAGATCGGGCGAAAACGTTCAGGTTTGGAGGCGTCTAGCGTAGGCTTTTTTAACGGTGGGATGACCTTGGCATGTTTCCATGACGTGGGAACTGTGCCAGAAGTGAGGGACAGATTTATTAAGTCACACAGCGTGGGTAAGAGTAAGGGTAGAAATTGTAAAAACTGATCAGGTTTAAAAGGATCTGGTCCATCTGCCAACATTCCTGCAAAGTCATTATAGCACCAGGATTCCAAGTCAAAAAAACACAAGTGGAATCAACAAGTGGCTCTTGTGAGGCATTTTAAACATGCCAAAGGCTCATTCAGCCAATTTCATAGGGATCCTACAGGCCTTCCTTTCCACAGAACAACAGTCAACTCTGCACAGACCAACAGAGGAAGGGGAAAAAAAAATAGATCACACCATGAGCGTCAAGTACACTTCCGAGAGAGCTTGCCACTTTTCTGTATTGCCCATTTCATCTAACACACTGCTTGAGCTAGGAAACCGAAGAAGGCCTAAAAGCGCTCCCTAAGAAAACACCTAGGTAACTGGATAACAACCAGATTTATGCTAGCTAATGCTTGAACTAGTTTCACAGACCACCCCTGAACCAATCAAAGCAGTCAGAGGTGTTTGGTTGATTTGCTCCAGTAGCAGCTGCAACCCCATCACTTTTCACAGCATGGCCTGATCTTGCAATTATGCCAATATATGTGTAGCTCGCCCTCATAGAGCACCAGTTGCACACCTGAGAGCAAAGTGAGAATTAAGGCCTTTTTCTCCTGACCACTGCCCAAGTTCAGGTCAATGACTAGACTGCCAGTCCTGGATTTTGGGGCTGGAAGTAAGCTGGGTCTGAGGTCTCCACTGCCATTCTGTAGATCAGGAGGTCTATAAGGGCCTTATGTGTATAGTGGGAGACTAACGAGTCCTGTGGGATGTCCCTACACCCTCGTTCTTCAATGCTGGTGGTTTGGCTCAATGGGGCCTAGAGAGGGTCCACAATACAAACTCTAAACTACCCTTGTGCCGGTGACATCTTTCCCAGGCTCCAAGTCTCTGCATATCTCTGCACACCGTCCCAAAGCCTAGGGGAGGCTATACTGCAACTCAGTGCAGGAAGAGAGTGAGTATTGGCACTCAGCAGTTGCAGGAGTGAGATTGCATGGCTCCTCCAGCTCTCCAACAGCTTCCCTCAGTATGTGGCCGACTTTCTGTCTGAGGGAGACAGTCACCTCTGAACGTAATGCTCCCTACTGTTTGGGTGAAGGGGAGACCCCTGCACCTTTATGCAGCTTATGCACTCAAGAAAAACAAAATGAAAAAGGAAGAAGAAAGGTTTTACCACGCTATACTAGCACATGCTACAGGAACAGCAGCAGTGCAACGGTGCTCAATACAAATGTCCTGTAGGCTAGGTGGTAACAAAGGAAGGTTTACACACAGATGCAACTGGCACAACATAGGCAGAAACTGATCACACTTACATTCAGAAAAAGTCATGTAACACTACAATAGAGGGCAAGCTTCTACCGCAATCGCACAACCATTACAGAACAGTCATAAAAAAACACGCTTTTGCACACGTACGGTGTGCACAGAACATTCACATTGCTAATGTGGGTTGGACGACAAGGAAACTTTAGGAGCTCATTTGCGCAACTTGTACACCCTGGTCACAAAGAAAGTCAACTCGATACCCTAGAAAATGTCTGCAGCAAAGAAGAGGAACAATTCTCAGATGCATAAATGTCCCAGTGCAGGAATGTAATGCTTCAGAACCGTACCACTTTCTATCAATGCAGCGTCAGGTGATCGGAGTAAACAGAATGTGCAGAGTTTTAACAAGTGTTCTGTTTTACAAAACGTATACCACATTAAAGGTGTGCAACACTCACATTAAAGGTGTGCAACGCTCAGAAAATAGAGACAATTTAAGAACACCATTGTTTTGAATGGGGGATTACTGTTCTGGGGCTCCGTGGGGAGCAGTGGAAAAAAGGGAGAAGAGATAGAGACCCAGCTTGCTAGACAGACAGACACACTCAACGAACTAATATAAATGTCTCTGGTTTAAACACATGGAGCAAACGTTGTTCAACGATGAAGGGCAATCACTGGATTAAAATGTTTTCAATAGGCCAGCACTGTACCAGGTAGACACACCAACTCGAATTCACTGCCATAGAAGCCCTCAAAGAAGGCTACGCGTTGGCTCCATCTGCTTCCTGTCGACTAGGTCATTTCTTGACAGAAACACTCCATTAGTTTACTCTAGTGAAAAAGATAAAAAATCTTGGTGCTGCAAAGTGAGGTCACGTTTCTTCTGCATGTTTTGTTGGACAACTATGTTACCACTTTTGTAAATAATGATCCAAATTAAATTAGAGTTAGTCAAGGCAGTCTGCCATCTTCAGAGCACCGCTTTGCCCAGCCATGGTAGAGATAGCAACTTCAGGCCATCACCAAAGCACCGAATCTAGACATTAAAGGAACTTTCTAGGCAAGTTACAAAAATACAAATATAGACACAAGATTCCCTAGTCACATCATACAGTGACCAATATATTTAAAAGTGATTCCAAGTCCTAAAAGATCATTACTGCCTGAGAAGCCATTTTTAAAGCCCAGCGTGTGAGATCAAGGAGGAGGGCCTGCAATGTGTGGTGTGCAGCACAGTTTGCAGCTGTAATGTGTGATCTGCTGCATCACTGACAAGGCCTCGGTGACTTCATGTCTGTATACACAAAGGGCCTTGCAGACAGGTGCCTTATCAGGACAGGTTGTGTGAAACCCAAACAATCTTCTCAACCTCTAGACACTAGCAATTTAGCTCAGGGTAGCTGACCTTGCAGAGGGAAAGCGCAGAGAAAGCAAAACCTTGTTCAGACGGTTGGTTTATGCTCTGCTGAGTTAGCAAAACCGAGTGTTTGTATTTAATCCAATTTAGTGCATAATAGCTTCCCTTTCAGAACACGCAGTGAAGAGGCACTCAACAAGAGATAACCGCTGTCCCCTGTCCAATTCTCAGACATTCCTCCACACCAGCGATATCCTAGTCCAAACAGAGACTTGAGAGATTAGATCCTTCATGGAAGTACTTCTAAATAAAAATACCCACACTAAGAACTACAAACCAATGCAAACTGGTAACATTAGCCTGCGCCTCATTGCCGTTAGCTCTTGAAACCCAAGTGCAGACCAGATGGAGGCCTGGACACCTTTCTGTAACACCAAACAACCCAAGTAAAAATTAAAACCCACTGATGCTCCTCGGTTCCCCCTCACAGCAGCAGAGCATGGCATAAAGAAGAGGCAGACTCACTTGTCTTTGGTCTTATTTTGCTTGGTATGGAATAACTCCACCTCAACACAAAGAGAGTGGAATATGCGTCATTGCCTGGTTAGGTGCAGAGCAGGCATACCAGGATGTGCCTATGTCCTAGGCAGATGCTGGTGATGCTTCTAGTTTGAGTAGTTGATGTGCTACTATATGCGCTACTCCTTCTACTTGGACTACGGGGGGTGTCTCCTGGATTTCGGTAGTTTTGCACCCTGTGCGATTCCTCTCCTTAAATACTTTGATTTCCCTAACAAGTAAGTGTGCAGTATCTCATCGGGAGGGAATGCTTGCTTTCAGAGAATGGAGCATGGGTTGCTGCTTTGGTATGGCTTCAATTACGTATGGACTGCGACAAAGAAGAGGTTCAGGAGGAAATGGCCTAAGTACTCACCAGTAATCTTCATTACTCCGAAATCCCTTCATCCAAGTACCGGCATCTCTGCATCCCTCAGGCACAGTACTCTCTGTTGTACTGGTATATGACAGGATGTGATATGGCTCTGTGTGCACTTTGCGGCGACTGGTCCCTCCTGGTAGGGGAGGGACCTGAGGAACAGAAAGCGGAGGGAGGAAGTTTGGGTGACCTGTTTGGGTGTGGTGGCCATGCCTCGAATAAGTCAGCAAAGAGATGAGGAAAGGATAGTAGAGTGGTGAAGGGTAATAATAGGCAAGTAATCAAGCAATCGCTCAACAAAGTTACACCACCGAAAACAAACTGAAGCCCTTTACTGAGATCATTTCACTCGGGAGTGCAATATTGTGTGGCTCAGAAACTGCTGACAGCCCCAGCGACAAGTGAACATGTGTTTAAATACGAAACCTGTGCGGTCCGAGAAGCCCTTGCTTTGTCCTACAAGAGATCCCATCACCTCTACAAATTTTCCAGTTCTGACTCCCGGATCGACACATCATTTAAAACTTTTTCTGAGCAGGCATATTATGGAATTTATTTAAAAGCACTTGTAGAGCAGCACACATGAAAACCGTCCCAGAGATTCAGAGCCAGTCAAACAAGTTGTAGGCAAACCAAACATTCCTGTTTTCAGATCCAGGTGAATTGTGCAAAACACGAATTTCACAGAGGCAAAACTCCAACTAAGTCTTGCAACACTTTAAAGAAACACACATCGCGTTTTACTGCCAAATTGGAGTCGTGTTAGGGAACAAGGCCGCAGCATGCGCAACCTCAGGGTCCCGGGCACACGACTAACCCTCCACTGGGCCCTATCACATTAACGCAGAAGAGGCAAAGATGGCGGAACTGATAAGGAGGCGGCAGGAGGGTGCACTCGATAGCGCTATCTACTCCCCGTTGTTAGCTTGAGACGTCCTTTGGACCCTCCGCCGCCTTATTTATGACTCCCATCCACGCCCAGCCTCTGGGGAGGCAGGAGCCTCCCTCTACAGCGCTGCTCTCCGAGATAACCAGGCCCTCTGTCCTCAGCACTGGGAGTTTCTGCATCACAGAAACTGTAAAATATTGCCAAGGAGACGCCCGTCGCCGAGCTGAAAGGTGAACCCCTATTCGAAACTTGCTCTGTGGCAGGTATCCCAAAAATAAGGGCCGTCTGCTCGCAGTAAAAAATTCTAATTGGTACAAAGAAAAGTACTACTGGCTTTCGAATACTGTAACCTGAAGACAAAGTTCAAATACACAAAGAAGACCAAAAATAGAAACAGACTAACTAACGTAATTAAAAATGTATTTGTAAAGTAAGAGCCCACAAAAATGACACTGAGGCGTACTTTTTATCAGCAGACTGTGCACTTGCAATCAGTGAAAAGGCACTCACTCACAGTGTAAAAGAACCAATCGCTGAAGTGGGCTGACCGCCTGATGCTTTATGCTTTGGGGGCGGAAGCAACTTGTAAATGTACAGCTGAACAGGCAAATGACTGGAAAGGGATGTGCAAAAGCCTCTGTTTGCATGTATTATACGTATGCATTTTTTATTATAATTTTTGTTTATCACATGAGGCTGACTAGACAAGTAAAGATGTCTCCAGGAGGGACCTGAAAATGAATATTTTAGCTTTTCATCAATCTATTATAAGAAAGTTCAGATAAAAAGCACACTACAGCCATGCCCAACATTTCGCCCATCTCAAGGGGCTTCGTCTTCATCTTACTTCAAATTTTAGTTTCAGGACGCAGGATCTAGTTTCTTAGTGGCATGGCTACTTGTGTCTAGGAAACAGATGTATTTGCTTTTCTGCACTCACAATAACGGGCCTGTGCCACGCTGGAGAACGAAGTGAAGTTCTAGAAAGAACCTTGCAAACTTGAGGAAGCACGGCTAAATGTTGGAGTCCCTTAAAGGAAAAAAGATAGATAAATAGATAGACAGATTTTGGTGGGAAAACTTCAGATAAAACAAAAAGTCCAAATTTTTGATGTTCAAAAATTATCTACTTCACCCAGTTCCACTGGCAGAATAAAAATTCGCATTGACCTAATAATCATTTTCATGGATACGTCAGGGAAGGCAACTTGCATACTTGTGAGTAAATAAAGCGCTTGCTGTGGTCTTCACAAGCCTTTTTAACCACAGAGACCATGTACAATAAATTCATCAGTAGTGAAGCCTGCCAAAAGTTATACAAAACAGGTACGATAAAAGGCAGCAGCAGCGCACTCTTCCATTAACACAGACAACAGAATAAATCCAATACAACGAGCAGCAACACAAGCTTCACACAGTCGCATGAACAGGTAGAGAAGAGCACAGACTGCAGTCAGTTGTGTGTTCCTTTACTCACACACAGCTGACAAGCATAAGGTGATGCGAATTTCCCAAACGGGATACAATGCACAACTCAAGCCGATGCAGTAAAAGGTTTCTTCGCAGAGGACAGCTCTGGCTTGGCCAGTAGCAGCAGTACAAGTTCATGGCAGAGAATGGATAATACATGGGCAAAAACCATGCAAGCTTCACTCGAACACAGAACAACGGCAGCATGGACCTCGGCAGAGCAAGCTTCCTTCAAACAGAGGTCAGGCAGGAGGGTGGAAAGGAGAAGTGCAAGCTTCCAAAACACACTCAGCAAGGAAGCAGCTTTACAGGCTTCTCTCACTCACCATAACAAGTACAGCACGACCAGCAGCTGTGCAAGCATCCCTCACTCACACATGTACAGGACGGCCAACAGAAAGAAGTGCAAACGTCCTTGTTACATTCCCTTATGGTATTTCTGCTCTGTATCCCGTCTCCTGCTTTTCCCTGCCTGGAACATGAAACGCGGTACCTGCGTTGTACAATTTATGTTCCATGTTCCAGAGCTCGTGCAGGCAGTTACTGTTTAGCGTTGTTCCATGCAGATGTGCTGTGCCTCTTATCCTATAAATCTTCTTTTTTACTCACCGGCTGAAGCCTCCTTCCTACAAATTTGGCGACGACTGGCTGGAGACTTCGTTTGCTGCAGATTCCCTGAGGCACAGGTGCTGCGACGTCTCCCGGACCCATTTCCTCGTTCTTCATATCTCCGTGTATCGCTGCCTTTCTGTGTCCGGCACCTGAGGTTCCTGCTTTCGGCCCTGAAAACCGCAGTTCGCTGGTTTCTTGGCTGCACCTTCTGCTTCATTTTGGGCTTTTCGTGATTTTTCAATCACCAACGGCAATCTACTTCGTCCCAACGCGACCGCACCTCCTGATTGGCTACGTAACGCGTCATCACGCTGGCGGCCATCTTGGTGCAGTTCCTCAACGCGACCGCATTTCCTGATTGGCTGCAGTGCGTTTCATCACTCTGGCGGCCATCTTGGTTTGGGATCAATTTATTTAAACGCCGGAAACATCCCTCGTAACACAGTGGGGATCCTTCTACATGCGCGCTATTGAAATTTACAATATCGCACTTACCTCACTGTTTCTGCATTCATACTGGTAAGATAGCCTGTTCATCATCGGTGACAGGCACACCTTCTTATACTGCTTGTGCTACAGTGCGTGACACTCCTTATCATATTACTTATGCTATTTCCTGCTTGTTTTCGGTGACAGGCACACCTGGTATTTTCACTTTCAGTACTATTCCAATGTTTCCTTCCATTTAGGCAGTATTTTGGTGATGTTCACTTTCCACTTTCATCACATTACTTTTGTTCATAGAGTACTTATAGTTATCATAGTACATTTTCCTATGTATTCATTATTTATTTCACAGCTGTGACTGGTACTTACCTGTTCCTGTCCTCATTTTACTTCATTTGTACCACCATCTCAACAAAATGCAATTTGATCCTCCTTCAAAATTTTTGCAAGTTAAGGAGAACCACCCATTCCTTGGACAAGGTGGAAAGAGGAATTTATTACCTATTTAAAGGCTATTGATGGAGAACGCATGTCAGCGGAAAGAAAAAAATATTTTTCTTCACTGCTTAGGTTCTGAAGGACAGCTTGTTTATAGGACTCTGCCTCCTGTCAGGTCGGGAGGTGATTACAATGTGTATGATGAAGCCATTTCACGCATAGAAGGCAGATTCAAACCAACGACTAGTGTTGCTCTTAATAGGTTTAAATTCTACACTAGGGCTCAAGAAGAGGGTGAGAGTTTCGATGAATTTCTCACTGCTTTACGTGCATTGTCTTTACACTGCAATTTTGGCTTAATTACTGACGAGATGATCAGGGACCAAATTATCGTTCATGTAAGAAGTAAGACGGTACAGGAGCAATTGTGGATACTAGGCGATCCCAATTTGGAGACTGCTATTAGCACAGCCAAAGCATTGGAGCAGTCTGATAAATGGATCAAGTCACTTAATAAAGAAACGAGATCTTCAGTTTCCAGTGAGATCAATGTAATCAACCCTGGTACTTCTAAGACTTACTCCAATGACACTAATGTTTCTAGTAGCAGACAATTTTATTGCTATAGATGCGGGAATCCTGATCATATAGCGTCTTTTCCACGCTGTCCTGCCATTAGTAAAGAATGCAGTAAATGTGGACGTTTGGGACATTTCTCTAAAATGTGCAAAAATACTATGAGGGGCGGTGCTCCGAATTCCAATTCCAAGATGTTTGCACCTGTTTCTTCTAAATTCTCCAAAGGGAAAGTTTCCTCTGTGTCTTACCATTCTCTTTCGTGTGATCATTCCCGAGGTGATGCTCATTCTTGTGATCATTCTCAAGGCGATGTAGAGTCTGGTATTGTGGTTTCGATCCAAGATTCCTTTGATATTTCTGAAGTTGAAAAGATTTGTTCTCCCAAATGCATTGTATGCATCTTAGGAAGAGACTTAGAGTTAATGGCTGACTCGGGATCGCCTTGGACTATAATCACAAAGGAGTATTGTCTGAAATCTTTTGGAGAACTAATTGACCTAGAATTGTTATCTGAACCTGATATTGTGGCGCAGAATTTTGATGGATCCTACATTGACTTTATGGGTTTCAAAGATGTATCCATTGAGTTTAAGGGTAATTCTGCCAACATCAAGTTATATGTAGCATTCAAAGGTGTCAATGTGTTAGGCTGGCGTGATCAAGCCAAATTGGGAATTGTCTTGAACCCCAGGAACAAAGAACCTGTTTCTGTTCTTGCCTTGTCTTCTACTAGTACTGATCTTGTGAACATGTTTCCCAAGGTATTTTCTGAGGATCTTGGCAAGCTTATAGGTTTCAGCCATAGGATCAAAGTCAAACAAGGTTCTGTTCCTGTGAAACAAAAATTAAGAGGTGTTCCTATCAGTGTTAGGTCTGAGTTAAAAAACTTGTTGGACGAGATGGTTGAGAGTGGCGTTATTGAAGAAATAGAATCTTCTGAGTGGGTTTCTCCCATCGTTTTAGCCCGTAAACCGGATAAAAGTATTAGATTATGTATTGATTTGAGGGCTTTGAATTCCAATCTAGTTGCTGATTGCCACCCTCTTCCCAATATAAATGAGATGGTATGTATGTTGGATGGTGCTTGCATTTTTTCCACCTTTGATCTCCGGTCGGCCTACCACCAAATTGAACTCACTGAGGACTCCAAACATTACACTGCTTTTATCACACCCCATGGTCTTTTCCAATTCAAGAGAATGCCATTTGGCCTAGCTTCGGCCGCTTCTGTGTTTCAGAGGGCTATGTACCACATTTTTAAGGATGTCAGCAAGTTCGTTAAATGCTTCCAGGATGATATCCTAATTTTCTCTAAGAATGAGGAAGACCACTTTCATCATGTAAAGGAGGTTTGTCTTAGATTAGGTAAATATGGTTTGACACTTAAAGCTGGCAAATGCAATTTCTTTTGTAAATCGGTGGAGTATCTAGGTCATACTCTTTCTGGCGATGGTGTGGTACCCAAGAAATCGTTGGTTGATGCCATTATCAATGCACCTGCTCCTGACAATAGAGAGAAACTACTTTCTTTTGCGGGCCTGTGTGAATACTATAGCAAATTCATACAGAATTTTGCAACCAAAATGGAACCTCTTAGAGAGTTAACCAGGAAATCTACTGAGTTTTTCTGGTCGGATAAACAAGAGACAGCCTTCAAACAGATTAAGAGTGACATTGTTAATGCTCCCACCCTTAAATCTTTCTCCCTCAATAAGAGATGTCTTATCACCGTAGATGCCAGTTTGTATGGTCTTGGTGGTGTGCTTAGCCAGTGTGCGGGGAAGGAAGAGTGGTGTGTAGCTTTTGCCTCTAGGACTCTTTCTATGACGGAGAGGAGGTATTCCGTCATTGAGAGAGAATTATTAGCTTGTATCTGGGCCATTGAACACTTTCGTAACTATGTGTGGGGAAATAGATTTACGCTCAGAACTGATCATAAACCCCTAGTTGGCATATTATCTCCAGGGGAGGATGGAACTCCACTGCACGTATAGCCCGTCTCACATCTAAACTACAGGAATATGATTTTCAGGTGGTGTATGTTCCCGGTAGGAGCAATGTTACGGCTGATTTCCTTTCTAGATTGCCGTGTTCTGATGAATCCTTAGTTGAACAAGAAATGGACATAGTTACCACTGTCAAAGACTTTGTTTCTCAAGAGTTTTTGTGTTTATCTGAGACTGAGTGGTTTACTGAGGTCAATAATGATATTGTGTCCCAACGTATCATTGATTATGTAAAAAATGGATGGCCAAAGGAAAAGTCTGCTTCTGCTGAGATTGCCCCTTTTTGTCGTGTTTCTAGTGAGATAGAAGACCTTGGTGGTTTGCCTTTTAAAGCTGGTAAGATCATTCCTCCAGCGTCTATGCAGAATAAGATCTTATTACTTGCCCACCAAGGACATTTGGGTATGTCCTCTATGAAAAGACTCATCCGAGCTAATTTTTGGTGGCCTGGGCTTGACAAAATGGTAGATAGGGTGGTTAGGGAATGTCCTGAGTGTATCAGCAGTGATAAGATGCTTAAGGTATCTTCTGCCCCCTTAAACCAGTCTCTTGGCCTGAGTGCCCATGGCAAAAAGTAGCTTTTGACATAGCAGGTCCTTTCAAACATTTACCGTCTAATGCCCGTTTTGCCCTAGTTATGGTAGACTACCATTCTAAGTGGCCAGAAGTCAAGTTTGTAGCAAATGCTACTAGTCAAGTTATCATAACCTTTTTCAAAGAAGTTTTTGCACGTGAGGGGTCCCCTGAAGTTCTTGTGACAGACAATGGGGTGCAACTCACATCTCAAGAAATGGAAAGTTTTCTCCATGTGTGTAATACCAAACATGTGACCACTTCCCTGTATGAGCCAAGGGAAAATGGCCAGGTGGAACGGTTTAATCGTGTTCTTAAAGAAGGTATTCAATCAGCTGGCAGCTCAGTTGATTGGAGGGAAATTGTAAGGAAAAGGTTATGGATGTATCGTATCACTCCCCATTCGGTGACTGGGGTAAGTCCTTTCAGACTTTTGAAGGGCAGAGAACCCATTTCGGAAATTTGTCCATGGTGGATCAAAAAATCAGTAAGGTGGATGAGAGTATTGATCTTAACCAAGTTGCCAAACGGGTGGAGAATAGGCAGGACAAGATGAAAATTCTGTTTGACTCCAAAATGAATGTTAAAATTCCGGATTTTGCTGTTGGTGACTGGGTAAGAATAAAAAACCTGGATTTTTGGTGAAGGGTTTTTCCAAGTTCAGTCATCCCATTAAAGTTGTTAAGGTTTGTAAGAACACAGTTATCACTCAGGATGGTAGAGTATGGAATGTAAGGAGGGTGGCTAAATGCAAGTCCTTAGGGTCCTCTGTCAATAATGATGATGCGTCATTATATGATATTCCTAATTCGGATAATAACTCTCATAGTTCCACTCAACATGAGGTTTCTATCCCGGATGATTACTCTTATCATGTCACTCAATCTGTAGCATCCAGAGTTAAGAGCAATGACCGTCCTAGAGTTTTACCTGCCAGGTTTCTGTCTTAAATTGTATTTTGTGTTTTCTTTTCCCCTGTCACTTTTTGATAAGGGTGAGATGTGTTACATTCCCTTATGGTATTTCTGCTCTGTATCCCGTCTCCTGCTTTTCCCTGCCTGGAACATGGAACGCGGTACCTGCGTTGTACAATTTACGTTCCATGTTCCAGAGCTCGTGCAGGCAGTTACTGTTTAGCGTTGTTCCATGCAGATGTGCTGTGCCTCTTATCCTATAAATCTTCTTTTTTACTCACCGGCTGAAGCCTCCTTCCTACAGTCCTTCACACAGGCAGCGCGGGTACAGTATGGGAGCACGTTCAAGCTTCTTTGATACACACACAAACAGGTAAGAGCAGCAGCAGGAGAATTGGCTATGGGAGTGGTGGGGGGAGGGGAGGCATGAACGAGTCAGCAGGATAGTAAGAGTTCAGATGGGTCGTACTGCAAAATGAGAACCACCATTTTTAGATACGTTTTAGATATAACGGTATGCCTCATACAGCACTTCATGTTCCCCATCAATCATTCTTAGCACCTGTAAATAACATTATTACTGTCACCCAATTTAAAAGTACTCATTTTATCCATCTCGGAAGAATGCAAGACTGATTTAGCCTTGTCGGGATTCTAACTCAGTGCAGAGCAGAGGTCAGTAGCCAGTGTTAAACTCACCGAGCCATCTTGCCAACTATTAACAAAGCAACATTTTACACAACATAGGGTCAACTGGAGCAGGCCGCGCCTCTCAGCCCATTAGATGCAGAGCTCTATTTTGCTTCATTCATTCCCTCTCAGCCCATTAGATGCACATTTCTATTTTGCTCTATCCATTCTTGGGTGCTAGGTGTGTGTGATAAAGACATGGTAAGAGTGCAATAACGAGCGTGCGAGGAAAGCAGGATGACAATAATGGGCATATCATGGGTAACGTGCAGGGGAAATGAAAGCCTAAGGGGTTATAGAGAAACAGGGGCACCGGGCACTGACAGGCAAAGCAGAAAGTAACATCATGGCATTGGATGACGAAGGGAATCCAGGGGCACATCCTTTCTCTGGCTGACAAAAACAAGAGAAACTGATAAATATGTTGGCCCGCAAAGGGAAATGGGCAAATCAGGGCATTATCGGGTACACGGGGGAACAGGCACACCTGCGTATTGATTGTCAGAAGACAAAAGTGTACATCAGAGCATTGGCTTGTGAAACGGAAATTAGGACGCCATGATATTTGCAGGCAGAGTAAACTGAGTCATATTGTGACTTTGCCTGTTTCATTAAGAAAATAGGACAACAAAATGGCACTGGCTGGCAAATGTAATTGGGGCACACAGTGACTGGGATAAGGAGTATCAAGAAACAATCAAGGCATTGCCTGGCTTATGAAGAATACCAGAGGCACGTCATGAGCATTGACTGGCCTATTTGGGGGTAGTGGGGAGCGGTACAGCATGACCTTCAATGCAGTATGGAGTGGGTATATAGAATATGTTGTGCTCTGTGGTAGAAATAAACGCTGGTAGCCGAGTAAAGTTCTTAAGTACCCATATTCCAGTTGTACAGCAAGATGGTAAGTAGGTACATCAGCTGGATAGACCGGATAAACAGGTAGTAATGAAGTAGGCTCGCCCAGTAGTCAGCCCTTGGTCCTATGCCACAGCAGTCCCCACCAGGAGCAGCTTGCCTGCTCCTCAGCCCCTCTGTAACTCATCCCTCACTCAGTCAGCCACCCAACATTCCACGCCTCACAGCATTCCCAACATTCTACTCCAAACACACACAGTGGCTGAGCAGCAGGTGGACTGGTAAACTGCAAGATAAAAGAGTACTATGCAAGGCATAACAGAATACTTCTAAGTAATGCTCTGCTGTCTGAGTTTGTAAAGTCTGTGTACGCAGAGGGCTGGCACATGGGGGGGGGGGATCTTCACTATAGAGCTTCCATCCAGGGTGAGAAAGAAGGGGGTTAAGTGGGACTCGTGTGCTTCAACCAGGGATAGGGGCTGTCTCTAATCCTGTGTACAGCTGCGAATATGTAATAAAGAAGTGGTGCAGTCTTGCATGAATCTGGGTGGACCCTTAAAGGGTTCCCCTGCACAGACACTAGAGACGCCACTTCACTCTTGGCTGGTCTGCCTCTGCCTAGGGATGATAAGAGCCCCCTTAGAAATAACTGGAGTATAAAGGTGTCAGTCTCATACTAAAGGATGCCACCAATAGCCTCAGTGTTATGAAACATAGGGATACCAAGATCTGATATGAAAGAAGTGTGTGTGGACACTCATGAAATGACAACAAAAAAAACAGCTGATAGCTGTGGTCATTTTAGGAAATATATTACATTTCTCTAGAATCCCAAATTTAAGCTCCCATATCACATTTAAAATAAAGACAAGAGCATGGCACATTGGTTTCTGAGTAGCGATCTCTATCCTACAGGTATATCTTGGCTGGAACGAGCCAGGTGAAGGCACTACTGTAAGGCAGAGGTCTTCAAAACATTTTTACTCTGAGCCCCTCTAAGCATAATGTTTTGAAGTCGTGACCCCCTTCCAAAACTTTATGACAGGAATAGGAAGAACAGGTAGGCCAGAGCTGAGTACAGGGAGCAGGGCTTATGAGATCATTTCAGAGGTACTTTTTCTGCAGCTCATCACTATACACACTAAATGTGAGCCAAACAAGCAACAAAACAGGAAAATGAACAAAAACACAGTGGCCTATAATGGGGGTGTTGTGAGCCCTCAGACCTTTGGGTCCCATTGCAACTGCACCTGCTGCTGATAATAGTTGTGGCCCTAAGTAGCAGGATGTCTCTTCTGCCTCTTTCACCCCTTCCACAAAATATCTGGCCATCACTCCAATATTGAAACAGACTTTCTATGTCGATCAGAAAAAACATGATCTCCCATTTGGGTGCCGTCAGCTCTAACACTAGCTAGGAAAATTAGGGGTTTTAGTTGGTCCTTCGCACTCCTCTGCCCAAGTGCCACTGCACCTGCAGCACTATTGATATCTCCAGTCCTGTCTCCTCTGCTCACTCCACTGGGCCTTCACTCCTAAGCAGGCTGTTTGACCCTGTGTAAAAAATAAAAAAGGAGAAAAAGCCACCCGCATATTGCCACACTGCACCTGCTGCTCTTATGGTCCTTAAAAATAAAAATAAAATTATTTAAAAAAAGGAGTCCCTCTATCTCCCCATCTCTTTGAGGAAGCTGTCTCTGTCCTTGAGTAAATGAAAACATTAGCTCCCACATAGTGCCCCTTCTCCTGGCCCATTTCTTTGATGCTATCCAAGGATCTCACTCATTTCCTGTTTCTCATTAACCATTACTCAGAGGCTCCAGGGGTCTGGACAATGAGGTCTCTGCGTCTGAACAAGACCCTGCTGGCCCCCTCCTGGCACCCTCTCCACTCACCTGGTAGGACATCTCAAAGTAAACAGAGGTTGAAGTGGGCGAGGTCAATGAGGACCGACATGTCCTTGCTATTCTAATTTTTACATAAAAGGTTCTCATATTTTTTGTTAACAATCAATCATCCCATAACAGTTAACGTGGACCTTGAGGAGCCTCAGAGTGAAAGTGAAGGGAGGATGGGGTCAGTAGGGGCAGAGGGTTCTCCTATGCTGTGAAGCCCAGGGAAGGGACAGGGAGCTACAGAAGATTCAGACCATCTCACAAGGGTGCATGCTACATGAAAGAAATGTAAATGTGTGCAGCTGGTTAATCACCAAATGTAAATGGTGTTTGGGAGCCAGTACAAGATTTAATTGATGGAGTTACGTGAGGCTTCATGGTGATAAAGATTTATTCTTTTTGAGAGGTAATTTAAGGTTGATATCGGCTGAGTTCTGGAAAGTTTACTTTTAATAGACACTTATAAAAATGCATGTACTAGGTACAGCTTAATTACCTATTATTAAAATATATACTTTAAAAGCACTTGTTTTATCTTAAACAATAAATCATTTTTCAGCAGACTAACATATACCGTGTACAATACAATTTTAAAATAATGACTCATATTCATAGTGCTTTCTGATGCATGTTGGTAACCCGCAGCACTATAAATACACACATGACTTTTCCCCACTGCGCCAATTAGGATTCAGTTCTATTACACTCTGAGCAGAGAGCATTTCCAACTGATTAGTTTAACTTGCATTTCTTTTTCATTTAAGGTGTGAGCATTATTTTATATACAGTCCCTTGAAGATGGAAAAACAAGACACTTACAGAATATTTAGTTGCTTTAGCCTCGATTTTGCCTCTGCCACCACATCACTTAGGGTCACAGTTCCCACGCTATTTGTAAGCACTTCAACTGATGTATGTAAAGATAGCCTGGAAATGTGCCAAATAAACATGCTTTCCGGCCATCTTCAATTACAAGTACTTGTTGAGGCATTTGCACTCTCCTGGGATTAAAGACTCAGACCCCTGGAGGGGAGAGGGGGGACAGGAGCTCCCCGCAGTTTGAAGACCTCTGCTCCAAGGTGTGATACTCATTCATTTTTATTCTCTCTCCATCTTTACCTGAGCGCTAGAGGCAGAGATATAAGCCCTCTCCAGTGCAGTTGCCAAATACCACACAGGTCACAAGCAGCTGCATTATCCGTCCTGGCAGTTTTTCAATTACAGTATTTGAAAAACGACGTAGAAATCAAAGTGCAAAGACACCCAAGTGAAAATGACGCTTGCATCAAGAAGAGGGTGTGTTTCTGCATGCAATTTACATTTTAGTAGTCAAAAATGTATGTTCAGACTTTTGCACCTACTGCGAATGTGTCAATAATGCCTTTTTTTTACTTTTTGGACAGGCAATTGCCAACGGATTGAAATTAATTGACTTACCAAAGGAAAAGCATACACAATTTCTGCTCAACTTTCAGTAGTCATTAATATAAACATAGCCATTAATGCAAACACAGGGGAAAATGCAATTTTAGCCGAACCACTCACGAAGAAATGAAAGCACAAGATAGAAGTGAGGCAAAATGGTTTTTAATTTTAGGTCTGGCCTTTAAGACAGCCTTAGCTGTCTCACCAGACTTTGTTATCCAAAAAATTCTTACATAATATACCTATATAAAGGGAGTTTTGCTCAGCAGACTTCATCTACTGGTCCGTAAAATTATTATTCACATTTTGCTTCTGTCCATCACAGCATATAGCACGGGGCAATGGATCAGCCCACTTTACTAACTGGCTTCTGTCACTAAGTTACTGCAAAAAGCTTCTGCACATTGTTCAAATCTGCATAAAAATAGTTCCTTTCTCAGGTGACAAAGCTCTTTCAAAGTGTGCTTTATACATTTTATTTTTGTATTAAACCTTAAAAATAAAGCTATTTTGCTTGTACTTCAAGTGCCTAGTTAGAGGGTGATTAACTTCCTGTGTCCTTTTCTAAATTGCTGTCTAAAGTACTTTAGGCCAAATACCCCTTGCACATTAGCTCTCTGCAACCTTGCAACATCTATGCCAACATCTGAGACATCTTAATTACTTCCTCGGAGTAATGAATATTACTGGTAAGTAACCGAACATTCCCGTTGACTTTTACTGAACATAGGAGCATTTTTAGCGAAGGAAAAAGATAAGAAGCATCACATATTTTTCTAAAAAGTCTACACACTGCCTCCTAAGTACGCAGAGTTTGTAGACATGTATGTTGCAGTCCTGCTCCGATCACGCAATCACCCAGAGTACTACTGCCTTCCGCATCACTGTGGCAAGCTTCCACTGTAATCATTTAGACACAACTCTCTTTTTGCATTAAATGGAAACATCGACTGTCTCCCCTACGTGCAAGTACTATTGCTTACCTGCTCTTTATCCTGACCTCGGACTGTAATTCAGACAGTGACCCTGTGAGCAGTGAAAGACTTTTGCTCTAACTGCAGGAACCACCGCGAGCCGCCGAGGCCACGCCCCTTTCACAAACAGCCAACAGGGTAAAGACTAAAACCAGTTAGAGGAATGATCATTAGCAGTGACATAGTGACGTGATGAATGTCGTGCCACGTTGTACGCTGCGTGTAAAGTCTGGGGATAGGATAGGATAGGTTCGAGCGAAGTTGCGGAAAAAAAGGGTGGTTGAGATGCCTGTAGAGGGGCCACAGCGCAGCACTTTTATCAGTGGTGTTTCTGTAATGAGTATGCTCTTTGCTTCTCAGGAAATAGAGATGACTCGGGAACTCTGGCGTAATGGCCAGAGCTGGCGACTTTGGAGCTGGGAAACCAGGTTCGAGTCTCGCCTGTGAATGTGGTCAGATTACTTAATCTCCTCGTGCCTGCCAAAAATGTGGGTGTCCGTGTGTAATGTAACCGCTGCTCATTTAAAGGGCTCCAATACCTTCGGGTCCAGCTCGCGTTATATAAAACTGCAG
The DNA here is from genome assembly GCA_963921515.1 of Calotriton arnoldi. Lineage (NCBI taxonomy): Eukaryota > Metazoa > Chordata > Amphibia > Caudata > Salamandridae > Calotriton > Calotriton arnoldi. The sequence continues at coordinate 1,292,979 of CAWUFW010004293.1, forward strand.
CAAAACAAAAAAACAAGCATTTTCAATGCAATAGGTCTCGCATTTGCGTTAGTTTAAGCTATTGGCATTGTAAATGACAATACCTTTTATTTATGTTTTAAAAACCAAAACATAGCATTGTCATTACAATGCCAATAGCTCAAACTCGCGTAAATGCGAGACCTATTGCATTGCAAATGCTTGCTAAGCAGTGCGCTTGACTGAGAATGAATACAGTATAAAAGTGTAGCGTTCTGGAGCCAGCAAGGTAAAGAGGGAGAGTCGGCCTATATATGGGGGGCATGCACATTAAATAAATGGATGCGACACTGTGTACTACAGTTGGGGAGACTGACCTCACGTGCGAGGTCACCCCTTTTATTATCAACCCCGCAGGCCACGCCTGGCCTGCGGATGACGTGGAGGTGGTTCCGGTGGGCAGACTAGAGCACCACCGCCTAAGCTGGTAAATCCCTCTCCAAATTGGTTCTTGAACAAAACTTCTCAACGTCAACTGGATACAGCTCGGAGGTGAAGGAACGTTGAAACAACGGGATACAGTTCAGGGATAAAAGTCTTTAACATGCAAAGTCCTGCAGACGTCGGTTAGGGTGAGGATTAGGTCGTAGACTGTATCGTTGGGGTTGGCTCCGCAAAGGTGGTTCATCAGGCGAGACCCCCCCTGGCCGACGGACCCGGAGGTGGAGAAATTGGCCGGGTAGGCTCCGACACACTGCTTCCGTCATCCTCTTGGATCTGTACTTCTCTACTTGGGTTCATCGGAACTTGGAGGCTGGACCTTGAAGGATCAACCGGGATCTCCTTAAACCATGAGATGTTGCGGGATGTTTCCTCGCTCCCTTTCCGAGCAGTTACCATGGTCCTGTCGGTGGAGGTGACTGTCCAGGTGCCTGGTTCATGGTTAGTCCGGAACTTGCCGCCAGGCCGCCGGTCTTTGAGTATAACGGTGGCCCCTGGCTGGAGTGATCGAGATATTGCATGGCACCGAACACTCGCTTTGTAGTTTTGTCGTGCTCGTCTTGCTTGGGTTGCCTCGGCATCCAAAGGCGGGGGTGTCCACCCAGGACACGTAGGGATCAAATCTCTCCGTGGACCTCGGAACATGGAGCGACCACGGGCTTTGTTGGGTGGTACAGTGTGGGGTGCTCCGATATTCCCTTAGAAACTCATGGAGGCGTCTTTCCGGGTCTGCCTGTTCCACACTCGCAATACGTAGCATTTTATTTAATGTCCTCATGAAACGTTCTACGTCTCCATTCGCTTGGGGCCATTGAGGCGTAACCCTGCGGTGATAAATGCCTCGCTGACGGAGAAACGCAGCAAACTCACTCCCGTGGAACGGGGGCCCATTATCGCTCCGGAGCTCCTGTGGAAAACCAAATGTGGCGAAGACCTTTTCAAGTAGAGGAGCCACATGGGCGAAGGCAGTCGACGTGACTGGTTCTACTATGGGATACTTTGAGAAGGCATCCACGAGGACGAGCGTGTGTTTCCCCCCCGGGAAGCTCCCAAAGTCCATGCTCACTTTCGACCAGGGAATAGTGCAGGCTTCTTCGGTGATCACCGGAGTCGGTCTCTCCGGAGCACTGGTGAGCTGGCAGGCCTGGCAACGGCGCACTAGATCCTCAACCATTGCTTCGAGTTCCGGAAACCAAACTTTTTCTCTCATCCTCGCCTTCATTTTGGTTACCCCTTGGTGCCCTCCATGGGCCAGTTGGGTCGCTCGGTGTCTCAAAGTTTTTGGTATTTCTAGCCTGGATCCTCTCAGGAGTATTCCATCCGCTGTGGCACTTAGCTCGTTCCTTACCCTCCAGATTGTGGTCAGCTCATCTCGGTCTTCCGGTGCCCAGGCGTAGTTTCTCCACAAACCTTCTTGGACTGCTTGGAGAGTCCGGGTGTACGCCATGTCTTGTGCCGCGGCTTCTTTAATTTCGTCCAGCGTCATCGCCTGGGGGCACGCCACCGCTGAGATCATATTGATGTACTGTTCGGACCCCTCAGAACTTTCCGACTTTTCGTCTGGCGTCGGGTGACGAGATAGGAAATCAGCGGGGTTCTTTGCCCCTGGTCTGTACACGATGTCCATCTGATATGGCTGGAGTTGCACCGCCCATCGCTCGATCCGGGGAGGTGGATGAGGGGCAGATCCCTTGAAGAGGGGGACTAAAGGTTGGTGATCGGTCACAATAGTAAACGGCTGACCTGTCAAGTATAGATGGAAATGATTGCAGGTCCATTTTATGGCGAGCGCCTCCCGCTCAATCTGAGCATACCTTGCTTCGGTAGGGGTCAATGATTTGCTGGCAAATGATAGGGCCGCCCATCGGCCAGGCTCCTGTTCTTGGGCAAGCACCGCACCCAGCCCCACCGGGCTGGCGTCCACCAGGAGCTCAGTTCGCTTTGTCGGGTCAAAGTAGGCGAGAGTTGCTTCTCCTAGCAGGGCATCCTTGATGCTCTGAAAGGCTTCCTCTTCCCTTGGTCCCCACTGCCACTTGGTGTCGGTCTTAGTTAAAGTTCTCAGCGGCTCAGCGCGGGTTGCCAGATCGGGGATAAATCGCCCGCAATATGTGGCCATGCCAAGGAAACTCCGTACTTCGGTGGGTGTAGTTGGTGCTGGGGCGCTTCTGATGGCTTGCGATTTCTTTGGGTCCATTTGTATACCTTCCTGGCCGAACACGTATCCGAAGAACTCTAGGGATGGTTGAAAGAAAAGGCACTTGTCACGGTGGAGTGTTGCCCAGTGTTCGCTGAGGCGACGCAACGTGCTTCTCAGATGTTTGTGATGGTCAGCGGCGGTGGCGGAGTGGATCAAAATCTCATCGCTGACGTTTATCACCCCTGGCAGTCCGGAGAGTATTTCGCGAATCGTGTTCTGGAATACCTCCGCAGCGGAAGATATTCCGAAGTTCAGCCGTTTGTACTGCCGTAGCCCTAAGTGGGTACTGAACGTTGTAATGTAGCGGCTCTCTTCTGCTTACGGCAGTTGGTGGTACCCAGCATTCAGGTCGATTTTTGAAAACCACCTGGACCCATTGACATCCGCAATGATATCATCCATTGTTGGCGTAATATGGTGCTCCCTCTTAATGGCTCGGTTGGGTAGCCTCATGTCAATGCAAAGGCGTATGGCGCCTGGTTGCTTAGGCTTTTCGGCGATCACCATTGGGGAGACCCATGGTGTCGGTCCTGAGACTCGATTACACCCAATTTTTCCAGGTTGTCTAGCTCTTTCTCGACCAATGGCCTCAGATGAAAAGGGACTCGCCGGTATCGTAGCGCAACTGGGGTGATTGACTTGTCAATATGTAGCCTGATGGGGTCACACTTGAGGCAGCCAAGCCCTTGGAATAGCTCTGGGAACTGGTCGAGTAGTTCGTCAACTTGATGTGCTTGGACGCTCCTTGCAAAAGACACCAGGCCTAGGTCTTCTGCCGTAGGGCTGCGGATTAGAGTATCCGCCTCCCGGTCTATGACGTGGATGATTGTTGTGACTTCCTGGTCGTCCGACCTGACTGGGACCGATATTTTCCCTTTTAGTGGGAGAGGCGTTTGGCTCCCATAAGCAAATATTTTTGTTCGGGACGGGGTGATTTGCGGTCGAGGCCGGAGGCACCGATAATGTTGGAGGCCCACTACGTTTACGGATGCCCCAGTGTCGAAGATTGCCTTTACTTCTGTCCCTGCGATGGTGATCCAGCGCTAACAATAAAAATTATTCTCCTATATGCTTCGGTCATCCAGGTGCAACTATTCCTCCAACACACAAACTATATCCATATGACGGTGGGGCCCATAACACCGCACATACATTCACTTACTCATTTATTCCCTGGATTTCCTCCGTCCTTAACCTAGGAGAAAAACGATTCGCTGGAAGGAGACGGGATACCTCTTTTAACATGACATAATGCTTCTCATTTACTTTAAGGTATTCCGCTCATTGGTCGATGGACCAACTAGTAGGAATCAGTTGAATGTGATTAAGACCAGCTCAATCACAATAAACTCTTTATCAATTTACCTTAATCATTGAGCTAAAGAATCACTGAGTCATTTGTTTAAAGAATAATAATGTTTATATAAAGTTTTGAAGCAAGAAAATGAGGTTAAGCTTATTATTCATATTATTACATTTATCATCAATATAAGAATAAATTGAAATTGCAATGCATATCTATTAGACGGAAAATAAGATTGTCATAGTAAGAACTCTAAAAGATCAATCTATCTGTCTTGGAAAAAATCTAATAGTTCCAAATGAAAAATCTATCAGAAATAAAAAGGTTCTCCTAAAGCAGCATCTTATACTCAACTGGAAAAGAAAAATAGCAGCAGCATCAGCTCGTCAGCATCAGCAACCGCAACTTCACCCATCTACAGCATCTAACTTCTCCTGCATCTAACTCTCCAGCATCTCCGTCAACAGCAACTCCGTCAACAGCATCTACTCAACAGCATTCTAACCCCTCCCACCAAGAGTAGGTCTTCTTATACCCTAATTCTAGCTTACTGAATAAAAATATTGCATCTTCATGGCGTGATTCTTTCTCATTGGTTCACTCAGGCCCATAAACATTTTAATCAAACTTTCTTGTCTTAACCAGTTCCTTGTGGAATGTCCATGCTTGCATCGTTTCCCACAGTTCATGACATTGCTCATCCGTTTCGGTCAGTCCAATTTGTATCTTTTTCTGCTACTTTTTAGATTCAATAGTTCCGTCCATTTATTCAGTTTGACTTCTCACGCTTCTTGCTGATCATCTTGGCACACATCTGCTCAGAAAGGTCACAATAGCCTTGACCATACTTCCGTCTTAGCCTCTCAGCACGATCACGTGATCATCCTTTTCCACAGCCTCTCTCCTCTATCACATGGTTCCCTGCTCATGCGTACTCTAGCAAATGGCGGCCATTTTGTATCGCTGCTCAACAGGCCTAAGCGCACTATTTTCAAAGATAAACAAAATATTGTTAAAATAAAGAATATAAACCCTTTAGTTTCCCTCCCGTCTTTCTACGTACCCCAATTAGGTATTACCTAGCAGAAAGCAACATATAAAGCCGTCCCTTACTTACCATCGCTTTATTTTGCAATCACACGTTTTATTTAAAAAGCACAGATCATGCGTTTATTATTTTATTAGTACGCAAATATTATGTTATGTTAAACACGTAAACAATTATAAGTTGATTATCTTGCACACAAAATAGCGTGTTACCTTTAACCCTTTACATGTAACATACATTGTTGGTTATTTACTTAAACGAACATGTTTATTAATTATTTTACGAAAAATATTAGGAGGTTAAAAATTTTTCATTTACCCTGCTCCATCAACTCCCCCTTTGGTGATTTTTAATATCACCACAAAACCCAAGTTATACAATTCTTTCAGACAGCATATATCTTTTATCCGTTTGCTTTTGTTAGTTTACACAACTGTATCCCTTTCAACTTGTCTCTTCGTCTTCTTGTACATGTTCTCTTTTATTTCTTCTAACTCTATTTCACCCATTTCTCTCTCTCCCTGTTTATCATGTTTTCTTTTTCTATTTTATTTTGTCTTCTTCTCTTTATACATGTTATTACAAGCTTCAGTACTAAAATTATTAATATTATCATGGTTGCTATTATTATAACTTTCCCTATTATTAATCCACTCATTCTTGTTAACCAATTTATTACTGAAGAAAACCCTTTACCAAGTTTTCCCCATGCACTTTCAACCTCCAGTGGAACGAGTTCTTTGTGCAAACTTGTAATATTTGTTATATACTTCTGTATATTTTCACTTTTATCTGGAATGTAAGTGCAACAATGTTGGACTTTCAGCATTCCACAGACTCCGCCCTCTTTTGCCAAAAGAATGTCAAGGGCAAGTCGATTTTGCATCACCATAGCTCTCATGGCAACCATCTCGGTATTTACCATCAAGAACCCTCCAGCAGTATCTGTAGATAAACGATCTACCACTGTGGATAATTTCCGAATTCTAAATGCATTCAAAGATATTCCCACTGCTGGTATCAATGCGCCAAAAATATCACCTACTATTTCTGAAAAACTTTCCCTCTTTCTACGTGTAAAGGTATTTATCATTTTGTGTGTTCCTTTTTCTTTTCTATCCATATAAAAAATCTTTGGAAAGACCAGGCCTAAGTAACATGACCCATACCAATGATCCGGCAACCTATAATAAGCCCTATTTCCGCAAACATAATAGATCCCTGGAAATATTGGATCTTTTCCCCCTTTGAATCCCCATCCACCTATAATTTGATAATTGTCATGGCAAATACTGGAACCCACAAAATAATTGTCATATCTTGTCTTATTTCTTCTAATGCACAACCTTCCCTGTTGGGGCCAATCCAGAGTCATAGCTGCATTTGTCTTTTTCTTGTCATGATTGTCTTCCTCAAACGCCCAAAGAGGTGTTTTTGTCTCTTCTATCACTTTTCTTTGAAATTTCACTCTTCTCTCTTCAACCATCTCTAAAAATACTTTTTCTTCCTTCTTTAACTCACAGGTAAGGTTGTATTTTACTATATTATCTAATGTTAAAATCTTATCTTCTAAAAATATTCACCAAACGTTTTTCCCTCTTTTATTTTGTTTAGCTCGGAAACTACAGAAACTTTCGCAAAAATCTTATCTATGTCAGTGTAATAATATTCTAATCTACCTGTTTTATAAAATAAACTTGCTAAAACACTACATGTTATTCCATACGTCAAAGGGAGGTGATGATAAGTCACACCCTCTGCTACAGATGCAGGCAACTGCATACAAACATAGCAATCTCTTACATCCATTGTTTCGACATACTCATATAATAATTTAGTAAAAACATTCTTAGAAAAATCTGTTATTGATTTGTCCTTGTGTAATTCTGCACTACTTTTTAATATAACTGGTTCTTGACTGTTAGCTCCTTTTTCTTTCTCGGTGTTATTAGAAGTTTCTACTACAGCTAAACTAATTGGAATAGTGATTGCTAAAACCACCCATACTGTCATTAATAATCCTGTACAAAAGCAGCACATCTTACACCATCTACTTAAAAACTCACATTTACATCTTCTATTCTCCATTTTGTTTTATAACCTTATTTATTTGTTTTTCAGAAAAATTGTGTCACTACACCTCAGGAATGACTTATTTGCCACTCTGTACTCCAATGTTTTGTCTTTGCTTGGTACTTTCTTTGAATTCTTTTTCAGAATTCTTTCTTTGTCATATCCGGTAGAAATTCGTCAGATCCAGTGTTTTTGTCAAGTCCGGTAGAAACTGTTTAAACTTCTTCAGGTTTGTTGCACCTCACCTTCACCCATTAGGTTTCTTTGTTCTGGGTTCTCGTGAGTGTTCTTTTCTTCTTTGATATCAGTCAAAGCTAGATACAACCATTCAGGCGATCTATACTTCGGATTTACCTTCTTTACTCTTTTCGTTTTCTGCAAGTGTTTTCCACCTTGTTTTTCTTGCTCTCTCTGACTTGTTATTTCATTCACTTGTTCAGCACTTTTCCCATCTAACCTTATGATTCTGTATCTTAATTTTCTTACTTCGTTGGGCCAATTGTCTCCTTTTCTTGGCCTTTTTGCCTCACTTCCTTTTTCCTCTCTTTCTGTTTTTCAATTTCTTTTTCTGGACTCTAGTTTTTGGTTTCTTTCTTCTCCACTTTCTTCAGACTCTGTTTCACTTCTTTCGTTATTGCCTCTTATTTTGAAACTTATAATTTCATTTTCTTCCTCTACTTGTGGTTCTTTTCTTATCTTCCTTCGTTCACCTATTTCTGTCCCTCCTCGAGGTTCTTCCGAATTTGTGTCAGTCTCTCTATCTGCTTCTAATTTTCCCTGTTCTTTTGTTTGACTATTTGTCCCTATTGCTCCTCGGGGATCTTCAGAATTTTCTAATTTTCTGTTTGAAACTCTCCCTTCTTCATCTATTAATATTATCTCCGAAGGATTTTTACCACAACTTGTACTTGGTTGCTCACTGTTACTATCTTCTGGCTCAGTTTCTTCTCTTATGCTTTCAAATTTTCCAATTTCTTTTCTGAATTTCTTCACAATCCGAATGATCTGTATCAGATTCTGAACTGGTATCTGATATTTCCAGATGTCGACTTACAGGTCGATCTTCAAGTTCTGGAACTTCAGCTATTTCCTCTACTTCTTCTGTCGTTGCACTTGTAGTTGGGTCTTCCAGATGTCGACTTACAGGTCGATCTTCAGGTTCTGGCACCCTGTTTGTTTCTTCTTCTGCTTCTGATGCTGAACTGTTATCTAATACTTCCAGATGTCGACTCACATGTCGATCTTCAGGTTCTGGAACTCTGATGGTGTGACTGGCATGCACCCAATGTTTCACTCCTGCACACTTGACTGCAGTGGTTGTCACCAGGATCACTTGTCGTGGTTCGTCCCAGCGAGGAACCAAACAGTTTCTTCTCCTGTGGACTTTTATGCGGACCCAATCTCCTGGATTCAAGTCGTGAGCTGGTTTTCTTTCAAGAGTGGTCGCATCCGGTCCAACCTGATGAAACACAGAACGCACCACATCAGCCAATCCTTTGCAATAATCCAGCACTAGATCATCAGTTATAGTCAGTAGTTTGTTGACAGGTACTTGTGCTTGTCTCATTGCTCGTCCCATAATTATTTCATGGGGACTGAGTCCAGTTTTCCTTTCCGGAATACTTCTGATTGTCATTAAAACTAATGGCAAGGCATCTGGCCATTTGAGTCCTGTAGCTTGACACATTTTTCCTAACCTGTTCTTAATTGTTCCATTCACTTGCTCTACTATTCCAGAAGCCTCTGGTCTGTATGCACAATGCAGTTTCTGTTTAATACTAAGTGCTTCACAAATCAGTTTAACTAATTCATTTTGGAAATGTGTTCCTCTATCTGTTTCAATCGTGACTGGAAAACCATACCTCGGAATGAATTCTCGCAGCATAAGTTTTGCTACCGTTATTCCATCATTCCTTCTGGTTGGGTATGCTTCCACCCAACGGGAAAACAAACAGACGACCACTAGGACATACCTTAGTCTGTTGCAAGGTGGCATTTCAATAAAATCCATTTGCATTCTAGTGAACGGACCTCCTTCTCGTCCTATTGTTCCTAGACGCACTACTGTCTTCCTTCCTGGATTTAACTGTTGACAAATAAGACATCTCTGACAAAGACTCTCAGCTATGGCTCTGAATTTTGGATTATACCATGTTTGTCTAAAAAGTCTGATCATTGAATCTCTCCCAATATGGGCTTGTCCATGGTACATCCGTGCCATGTCAGAAATCATGCTATCAGGCATAACTGGTCTTTCATCTCTATAAACCCAAACATCATTTTCTTCATGTTTTCTACATCCTGCTTTTATCCATGTATCTTTTTCCTCATCATCTGCAGCTTCCTGTAACTGTCTCACCTCATCCCATGTCTCAACAGGGTTAGTAAAAAGCAAAGGACAAGAAATATGCTCTCTTTCTCGACTTTTGTTTAAAGAAACCACATTCTTTGCACAGTACTGTGCAATCTCGTCAGCATATTTATTACTGACAGTTATGTAGTCTTCCCCATTTTTATGTGCATTGCACTTCACAACAGCAATCTGTTTAGGCAGCTGTATCGCCTCAAGCAACTTTTTCACAAAATCTCCATTTCTAATTGGCGTTCCTGCAGACGTCAAGAAACCGCTTTGTGACCAAATCTGACCAAAATCATGCACCACCCCAAAGCCGTACTGGCTATCTGTCACAATCGTAACCCGTACATTTCTTCCCAACTTGCATGCTTGAATCAGAGCTACTAGTTCTGCGACTTGGGCAGACCGTATTCCTTTCAGACAAGATGCTTCCATTACAGTTGCTACTGTGCAAACTGCATATGCTGCACTTAGAACTCCATCACTCGTTCTTAAGCATGAGCCATCCACAAACAGAATATAATCTGATTCCTTTAAAGGCTCATCTTGTATGTCAGACCTTGGTTTTGTACAATATTCAAGCACATTCAGACAATCGTGATCTACTTCATCCATTTCAATTATACTTTCTTCATCTGGTAAAGATGTCGAAGGATTCACATTCATACATCTGTCAATGGTCACATTATCTGCACTCAAAATTACTTTTTCATACCTAGTCAGCCGACTATGTGTCATGTATTGGGTTTTCGTTCTTGTCAAGAGAATTTCCACAGAATGGGGAACATATACTCTCAGTGGATATCCCATCACTATGCCTTCACTCTGTTCCAGACTCACACAAGTAACAGCAACTGCTTTCAAACATCCAGGCAACGCTTTCGCTACAGGGTCTAAAACAGCTGAAAAATATGCAATGGGTCTTTTCATAGTTCCATGTCTCTGTACCAAAACTGAAAATGCGCATCCATCTCTTTCCACTGCAATACAACTCAAAATCTTTCTCATAGTCAGGCATTCCTAATGCTGGAGCCTCACACAATTTCTTTTTCAGCTCTCTGAATGCTTTCATTTCTACATCATTCATTTCAAACGGATCTTTAACATCCTTCTTTGTCAGTTTTTGCAACGGTTTAGCAATCAGCGAAAAACCGCTTATCCATTGTCGACAATATCCAACCATTCCCAGAAACATTCTTACCTCTCTTTGCGTCATTGGAGCTCTCATTCCTTGAATCATTTTTATTCTTTCAGTCGTTACCTTTCGCACTCCTTTCTCAATTTTATGCCCTAAATATTGGACTTCTTGTTGACAAAACTGCAATTTTGATGGGGACACTTTATGTCCTCTTTTTGCTAAATGATTCAGCAAAGCAATTGTATCATTGACACATGCGTCCTTCGTTTTTGATGCCACCAGTAGGTCATCAATATACTGAACCATCACTGACTTTTCTAGCATTTTTAAATCTTCCAACGATTTCTTTAGAATCTGATTAAAGATTGAGGGACTTTCTGTGTACCCTTGAGGAATTCGGCACCATGCCAAAATACGCTCTCCAAACCTAAACGCAAATAGTGGCTGGCTATCTGGATGCAATGGAATAGAGAAAAATGCATGACATAAATCAATTACTGTGTACCATTCTGCTTCACGTGGAATCTGGTATAGAATCACAGCAGGGTTCGGTACTATTGGGCAACAAGGCACAACAATTTTGTTTACCTTCCTCAAATCCTGTACAATTCTATATGTTCCGTTTGGCTTTTTCAGTCCCATTATTGGCGAATTACATGGACTGCTCATGATTTCTTTTAGAATCCCTTGTTCAATCATTTTATTTATTACTGGCGTTATTCCTTCAATTATTTCTGGCGTCAATTTATACTGGGGCGTATTTGGGTAACTCGTTCCCTCTTTCACTGTTATTTTAACGGGATCTACTTCTTTCATTAATCCTACATCTTCTCCTGTAAAGTCCCACACTTCTTCTTTCACTGTCTTTTTCAATTCAATTGGGATTTTCTCTGCATCAAATACAGGAAACAAATCATTTACTTCTGGTTCTAAATTCACCATTGTCATTTTATACAGCACATCTTCGTCTGGGGTCTGAAATGCAATTCCGTCTGGGGTACAATAGATAGTGCAATTCATCCTGCACAATAGATCGCGTCCTAAAAGGTTCACGGGACTACAATCGCATACCACAAATCGGTGCATTTCACTAAATGGACCAATCTTTACCTCCACTAATTTAGTAAGAGGCGTCTTAATTTGCTGATTTGAAACTCCAACTACTTGGATATGTTCACCTGAGAGAGGAAGGTTTGGAATTTCCACTGACCTAACAGTAGAACGGGTAGCTCCAGTGTCAACAAGGAATGTTACATTTGCACCATTCACTTCTCCATCCACAAATGGACCAGACTGATCTACCTCTAGAGTTGCGCCAAGCACGCACTCTTCCCCCTCTCCTAGGCACCGTCAGAAACTTTCATCCATGTCATCCTCATCCTGTCGTAACCAATATTGAGAAATTGCAGCTGCACGCGGCAACTGTGTTACCTGTTCTCCTCTGTAGAATCCTGTTTCTGCACTGTATTTCTGTTGGTTAACACTCTTGGGAAGTGGTGGTTGTGGCACCTGACTTTGTTGAGTAACTACCTCACTCTGCACCTGTGAATTTAATGATTGATTTTCCACATTAGGTTTTGGAGGAAATTTACACTCGTTTCTCCAATGCCCTAGCTTTCCGCAGTTGTGGCATGGCCACTTTTTCTTTGCCTCATCTATACTCATTTGTCCTTTTCCTTTACCTATATTTGGTCGAGATCTAACCTGTCCTGCTTCATTACCGGTATTACTCAATTGAGCTTCTTGCTTCTCTGCAACTTTCACCTGTGCCCACATGGCTTTTTCTTTCAATTTTCGCTGTCTACTCTCAATATCATCACTGCAATACTTAGCATATCTCAAAACCTCATCTACTGTGCTATTCTGCCAGCAAATCATATGCTGCTTAATCATTTCACTTATCTCTGGTTTCAATCCATACACAAATCTATATACAAAATGACTCATATCCTTCTCATTTAGTGTCTCATAACCACTGTACTGTTTGAAAACCAACAACAGCCTCTCGTAATAAGCATGCACTGATTCTTTACTTTCTTGTGTTGTTCTGTCTATTTTTACCCAATCTGTTTCTTTTGGTGGAATCTTATTCTTCAAAAAGGTAATTACTTGGTCATACTTCCTCATCACTTCTGGTCCTGGCGCTCCTGTTTTAGCATCCCTTGGATATTCTACAGTTGGCCAATCAATAGTAATCTTACATTCTGTCCACAAATCTGCTGGCACTACGATATCAAACAATCCATCCAAGTCTATCCACAACACTTTTGACACCTTAACAAATCTTTCCACTTGTCTGTACCATTCTACTGGCTTCTCTCTCAACTTTGGGAAGTCATTTGTAAATGACAGTATATCCTGTCTAGTCCATGGAACATGCACATAACTACCTCCTGGAGTTTCTCTCATCGGGTACTCCCTTACAACTGGTACCTTATCTGTCACTGCAAAAGCCAAAGATGCTTTATCTGTTGTTTTCTCGTTCCTTTTCGTCCATCTATTTCTCCATCTATCCACATCACCCCATTTTCTCAGTAAAACAATTCATTCTTTTATTTGGGTCAATCTTCCTGATGTGTTCAGATTCTCAATATCTTTCTCACAAAAATCTACTCTATATGGTTTCTGCAACGTTCTCACTTTTACAAGCTCTACTCCTAGTTCATTTGCTGTCTCTTCCAATTTGTCATGTACATTTCTAGCTCTCCATGTAAGACTTTTGCATAAAAACATAATCTCATCATCCTGATAATTTTTTTATTTTTCTGTACCAATTGTTCCTAAAATCAATTCTTCCATGTCTATTTTCAACCTAATTACATCTAATGGTTTTACTTCTGTTTCTTTTGTTTTTAGCGCTTTCATCCATTCATTTAACTCATCTGGAGTCGGACCTACAGGCGTACTATTTAATTCTATCCAATTGCTACTTCTTTCTGGTGTCCCTGATGCAGACTCCATCACCATAGGTATTCTCCTAATTTCATTCTCATTTATCGTCAAATTAGTAGGTGGGCTTGGTCTATAGGTACTAGCCAAATGGTGTGCACTTTCATTATTCAGTTCCATCCCTTCTCTTTTTCTTTGCAAATGTGAATTCATGGGAATCACTAAAGAACGTTCATCAATTTTCTGATTCTCAAAAATTGGCATCACTGGACCTATCGTTACTGGTACAGTTACGGCTTCCATATTCTTTGTCAATGCTCTTATTTTCTCAGTCAATTCTCTTGTGGTTTTTGCTAATTCAGTTGCATGGTCACTTTCTATCTCTTCATTTTGTGAAGTTTTTAATTGATCTTGTGACCTATTTATCTCATCTCTTCGTTCGGGATTTTTATTCCTCCCAGTTTCCATTGGCGGTGCATTAGGTGTCACCACCACAGAAGTCTGTTGGTATGGAGGTGGGTTTCTGTTTAAAATATTTTCCAGCAATTCGTCATCCGTTTCACTACCACCATACACATACTTTTCTATAACTACATCTTTCTTTTTCTCTGTACACTTTCTCTTTGCTTCTTCCTCAACTGTAAAAGCTGGAAACAAACCTCCTGTCATATTAGCACATCTCCAACGCTTTATTCTGTCCTCATTATTTACTCCCCATAACCTTCCAGGCACAAACTCATGATTCTTTAATCCTCTGAATCTCTCTCGTTCATACATCTCATCTTCCCATTCCGTTAAAGCTTCAAACTGTGTCGGTCTAGGTTCTAATATTGCCATCTTTTCTCTCAAATTCCGTAGTACAGCTACATTAAATGAACCATTCTCAGGGAAAGCCAAAGCTCCATCATTCTTGGTATATTTTGTCCAATTTTCTAACCATATGCATGTATGATATTCATATTTCAGCATCATATGCGAAGCTGGTGATTTCGGCGGAGGAATTATTTGTCCCTCTCTAGTCACTACCTTTTTGTCTTTCTTAAAGAAGTTCTTAACTTTCGACATCCATGACGTTTTCGCTCTACCATATTCATAATACGACATGATTCACAATCGCTTTTTCTCCTCAAATGATCCGCAATTCAACACTGTTCTCTATGCGTTATTCCAACCAATACTAGCGCGACTCACACTAACACTCCAATCACAAACTTCCACGTCACTAGGCTATTCGACCAATCCTAGCGCGACTCACACCAAAGCTCCAATCAGAACGATTTCTGTCTACAACGCACTGTCCAAACCCAGCGCGGCTTTTGTCTACGTCAGTTCTGCTCCTGTTTCCGTGTGACTAACGCACTGTCCAATCCCAGCGCGGCTTTTGTCTACGTCACTTCTGCTCTTGACCCCTCCTTTACAAAATTTATCGGCAATTTCTTTTTCCGCAATTCTTCGTTAGTTACAACATTTAAAACACATTTCCATTGTCTGATTCGCTAAACCGAAAAGATAGTTCCGATCATTTACACAAGAACTCTGTATTTTCCAGTAGGCAGCGCTTACCTCTACCCTACCACAGAATTTTTCAGTTTCGCCGATAAAGTAGCACTTCCCTCTACCTTACCCTTCTTTCAAGCAAACAGTAAACCCGTTTCTCTGGGGATAAAACACATGTGGAGACTATACTGCTCCTGAGAATTAAGGCCAGAGTTTCACAAGAAAACCGATCACTATTTCACACACACACCTTTTATACAGAAAATGTCCCTATCATAACACAACCTGTGTTATCACCAATATGAACTCAGACAATGCACCATTCCATGTGACTTCTCTTGCCACACGTGTTCCACTTCCTACTTCCCGGAAGCGTGAAAACTTACATATAACATAACGCGACTCAACAAAGTGTTAGACATGAACTTATCAATAATCAATCACCAAACTAATCTATAGAAACCATCCTCTGCTACCAAGAAATCTGATCCAGCGCTAACAATAAAAATTATTCTCCTATATGCTTCGGTCATCCAGGTGCAACTATTCCTCCAACACACAAACTATATCCATATGACGGTGGGGCCCATAACACCGCACATACATTCACTTACTCATTTATTCACTGGATTTCCTCCGTCCTTGACCTAGGAGAAAAACGATTCGCTGGAAGGAGAAGGGATACCTCTTTTAACATGACATAATGCTTCTCATTTACTTTAAGGTATTCCGCTCATTGGTCGATGGACCAACTAGTAGGAATCAGTTGAATGTGATTAAGACCAGCTCAATCACAATAAACTCTTTATCAATTTACCTTAATCATTGAGCTAAAGAATCACTGAGTCATTTGTTTAAAGAATAATAATGTTTATATAAAGTTTTGAAGCAAGAAAATGAGGTTAAGCTTATTATTCATATTATTACATTTATCATCAATATAAGAATAAATTGAAATTGCAATGCATATCTATTAGACAGAAAATAAGATTGTCATAGTAAGAACTCTAAAAGATCAATCTATCTGTCTTGGAAAAAATCTAATAGTTCCAAATGAAAAATCTATCAGAAATAAAAAGGTTCTCCTAAAGCAGCATCTTATACTCAACTGGAAAAGAAAAATAGCAGCAGCATCAGCTCGTCAGCATCAGCAACCGCAACTTCACCCATCTACAGCATCTAACTTCTCCTGCATCTAACTCTCCAGCATCTCCGTCAACAGCAACTCCGTCAACAGCATCTACTCAACAGCATTCTAACCCCTCCCACCAAGAGTAGGTCTTCTTATACCCAAATTCTAGCTTACTGAATAAAAATGTTGCATCTTCATGGCGTGATTCTTTCTCATTGGTTCACTCAGGCCCATATACATTTTAATCAAACTTTCTTGTCTTAACCAGTTCCTTGTGGAATGTCCATGCTTGCATCGTTTCCCACAGTTCATGACATTGCTCATCCGTTTCGATCAGTCCAATTTGTATCTTTTTCTGCTACTTTTTAGATTCAATAGTTCCGTCCATTTATTCAGTTTGACTTCTCACGCTTCTTGCTGATCATCTTGGCACACATCTGCTCAGAAAGGTCACAATAGCCTTGACCATACTTCCGTCTTAGCCTCTCAGCACGATCACGTGATCAGCCTCTCTCCTCTATCACAGCCTCTCTCCTCTATCACATGGTTCCCTGCTCATGCGTACTCTAGCAAATGGCGGCCATTTTGTATCGCTGCTCAACAGGCCTAAGTGCACTATTTTCAAAGATAAACAAAATATTGTTAAAATAAAGAATATAAACCCTTTCGTTTCCCTCCCGTTTTTCTACGTACCCCAATTAGGTATTACCTAGCAGAAAGCAACATATAAAGCCGTCCCTTACTTACCATCGCTTTATTTTGCAACCACACGTTTTATTTAAAAGCACAGATCATGCGTTTATTATTTTATTAGTACGCAAATATTATGTTATGTTAAACACGTAAACAATTATAAGTTGATTATCTTGCACACAAAATAGCGTGTTACCTTTAACCCTTTACATGTAACATACATTGTTGGTTATTTACTTAAACGAACATGTTTATTAATTATTTTACGAAAAATATTAGGAGGTTAAAATTTTTTCATTTACCCTGCTCCATCAATGGTTACTGTGCAGGTCGGTTGCGGTCGCCTGCGACGTTTGAGTTCTCTCGTAAACGAGATCATGTAGGTTTCCACTTCTTCTGTGGACGAGTCTTCAGGTCCCTGGTACCGTCTGCTTGGTCTGTGAGGTTCTTCGCGTTGTGTAGGGTCAGTGAGGGACAGTTGGCGTACCGCCCGTGATGGTGGTTTTTGTCCTCTGGCCTCTTGGCCTCGCCTCCGGCATACTGCTGCAAAGTGGTTGGGGATCCCACAGTTAGCGCAGGTTTTTCCTTGCGCGGGGCAGTCTTTCGCCGCATGCGGTTCGTGCCCGCAGTATCCGAAACGTGTCCTGGGTGTGTCAGTTCTTACTTTCCTCGGTGTGTCACCTCGTAGTCTGGCTCGGATGGCGTCGGCCCGTTCAGTCTTGATGGTTTCTGGTCGTCCTTGCGGCTTCGTGAGGGCTTGATCCATTTCATTGGCCCTGACGGCCGATAGGTCATGGGTCCTGGCCAGTATGATTAGGTCTTCCAATGCGATTCTTGGCTGGCGCAGGATGAGGCTTCTAATTGTCTTGTCTCTGCACCCTTGGATGAACTGGGCTCTTATCTCCTTGGGTTGATCGTCCTCCGTGCACGTGCTGGCCAATTCACGTAGGCGGGTGTAGAATGCGTCAATCGTTTCTTCTTCCCGTTGCCGGGCCTGGCGTAGTTTAAAACGCTCGAAATCAGGATTAAGTTGGGGATCGAAGTGCGCGTTGAGTGCTGCCACGGCAGCTTCGTAGTCGGCGGCAATCCCTGTATTCGGTAGATGTTTGAACAACTTGAATATCTCATCTCCGGCATAGTGGAGTAGTAGTGACCTTTTCACTGCTCCGTCGGTCTCCCTGGTGGCCACGAAATAGTTGTTTAGGCGCTCAATCCATATCTTCCACCTTGGGGAGGCTGTGGCCGGATCTTCCAGTTTGCTGAAGGGCGGCAGCACCCCTGTGAGCGCGTGTTGGACCTGGGGCCTCTGTGGCGCTTGCGCTGGGTTTTCATCCTCCATGGTTCTTGTGGGCGAGTGGCTTTTCCCTTTCTTTTCGCCCTTGTCTCCCTCTTGTCCCTGGGGCCTGCCTTTGGGGTGTTAATGTGCCCCTGCTTCCTTTGCGTGTCTTCCTGTATAGTGCCCCCCTTGTCTTTTTTTTTTTTTTTCTCTCTCCTTTTGGGGCTGCTGCTGGCTAGGGGAGGCCCACTTCCCTTGTCTTGATGGGCTGGTCTTGTTGGTGCGAGGAGGGGCCCCTCCTCTTGCGCTGCACTTGGCCGAGGATCAGCCTCTCTGGTAACTCCCTTTATTGCCAGGATAATACCCACGTGCTGGGGTGGGTTCGCGCACCGCGCGACAGGCACGCTCCTCGCGCATGCGCGACGCTTCTGGGGCTCGTCGTCGTCTTCCGGGCAGTCCGTGCCCCACCCCCGGGGAAACAGCAAGCAGCCAGCGGGCGGCGCGGCAGCAGCGCAGCCCGCTTGAGGAGGCAGGCTGGGGTCGGGTCGCTGCAGGCGGAGGGTTGGCCTCGGGCACGCCACCAGGCCGGACTCACGGTTGCTGGTGGATTCTCCTGACGGCTGCTCAGTGGCAGGTCGATGCTGGCGGCGGGTGGACCAAAGCGAGGGTCACGGCCCCCACCCTCGTCGCCAATGTAGCGTTCTGGAGCCAGCAAGGTATAGGGGGAGGGTCGGCCTATCTATTGGGGGCATGCACAATAAATAAATGGATGCGACACTGTGTACTACAGTTGGGGAGACTGACCTCATGTGCGAGGTCACCCCTTTTATTATCAACCCCGCAGGCCACGCCTGGCCTGCGGATGACGTGGAGGTGGTTCCGGTGGGCAGACTAGAGCGCCACCGCCTAAGCTGGTACAAAAAGGACGAAGGTAGGCATACCAGATAACGTAATATAAAGCAATGACTGTCTTTGCAGAGGAATGTGGGATGAATGGAAAAACATTTGACCAATTATTGAATATGGTTAGTCCACTGGTAGGGAGGGAGCAGTGAAAATTCGAGGAGGCAAAAAGCACAAAGACAAGATGAAAGAGATTCTCCTGATAGATAGATAGATAGATAGATAGATAGATAGATAATTTATTGCACAATTAATTAAAATCATTGCAATCAAGCCTAGTTAAAATCAGTGTAAAGTGCATGAATTTCCAATATTATAAAAAATATGTAACAGATTCTCCAGAGCTCCTACCATGGATGTCCTTCACTAAACACACGCAG
Source organism: Calotriton arnoldi (assembly GCA_963921515.1). NCBI lineage: Eukaryota > Metazoa > Chordata > Amphibia > Caudata > Salamandridae > Calotriton > Calotriton arnoldi. Next base: position 1,312,323 of record CAWUFW010004293.1, read on the forward strand.
GGAGCCAACTGGAAACTTTCAGATGCAACTGGGCCAATTCAGACTGCTGGAGCTACACAGCCCTTAGAGAGTTGTGTATACAAGCCCCATACTGATTCACAGAGGTGTGCAGACGAAGGAAAGTCTCCTCACCTCTGCCTGCAGTGCGCATTGCGGTCAGCAGCTAACATACAAACAGACGGCCAAATGAAATCGAGCAGCCACCATGACGTGTGAATTGAACAGACTCCCAGCCCATCATGCCTTGCTTAAATTAGCTCCTTTGTCATCCCCACGGTGCACTATCTAGCAGCACCATGTCCCAAGTAAAGGTTGTAGTTGCCAGCTCTACCACAGCCCCGAAGAGGAATAAATATGTATTGTGGGTTTTAATGTAATCCTGTGGCTGGGAGAAAGGGAGGAAAGTGTACCAGAGCAGTACCATTGCCACTGACCACAGCATATTCGGCATCTGTGAAAAAGGAGATTAAGCAAGGTAACTACTAGGGAAAATAAATTCTTCGTAGCGCATGGTTAAGTCAGTAAGTGAAAAGAAAACAGTGGGTCAGCAATGCACAAAGGTTGAGATGGGTACACTGATGACTTGGAAGAGGTCCTGTATGATGAGGGCTTGTTACATGGACACGCTGCAGTTATTAATTAAATGAGAAGGCTGTTGAAATAGTAAGTTGCTAATTGGAAGATCATCTGTATCTCTAGTGAATAAATTGGGGTTTAGAGATGGTGAGATCGCCTAGGGCTTTAGACTCAAGACCATGGTTAGAGAAAGAACTGGAAATGTTTCTGCAAGAAGGAGGTTGGAAAGCTATGAACGGATTTAAAAACAAGCAACTAGCACAGGTTCGTGGTGTATATCCTGTGCCTATCGTCCTGTGGGCTGAAGGGATGAAGTTGCCTGGGAGTGGCGAGGGCTTCCTAGGATGCTGGTGACAATGTTCAAAACTTTAAATAAGAAAATTGATATTGATTAAGTGGTATCCGGCAAAGGATGACATTGGGATGAAGGAAATCAGAAATGTGCAACAAGGGTTGAAGCCCCGGGGAAAGAAATGGATGGCACTGATTATTTTCATGGAAAATGGAGACAGGAACCAAATGATTTCAATCATAGAGTGGATGAACAGTTGGTCGAAGGCATGCAGTACAGGAACGCCAGCTATAGTGCCTTATTTGGGCTCAGAGCAAGTTTGAGAGGCAGTGAGGTAATACATATTTGGTTTTACTGCCATGAGCGTGTAAGAGAAGCCAAGAGTAGTGGTACTGGAATAAAAGTAGGAACCAATGAAAAAGACTCAGAGCATGCTTACTGGCTGTGTATACTTTGAGTGAGTTGAGCACCAGGTCATAAAGTAGGATCATTCATCAATGTATGAACAGATACAAGAAAGAGTAGCCCTTGTGATAATGAAGTCAATCATACTTTTCTGGAGCCGTCATGTGAATTGCCCTTCTATACAAGTAGTATCAGACAGCCACATTCTACAGTTGATGAGCGTGTTCTATATGCTCAGTATTCATGGGATGAAAATGGAGGCACCAGGCATAGAAAACGCAGTCCGACTGTAAAGGTCACTGTTAACACATTGTCACAAGCATTGACTTCATTTATTAACGACATACAGGGACAAATATCCCATTGGTGGATTTCTTAACAACACAACCCACCAGCAACATCAGCTCAGTCAGTCTCCTACGAAGCACCCCATGTGATACCTGCATAACCGTTTTCACACATTGAACACGCTGACATCATACACTGCTTCACTTAACTGGAAGTTAATACCAACAGTGCAGGCATGTCATTCATAGGGCAACCAGGCATTATGCTGCCTCCGCAGAAGATCAGTAAATGGGCAAAGTTCATCGCTGCCTAGCCTCGACCTAAACATGTGGTTGATGTTTCCTTATACAAAAATCTGTCTCATTGGGTAACTCACTCTGTGGTTACTGCTGTTGAATTTCTAGAACACTCCATTCATTACACAAAAACATTAATTTTTGTAATTAATATGTTTATGTGACATAACTGCGATGTAACTCACCTAGTGTCACCGCTAAAGTACTTAAATGTCAGACACTGAAAAACTGCAAAGGTGGAAATGTCATGCAGTAGGCAATTGAAAATCAGACAGCTAGAAGCATAGAAAAATTAAGCACACGCACCCTGCTGGTGATATACCTACAAATCGGTTCCTGAACCAGGAAAGCTCTCCGGACCAGGGCTGAAAAGTGCATTCTCCACTATCTTTGGCTCACTACAAGCTGGGACTCAGAGCCATCGAGGAAGGACTACTAAATTATGAACGACATACACGAGAGACTGTGAGCCGCAGTAGGCAGAGAAGAAGGACCACTCACTTTGTAATGAGAGCAGAGATGAGACTACATAATTCGATTAAAAGTATCACGTGAAACAACGTTTTAAAGGACAGTATCTGCCACTGGTCGTACCATGGCCAAAACACCCGATAGACAATATCTCGTCGGTTCTCTGGTCGCCATGCTATTTTTAAGGGTGCCAAGAAACACGGAAGCCTCATCTGTAAAAACATTTCAACCAAGTGTTCGATACAGATAACAATCCAAGCACGCTCTATAGAGCATTAGACGCAGCATTAAGAAGGCATGTACACACCTACTTTGGGTGTTTTCTTGCTGCTCCGCGATTCCCACATAAATAGTAATCCTCTTCTGTAATGGCGGCATGGATGACTGGCACGTCGCAGATGTGTGAACGGATATCCCGCATCCAACCCAATTAGCTCATAATAGCTGTCAATCATCCCCTCTGAGACTGGCGTTTGACGCAGGAAGCAGGATAAAAAAATATTTGCAATGCTATAGGTCTCACATTCAAATGCGAGACCAATGGCATTGCAAACAAACGGCCGCCATTGTCCCGGCTGCTTCGAAAGTGAAAGCAGGCATGGCCTGCTGAATGTAAGCAAAGCACGTCGTTAAAGAAAATAGTACATGTACCGTGTAACAACCAAGTAAAGGGGCCAGTAGCCATGGGAGGTTACACATGAAGACATGGCCGTACTAGGGAGGGACTAACAAGCCTATTTAGGAATCAGAAGACAGCATTTATGAAGGATAAAGACACAAGCCAATGAAAAATATGGGCGGGAGAGTGGGCGGGGCTTCTCTCCCATACTGTACTACAACAGACCATCGCCAGAGCAGCGCTTGCGCGCTGGCTCAGGCTCGACCTAAAAAAAGTCAGAGAATGGGCAGTCATGCTTTCGGTTTCGTTTCTTGAAATTAAGCTGATGTTTGGCGCAGAAATTTTGTATGACTTGCATGGTACTGCTAAATCAAGGACCAGTGAGCTGACAGTGTCCGATGTTCTTAGCAGGGAATCCCTACCAATGGTACATTCCAGTGGTACCTACAGCAATTGTAGTGTCACCGGGTCCAAGGGGTAAAAGGGCCCCACCGATCTCCAATTAAAACTGTCTTTTACTGCCGAGGGCTAGAGGTGGGCTATCCAACAAACTAACAGGGAGAGCCAAGCCAGGGATCTAGTTTGGCACTAAGAGCCCGTGCACGAGCCGCCCTGAAAATAGTTGGCATGTTAATCATGCCACAAATATGGAAAACTCTTAAAAATTCAAAAAAGTGTATTTGTTTAACATGCAGAAGCATTGCACTTTAGTACATCAGAATATATCAGTGCATTGAGAGGTAATAAAAGTGGTCATCGGCCAATATGGGACAATAAACCAGACACCAAATAGAGTAAATGGCTTCTTTATTAGGACAGAACCTCTTTAAATATTACATAATATGAAACCCCCACCTCACTAACACATAAAACAGCTTATCCCCACCACCCTTAAACCCCCCCTCCTACATGACAAAAACCCTCTACGAAACAATTCAGACATTTGGTGCCAGCCCTTTCCTTTCACTCACCATCTGTCCACACCTAACTCCAGCTTGGTCCCATGCCCTCCCTGAGTTTAAGTCGCCCCCCCCCCCCACCCCAGGAAGGCCCCAGCCCTTCAGGCTCAGTGCCTGAGCCCTGTGACTGCCACACAGGAAAACCCAGCCATACCAAATCACAATACAAAACTACCCCACCTCCTGGGCTTGCTGCTCAAATAGCCATTACAATCAACACCATTGTCTCGATGCCAACGTCAGTGCCAAGCTCTCCCTTTATTCTAACTGATAATATTCGTTCTTTAAAGAGGACAGATGTACCCCCACCCTGCCTGGACAACATAAAATCCTCATTCAGTTGGTATGCTGAATAACTATGAAACCTTTTCCAGAACAAAAACGTTACATTTCTCTATTAACTATCTTTCAACTCCATTACCCCGCCCTGTGCTTAACTGCTCCCCACCATACTCTTCTTGGTATGAGTTCAGTCCAAAATATGTCTGTCCCTGACCAAAAACTGCTTCTGAAAAATAAATCATTCTTCATTAGTTTAATTAGGCCTAAACCAGACATTTGAACTAAATAATTCTCCCCAAGATGTATTACAAGGACATAAGGACCTCGCTCACCAAGTACAATAGCTAGGGCAACAACTGCCCCCATTTCATCCCTCCTTTACCCAACCATTCAATGGAAAATTCACTGGAACAAAAGCCAGGATTCCCCCCACAAGGCCTCTTATCAGCTTGTTTAGCTGTCCATCTTATAAGCGAAAGGTTGTTGATCCACATCGAAAATACTGCCATACACGGGCCTGCTGCACAGCCTAAATGAAAGAAATAAAAAACAACATGTTACACAGTCAATATAAAAAGTTTTCGACTTGCCTGATATAACGCAAACCACAATCTGAAGACCATGTTCCTAACTTCGTTTTATCCTTCAGTGAGAACCCTAATCTGTGTGCTTCCGACGCTGCCCCTATTCTAAAAGAATGTGTTTTAAAATGCTTAACATACAGTCCATTACTTGCTATCAAATTTCTCATAACAGCAAATAGCTGAGACACTAGAAGTTTCGACCTATATTTGTGACAAAAAGCCAACTCACCTTGTGCTCCACCCGCTTGCCTGAAATTGCGCCAAGCCTGCACCGGGCGCATCAAACCCCCTATGTGTCTGAAGACTACTTTTGCACCTTTCAATGTTTGATCCGTTTTTGATTTTCTAATTCATAACCAAGTGTATTCTCCCTCATAATGGACCCTCTGCCAACTTAATACCAGCTTCTGTCTTACTCCCTAACAATTCTTAAATCCCGACTGCACCAAAAACAACCATAACATGCCAAGTTGATAATCAAAACTTCAAAAGTAGATCAACACACATCAGGCAGTCCTTTCAATAGTAATACTACATGCCTCATTAACAGGGGGTCCCCTACCCCTACACTTTTCCCAATCTCAACCTTGTAATAGTCGCCTGCTAAGCTCACCTCCTGAAGGATGAAACCCCCAGAAAAAATGGCCATAACAGGCAATGCCTGATAATTTACTTGCGATGGTAGTGGCTGCAATATCCTTATCAATGTTTTGTAGTATGAATCGTGCTATATCATCTCTCTGGGCCTGACAACTCTGTTGTCCTTGTGGGCTACGGCACCCTCCTCCCTGAATAAACTCATTCCATGCTTACCAATATGCTGCTCTAGTTCTGTCTGCTAAGGAGTTCTCCATCAAATTGGGCAGTCCCAACTGCCATGTTTCCATACTGACTCCGGTACCCCTGATTTCAGCAAGTCCACTCCAGGCGTCAAACTGAATAAATTCTGCCACTGTGAACGAGACAAAGCATCTGCTATGTTATTGTTCACACCTGGCACGTGCCGAGCTCTGAAGAAAATGTTAAACATCAGATAACCCAGCATAAACCATTGTAGCAATTTCAACTATTGTTTGTCTTTTGCTCTTTGCCCAATCACCAAAGCCACTATAGTTGCATCATCCACATTGAAAGTGACAGTCTTGTTAGCCAGTTCTTGACTTCATAAAGATAAAGCTACCAATAATGGAAAATATTCCAAAAAGGCTATGCTTCTTCCTTCGAGGCTCCAGGCCATCTTCTCCGAGCACCATCTCCTCTCCGAAAACAAACCAAAACTATCAGCACCAGCCACATCAGAAAATATTTGAATATTCCATTCAAAGTCCTCATCCTATGACCACATTGTCACTCCATTGAAATGTTTGATGAACTGAAGCCATGCCTCAATGTCAGCGCACATCGCTGCAGAAATGCGTATTCTATGATGAGGCAATTTTACTTCGTACATAGCAAATCCTGATCGTCTACAAAAGGCTCTATCCGCTCTCACTACTCTGCAAGCAAAATTCAAATGCCTCGGGAAATGCTGAACCTTCCTCAACTCCATTTTTTGAGCTGAAATTGGTTCTTCTAGCAATAAAATCAGTTTATCGATCTTAACCTGTGGTAGCCTTGCTTCCATGAATACCATGTCCAATTCAATACCCAGAAATACTAGCTTTGTGCTTAGTCATTCCATCTTTTCAGGAGCAAGCAGCACCCCCAACTCCTGTGCCAGTTGTACATACTCTCGCAATGCCAATGCACAAGCACCAGAACCTCTCTTACCTAAGAACAGAAAGTCATCCAAATAATGGGTAACCACTTCATAACCAGACTTAGCAGTAAAACACCACTCCAAAAAGGTACGGAAAATCTCAAATAACTTGCAAGAAATGTCACAACCCATAGGCAAAACTTTATCAACAAATATGTAGCCATTAAATTGAATACCAAGCAGGACAAAGTCAGCAGGCTGTACAGGAAGCAGTCTAAAATTTATCAGAAAAGGGGGGAGGAAGAGGAAAAACTGGGTTCACCCTCTTCAATAATATATCCTCAACAAAAGAACTCAGCAGCAGGAAGGACTAGAATGTGACAAACTCCACTGCGATAGAAATGAGAGAAAAATCTAGTTTCTCTTAAATAACCCTCACTCACCAGGGTTGCCCCCTTGGTGGCATGCTTCGTCATTGGGGTTCTTCCCGATCCGCTGTGGATCGAGGCGTGCAATGACCAAGCGAATACGCGGGAGCACTTATTGATAACAACTATGATAAAGGCAGTGTTGTAAGAGGGGAGTGGAATGAGAATGCTATTAAGTTAAAAATACCTGACTAGTAGGGCACCCTACTTTATTCCTGCCTCTAGCCGGTATGGTTAAAATCAGGGGATGATGGGAAGAAATTTGGGGCACAGAGACAAATCCATTGGAGTATTACTCAATGCGCGGAGAAACTATGGCCAAAGTTTTCCACATATGTGATTTCTTTATTTTTGGAGGACACATATCAGTGCGCAGGCTCCTTAGATGGTAAACTTTCATTAAAAATAATTGTTGTGTGATTACGCATGGCGTACTAGATAATGGGTTCCCAGCAGGGACATCAAGGAGTGGTACCAATAGGCAGTAGTATCCTATAGGTCTTGACGAAGAGCCAATAGGGGCAAGGCTCAATACATGTTGACCAACCTGAAGAAATAGACTCATTACAACCTAATTTCTTCCCATCATCCCCTGATTTTAACCATACCGGCTAGAGGCTGGAATAAAGTAGGGTATCCTACTAGTGAGGTATTTTTTTAACTTAATAGCATTCTCATTCCACTCCCCTCTTACAACACTGCCTTTATCATAGTCGTTAACAATAAGTGCTCCGTGTAGTCGCTTGGTTGTAGCACGCCTCGATCTGCAGCGGATCAGGAAGAACCCCAATGATGAAGCATGCCACCAAGGGGCAACCCTGGTGGGCGAGGGTTTTTAAGAGAAACTAGATTTCTCTCTCATTTCTATCGCGGTAGAGAGTTTGTCATATTCTAGCCCTTCCAGCTGCTGGGTTCTTCTGTTGAGGAGAGGTTAATGTCTCATTTAGCCTAATCTGTCCCTACGCCACAAGACCTAATCAACACAATGGCGACATCCACAGTTGCAAATTTAACTGCTGTGTCTTCTTTTGAAATAAAATCATTTACTGAGTATCCCTCAGGGCAGGACAGGTGGTGAATCATGCGAAACTCAGCCACCGTCTTTTTGTGTACCTCACCTAAAGGTGACACTATAAGGTCTTTCAATAGTCAATAATCAAAGGGGCCTGCCATCCTACCATCAGAAACTTCTTTGTCTAGTTTGTGTCTTACAATACGAAGTATTTCCTTGGCTAATCTTAGATTATCTGTAAAACGCCTGACTCTTGGGCCTTGGTATCCCAAACTGAAACCTTCCTGAAATCCCCAAGCCAATTAAAAAGCAGCATCTTTATTCGGGTAAACATCAAACCAATAATTTAACTCAGATAAATAGGTGTAGAAGCCCTTGTTTCCAGGCTGTGGTTGTGTGGATGCTCCGTCTCTTCCTGTAGGGACTTGCCCAGGGCTTGAAAGCTCCCCAAAGCATTGGAAAACTGCATGTCTCCCCCTCCACATTTGGCACACTCATGTTTGTATTTGCATGGGCTTTGATGCAATAACCTCTTAAAACCCCAGCATTCACCAGCATTAACCCCCTGTCCTCTACCCTGTACCCTTGCACCCACCCACAAGGGTGGGTCTCAACAGAAAGGGCTGCTACTGCACTGGTTACCCACTCGCTGTTTGCAAAGCCCGGGAAGGCCTAGTGGGAACAGTTCATTATCAACTTCGCTCCAAAGTTTATCTGATTTCAAACCCGACCTGGCACAAAACTCTTCATCATAATGAAACCATGCCATCTCTCCAAAATCCATCTGCGCTTTCTGAATTGTATCTATGTACCTACAAAATAGAAACAGATCTTCTGGAAATTTCTCCCAGTAGACATTTGTATACATTAAAAATTCTGATGTCCACGTGTCAATATTAGTAGGAACCCTTGGTCTTCGCAATCCCAAGCCCTCTCTTTGGACCCTTCTTTTGATTGAATTTCTCTATGCAACAGCTTATATAAATCAATGAATTCGCCTCTCTAAAGCTTTTCTTTCGTGGATAAATATGCTCCTAGGTGCATAGACACTACCATATAAGGTAATCGTTTTCGTACCTCTCACCCATCTTTTTTAGTTGTCCCAGAGTCTTTCCCCTCTGTTACCTCCTCTTCCCCTTTTGATAGTTCTCTATTGGATAGCTGAATTGCTTGAATATGCACTTTTTTGTCTGTTCTTACCGTCGTACCCACACTGGACTGTGACGTATCTTCTGTACTAGCACCTTTGTCTTCATAGATTACCACAATCCCCTTTTGTTTTAGATGTTGTCTTTCTGTACTATCCCCCACTTCCCAACATGTCCACCGATTATACTCAATTGGAAATAAAACTTTCTTCTGTCTTTGTTCCCTTGTTTTTCCAAAATCCAGTGTCCTTTTCTTGTTCATAACCCGGTCGCTTTCTTCACGTCTGTCACTAACCTGTAAAATAGAAAACTGATCTGGAATATTAGGCCCCTCCCCTCCCTGTTCCTTTCTATCGCATCCCACTGCACACACTTCCCAGTGTGGAATTTCACCCTCTTCCAATTCCTCTTCTTCACTCTCCTAGTCTGATTCCACATCCTCAACTCACACTAAAACGTTCTCCATCCCAATCACCCCCATCAAAGGTTCGCCATTCAACGTCTGTATCCTTCAGAGTTGTTTGGGCGATTTTCTCCTCCCTTGTTGTTGGCAGGGTCGCACAAAACCTCTCCCACTCTTCATCCTGGTGTTCCCAGGTCACACTAGACCCAACAGGTCTCAGCTCACCTAATCTGGCCTCCGCTTCCAGCATTGTCCCAGCGTTGTATCCCATGCCGCCCCAACCTTGGATCGATGTGGTCCCCGAGTACCCATATCCACTGGCCTAATCATTTTGTGCTGAACAACTTACACTTTCTGCTGATGATTTTTCCAATTCATGCCTTTCTGCCCCCTCATTCAACCTCACTGGCCTGGCTATTACCACTAGCAAGAGTTTGAGTAGTAGAACTATCTTGTTTATCCACTCCCTTCCAACCGCGTGTGCTGCCTCCTGCAGCTGTTCCTTTACAGGTTTTTTTCTTAAAGCTAACCCCTTTTGACTGTTCTTTAGGTGGCGCATTAGCATCCCCACATATGGGGAGAGGCCCAGTGATGCCAAATATTGCAGGGCTTCTTGTTACGTGTGATGCGCTCAGCAATGCATCAGACCCCCTCTTGTTGCCAGGTGGAGCCAAGCCTACTCTCTGTGTTGCACTTCGCGTCGCTGCTCCCTGATTAAATGCCCACACTCTCCATCCACCGTCATCTGATTATGGGGCCGCACAGCATGGGAAACAACCATTACATCGCATGCGTTTCAACGCGGTTGTTACAACGACCGCGTTGTTACATCGCAGTACATTACAACGCAAGTCGTTACATCGACTTGCCGTTGGGGGCGCGCTAAACTAAGGAATAGTATAATTTACTATTCCAACACCTTCCCTAATGTTGCGCACACTGGAGTTGGAATAGTAAATTATACCATTCCTAAGTCCAGCGCGCCCCCTACAGCAAGTCGATGTAACGACTTGCGTTGTAATGTACTGCGATGTAACAATGTGGTCGTTGTAACGACCGCGTTGTAATCGCATGCGATGTAAGGGGCTATATTCGCACAGCATATGCTGACCCCTATCTGCATGCTGAAGGAGGCTACTCACCTCGCCCTATAGCTACCGCAGTAAGTAAGTGGTTAGTTAAAACCATTGCAATTCATTAAAACAAAAGCAATACAAAGAAAAAAACACCATAAGCATCAACTAAATACATCAGATAACAAGCATTTGCAATGCAATCGGTCTCGCCTTTGGGACCTTATATGTATTTAGCTATGCAGCACATTAGCCTGGGTGCTGAAACATCTACTGTTCTTTAACATGGAGGGAAAGTAAGCACCAAACTGCGTGACACACCAGGTATAGGAACACATGGAGAGAAATATTGCCTTTCAGCGGGAAATGGTATAGTCCAAAACTCTGTTTTTAATATATCCATTTCCATTTCCACTCTCCCTTCAACACACCATCCCCTCCGCCTATTACCCCTCCTACCCTAATTTTACAGTTTTTTCTTCCCCCTCTCCCTTTTCCCCTTCCCTTTCCCTACACTTATCCAGGCAACTTTTCAGGCACTTGATCTATTGTTAGTCCTGATGAGATCCCGATACCCTCTCCGGGATTGAAACGTCGTCGACACATACATCTTTAACTCTATACCATCATCTATATTCTACTGTGGAGTATGAGATGTAACCCCAACTGTGACTTTTTGTTTATCTATATTCTCATATACTGGAAAGTCACTTTTTAAAGTCACTTGCCTGTGGTAAGGAAATCGGCTGATTTCCCTCTGCCTTGTCACGTTTGGCTCACTTTATTTTTTCGTGTTTACTATTTCTACGTTTTATTGACCTACTCATTAAATAGCTTATTTGTGTATCAAGACATTTGTTAAATCCGATTTTTATTATAAAATTGTGATATCTCTTTTAAACATTCTCCTCGTGTGGGACCCCTGTTCTACGAAGCATAAATCTACCCTTGGTCCCCGCTGACTTCCAGGGTCTCCTTGTTCCCCTTACTGTAGGTGTTTAAAGCTGGCATGAGTTGCTGTCGACAGCCACAAGTCCTGAAGGCCCAATTCTTTGATCGACCCGTAGAGATACGCTCTCGCTGGGGAATATTTCCTTGATGTCAACTCTCTCCAAAGATGGGCATTCTGAGTGTTTGGTTGTGCACCTTTGATCTTGTTCCAGCAGTTGCTAAATGCTCCCCTTCTAGCCAATGTCTGTTTCTGCAGGCCGAATTCCAGTCATATCTGGGCTGATGACATATATTTAGGAAGACTAAAGATCATTCTAAATGCACCTACCAGAGTAACCACGTCTCTGCCCCACACAACGCAGGTAAACCAGTGCTACCAACCGCCAAAATGCCTCCTTTCGCCTACAAAGCCCCACTACCTCTCGCTCATTTACTTTTCAGTCTGCCACATGGAGGTGAGCAAGCTAACACCGTGGTTGCCACCCCGTTAGCTGCTTCTCTACGCGGCCTCAACATCCCTTTTCAGGCCTGATCGATTATTCCTGGTCTCAGCAAATCCTCCCTGCCCACCTCACAGAGGGTACACAAAGCCTCCCTCACGGACTCCGCAGTATTTGTGAATTTCTCTCAAACTTTCTCTTACCCACTCTCAAAAGACTCATAATTATCTAATCACTACAAGAAACCAGTAATACCAATACTTAAAGGGAATGCAAAAAAACAGTCTACCTACAAGGACCATAGCAGGCTTAAGTGACCTACAACTCCAGTACTGTTACCTATCTGCCACCCAAGCCCTGCCTATATTGCAATGTGGCCAATCCAGTGTCCCCTAAGGGTTCCAGATTGTCCCACTGGCCCATGCACCCCGGGGGTGGAGGGGCCTTCAGGCTGCCCAACCCCCAGGGACCCATCGGGTGAGATGGTGCAAAAAAGGAGACCACCAACTGAAAGCAAAGGACCCCTTTATTAGGACTGGTGTTCAGTTAAAGTCAAACAATACAATAACTAAGAACATTCCTCCTCAGTAATACATATAGAAAATCCCTTCCCCACCTTTAATTCTTCCCCCAACCCTGAACAACTTCCCCAATCAAACAACTCCAATACTCATTACCCAAAAAAAATGGATGAACTCAATTCTGTCTCAAGAGAAATCTTTCGCCAAAATGTCATGCTGTAAATCTGACATACCATGAGCTGCACAAAAACACGTCATATTTCTTATTCACTTTTCTTCTCACCCTTTCTATAGCCATGTGTTTCTTTGCCCGTTATCAGCTCTGTCCAAATAATGTGAGTTCCTGACCAAGACCTTGCAATCAATTCCAAATCTTCTTTTATACAATTAAACTCAAACCGGATACCTGCACCAGTTCATTCTCACCATAGATGAATTAATAAAATGTTAGTACAAACTGTAACTGTCCCCAGTTCAGACAACCATGGTTATAACTGGCACCATTCCATACCACTTTTCCCTCACAATTTAACTTCAAAATAGTCCGAACATAACCCCAATCACAGACCAAAATGCTTCTTCATGGTCTGCTTCTCCGCCCAATGGAAAAAGGAATGCCCAGTAATTTAGACAGAAAATAAAGTCGAACAGAGCCCAGCAACACAACCTGAAAAGAAATAGAACAATTAAACTACAACCAAATATATCAATATTCAGGCAAATGGCAAATGTAATGCCAACAACAATAAGAATGCCAATTGCCCAACCTCCTAATTTCCTCCTGCTCTAAGCCAACCTGTGTGCCGTCTAAGCAGCTCCAATCCTGAAAGAGTGAGTACCTAATCCTGAAGGCAAAATATTAAAACTGTGGCTGTAACTGCCTGACTCTTGTAATAATACCAGCAGCTCTCCAACTGGCAAATAGGCCTTGCTCCTTTTTTCAACACTGCCCCTTTGGTCAGTTTTTTATTTCCTTAACAAAATTGTCAGCACCCCAGCTCGCAGAAGCATTTTCTCGTGCATCAAGCATGAAGAATGAGCATTGCCTAGCAGCTTTGAAACCCTGAATGCTCCAAAATACATCCAAGCCATGCACAACTTAATAAACAAAAAATTAAAAAGCAGAGAAAAATATGTGCTCCAGTCTTTCTATAATTAAAACCAGCAAATCCACCAAAATCGGTTACCTACCATGGGGTTTCCTAATTCCAACTGTACTCTTAACCTTTGAGAACTACCCAGCTCACCTGCCGAGGGCTCATAGCCGCAAAACATCTTGAAATAGAAAGCTACCCCAGCCTATTTCCCCACAATAGTAACCACTGATAAGCCTTCCTCCTTTAACAGTAAAATGAATATCACATTGTCTCGCCTGGCTACTAATCCAAGTTCAGGTTATGACCTCCTACTTGCACCTTGCGTAATAACACCCTCCCAAGCTTGTCTGTGCACTGTTTTGGTCAAAGATGCTAAAACCTGTATTATTAAAGCCTTATTATTACTCTCCTAGTGCCCAAACCTCCTCCGACACTCCTGTCTTCTGAGCATCTGCTCCCGACTCTAGTCCGCGGAATCTCTGCCTCTGCTATGTTATTGTTTACACCTGGCAGGTGCCGTGCTTTAAAGACAGTGTTGAACCTTAAACAGCCTAGCATGAATCTCTGCAGCAATCGCAGCAAACAAATATATACCAATTTATGTGCTTTGACAAGATGGACAACCGTCTGGTTATTCACATTAAAGGCTACTTTCTTATTGGCCAATTCCTGACCCCCATAGCAATAAAGCCACTGACAGAGGGTCCAAATCTAGGACAGCTGTGGTCCGTCCTTGTTCTCTCCATGCCTTAGTCCACCTTTCAGGACAGCACCTGCCATCCCTAAAGCAACCAAAACCATCTGCACCTGCTGCATCTCAAAATATTTGTCTTGGCCAAAGAAATTCATCTTTCAGTGACCGTAATGTGACACTGTTAAAGTGTTTTAAAAATATCAGCCACATATTTAGGTCGCTTGTGGTTGCTGCTGAAATACGAATCCTGTGATGTGGTAGAGTGGCACCAGCCAAAGTAAAACCTTAGCACCTACAGAAAGTTCTGCCTGCCCTTACCACTCTATATGAAAAGTTTAAGTGTTTTTACAGCCTTTGAACCTTCCTCATCTCCAATTTTTTTGATCTAATTGCTTCCTTCAATAACCTTGTCACGTCCTGAACCTTACCTTGTGGAAGACTTTCCACCGTCTTTATAGTGTAAATTTTAATACCTATAAAAAATAGTGTGTTAATGGGCCCTTCTATCCTTTCGGGAGCCAAAGGAACGCCAAGATCGCCAGTCAACAACTCAATTCTCTCAATGCTTTCTCACAATCATCACACTGGGCATTCCCTACAAACAGAAAATCATCCAAGTAGTGTATAAACCGTGAATGTACTGTTTTGAAAGCAAACACTGCAAGAAACATCTAGAGCTTGCAAATAGCTTACAAGATAGGACACACCCCATATGTAGCACATTGTCAAAAAAGAATTCATCCTCCAAAAAGAAACCTAGTAACTCAAAGTCACAGAGTGAGCAGGCAACAATTGAAAGGCCGACTTCATGTCACGTTTAGCTAACATTGAACCAGGAGCACAACTCTTAATCAGCTCAAATGCCACATCTACAGATGCAAACTGAACTGCCACATACCTGAAGGAAGTCCAAAGTGTGGATTGAGCCTGTCTGTCTCCTAGGAGATCTGTGAATAGAGCAGCTCCCCAGCCCCAGTACCCACACCCAAACCAGCAGACCTGGGACGGGGGATTGGCTAATCAGCTCCAAGGCAACTCTGAGCCCTCCCCTCACACCTGCCCAGGCCCCTTAAGGCTTTGCTGGGTGCACCCCAAATCATTCTCCTCCATCTTGTGAGTTGCAGCCTACCTGTGCCCCAGATTGCACTGAGCAGAGCCCAGGAAGTGGTAAGGAGGCAGACTAGTGCTGTCTCCCACCCCCCCCCCAGTTCTTTTTTTAAAAAAAAAAACGATTTTCCCTTTCTGTGATTACTGTCTTTGCCTGTGGTTGTTACAGTTTAAAATTGTAGTTTTAACCTGCCTGTGATTGCATATTTTATCACCTGTTTTGTGTTTAAAACTTGTGGTTTTCCTGCCCATGATTGCTTCCATTTAACGTGTTGAATTGTGGGATTTGCAGTCCAAACTCTGTAGTTTTTCCCTCTCATTCCTGGTGGCTACTCAGTTTTCCCTCCAAATTTCTCCTTTGCTCTGTGCTAAGACCTGTATGTTAAACAGTGCACCCCAGCCACCATTTTGTGTTATCAAGCCAGTGAAACCAGCCCCCCCTGCTTCCCCCAGCAACAGGGATATTCTACATCAGAGGGTGCTTCTGTGAGCTATTTAAACTGTGTTTAATAGGGACTGTGCATTTCGTTTTTTGGCCAGGAGAGGGAGTAAAGTTTAATTCAAACAGTATTGTTAGATTTCAAGTTTGTGAGGCCTTTACCTGAAGGAAGTCCAAAGTGTGGATTGAGCCTGTCTGTCTCCTAGGAGATCCTGATCAGGAGGAACAGCTTCCAACTACCTGGCCAGCAAACCTTGTCTGAGTTTGCTGGGACCTTATATAGTCTGATAATGTTTGGTATATGTGTGCACTGATTGGTGGTTGTATCTGATGTTTCTATTGGATTAGGGTTAGTGTCCTCATTGGTTGGGTATTTGAGGGTTCTGATTGGTTTCTGGGTCTGTGATTCAATCAATGTGGGTTGGGGCTAGGGTTATGATTTCTATTGGAAGTAGGGACTAGGGCTTCCTGTGTTATTGGTTGTTGAGATTAAGGTGGAACTAGGGCTAGGGTTAGGCCTTTAATTGGAAGTAGCGATTAGGGCTTCTGGTGGTATTGGTTGTTGGTCTAGGTGTGGTACTAAGAGTAGGTCTAGGCTTTCTATTGGAAGGAGGGACTAGGGCTTCCTGTCCCATTGGTAGCTTGGACTAGGGTTGGGACTACTGGTAGGGCTAGGGCCTCTATTGGACGTAGAGATCAGGGGTTTGAACTTATTGGGTGCTTGGACTAGGGCTAATATTGGCTGTAAGGTCCTGGTCTCCTATTGGTTCTGGATTTTTAGGGCTAGTGTTGTGATTGGATAGTGTTAGGGCTAGGCTTCCCATTGGCTGAAGGGGTCACCTGATTAAGAGGGCTATAAAAGGCCAAGGATTAGGGCGTCTCAGCCCGGGCGTTGAGGCTAAGGGTGGAGAGGACAAGGGCAGTTGCCTGTTCGAGCCTGTTCGAGACCAGTCGGGACCAAGGCCAGAAATGCTGCCCATCCTCCCATTAAGCAACACCCAGCCCACACCATCCACATCCACAAACAGAGCAACACACTCACACCAAATGTACACCACGCACAACCCTATGCACAAACCAATGTACCAGCATACACTACAAAACCAACCAAACCACATCTATACACCCCACTATCCCAACTACCACACATATCCACCATCACCTACAAACAGTACACAACTCTATCCTATACCACTAACCAATACACTCATCACTAACACAACGCCAATCGACACCATACATAACTACATCCCATCCAGACACATGCTCCCTGCTGTAATTACACCTAACATACCACCTTTTATCACTAACAAACATATAATCATCCTTCCATCATTTGTCCAACAAACATCCTCCTCTCCCTTCTACCATAATAACACTAACGTACAACACACACTGCAGACCACCAAACTTTTTAACTCTTGCAACAAACCAGTCTAAGACAAACACTCTTATCTCTACTTCATTCCCACCCACGCACATCATACACTCTACTCATGAACACATCACCACCCCCTCTATCTTACAACCTCCTCTCACAAACAATACTATACAACCAAATCCATTGCATGAAACATATACATCAGCACCCCTTTTCACTACTCCTCAAAAACAAAACATATCACACTCACCAGCACAACAAGATCTTCAAAGCACAACACCTCATAATACTTACCATCACAAAATACAACCATACACCCACCTTTCAAACACAAAGGAACCAACTCCAATGCCAAGCTTTCTCTCTTCCACCACACCTAACACACATACAGCAACACAGCAACTCTCTTCTAACCGCCTCTCATCCATTGGACAATTTAGAACTTCACTACATGACCAACATGCTGCACCACCAACCCTGACTCATACACCTTCCGCATTAAACACACGCAAACTATATGAGCAACATGCCATACCTCACAACTTCGCTTCCCCATGTCTACTTCACAATGTTACACCACAAAAACAACACGGTACTCCTACTCCCTCTCAAACACCATCTCCACCACATACACACGCAGACCCATCAAAATGCCTTCTTAGCATGCTGGATGAGGAACATGATATAGAACAGCTACACAATTGCTATCCTAATACAGCTAATACCAGCTCTAAAAACACACCTGCTACAAACCCACACATTACTGACCACTCTTCTACAAAACAAAGTCTCACAATCACCAAAGACCACTCTCTAAACTGTCTACTAATAAATGCTCGATCCCTCTCTAAAAACAAACATCACATCTACGACCTTCTCACAGATGCAAAACCAGACATACTATTCATAACTGAATCATGGTTGGGAGATGATATGGCTCCAGTCCTGCATGAAGCCATTCCTCTAGGCTATCAAACAATCACCCAAAATCGTATAGCCAAAAAAGGAGGTGGTCTAGCTGTTGTATTCAGGCAAACAATACAGATCACAAAAATTGATGACATCTCCATAAAGAATTGTGAGGCTCTTCTAACAAGATGCAATCCTACACCGTCTTCCTCCTTTAACTTCCTGCTCCTTTACAGACCTCCACCTAGCAAGGCGACATTCCCAGACAAGAAAAAAACCATGGGTGGCACATCCTTCTCTGTTCAAGCAGCCAATATATGGAACTCTTTACCCCCCAACATAAGATCCACCGACAGCCACCTTATCTTCAGAAAACTACTCAAGAATTGGCTTTTCCCCACATAAGCACCATACGCAAACAGAAATTTACAGCATATCCCTCTGTATATAAGCATTTGTTTTCACTATAGACATGTACCTATCTTTGTGTATTGCTTTGTATAAACATGTACAATAATTATGTTGTTGAGAGAAAAAAAAATAATAATAATAATAATAATAATAAATAAATATCATCTTTGGTCTACATGTACTAACTTCCATTGTGCATCTATGTACCTTCCATGTACTTGGAACTGTGTGTCTCTGTAACTTTTCTCCTGAAAAAGCATATCCAATGCACTACCCTATTTCTCATCCTGTGCCTCTATCCATATCTTTAATCTGCATATACTTACCTCCTTTATGTATCTATATACTTTCAATGTATTTATGGATCTATATATTTATCACTTTCTTCTAATTTAGCATTTCCAAGGCACTACCCTAGTTCTCAGCCTATACTTATCTCAATATATCTTCTAGCCCAACCTTCTGACTCATCTCAAACTTCTTTCTACTACTCTTTCCAATGCACTACCCTATCTCTCATCCTATACATCTATCAATATATCCTCTACATCCACACTCATTTATCCCAAACCCCATACCACTACTATGACCACCAAAATAACCCTTTCTAGACTCTCGCCTACTCTACCCTCCTTGCATCATCGGACACCTCTTTTACTATACCGATGCCCTAAAACAAACCTTTCTAAACTCTTCCCTGACTCCTCCCCTCAAACCCCCTTCTCCCCCTCCTACTGCTAAGACCTATAATAAAAAAAAAAAAAAAAAAATCCTTCACTCTTTTATCCCTCCACTATCCTTTTCAATCAGAATTAACAGTCTAACATATTCAATTTTCAACTATACTAATTCACCACTAATCCTTTATGGGTTCCAGAGTAGCGTGCTACTCGCCAATAAAGCGTCTCAACACCCCATCAGGGTTACAAGCGCTATATAAATGCAAACCTTTTTCCCTTTCTACCCTCCCCAACCCTTCTCAATCCAAATAACTGACTAACATATCCACCACTAAAATTACTTTCATGTTTCACCATAATAATTCAACACTAATACTTCTGGGTTCCAGAGTAGCGTGCTACTTGCGCTTCAAAACCCCATCAGGGGTAGCAAGCGCTATATAAATACAAACCTCTTTCCCTTCTCTACCCAAATAACTGAATAACATGTCCACTAATCAAAGTTACTTCATTTTTTACTAGACTAACGTTCAACACTAATCCTTAATGGGTTCCGGAGTGGCGTGCTACTCGCCAGAAAAGCGCTTCAACACTCATCAGGGGTAACAAGTGCTATATGAATGCAAACCTTTCTTCCCTTTTATCCCTCCGCTATCCTTCTCACTCCAAATAACTGACTAATATCCACCACTGAAACTACTTTCATATTTTCACCATATTAATTCACCACTAATCCTTGATGGGCTTCCAGAGTAGCATGCTTCAACACCCCATCAGGGGTAACCAGCGCTATATAAATACAAACCTTTTTTTCCTCCTCTATCCTTCTGCTATCATTCCAAATCCAAATAACTGCCTAACCTATCCATCACTTAAAATGTACTTGCATGTTTCACTATACTAATTCAACACTAATCCTCTATGGGTCCCGGAGTAGCGTGCTACTCGCCGAAAAAGCGCTTCGACGCCTCGTCAGGGGTAGTAAGCGCTATATAAATGCAATTACAATACAATACAATACAATCATCTCTTGCTATTAAATCATTCACTGATTGCCCTTCTGGCCACGACAGCTGATGTATCATGCAATAGTCAACTGGTGTTTTCTCTGGAACTGCACTGAAGGGTTAGGCCGTCAAATTCTCCGATCAATAAATGAGCCTGCCATCCCCCCTTCCCTCATTTCTTAAAACATCTTTAGCTAAATAATATGTGCCATTTGTTAAGCAGTTTTTAATTTGTCAGCAAAACTGCATATGCTAGGGCCTTCATGCCCAAGGCAAAAACCCTCTCTGAAACCCCAAGCTAGCAAGGTTGCATCTCCCTTACTGGGAGAATACACCAGCCATTCCTGAAAAGTATGCAGCTTAACTGGGGTTAAAGCCCTTGTTGCCAAACAATTGACCCCGCCCCAACCCCTGTCTGTGTGCCTTGCCCTGTCACCACTGATTTGCCCATGCATTGTACAATTAAGTGCCGGCCTCCACAACACCAGCATTCATGTTGATACTTGCATGGGTTTTCATTGCAATATCTTCTTTTGAAACCCCAACATGCCCGGAGTTAAATGATTGACCCCTGCCTGCAAATCCCACCCCCTAAGGGTGGGACCCCCCAGAGAGGTCAGGTATGGGACTTGTGAGCCATTTGCCATGTGTAAGGATGCCTCTGGCCTTGCTGGGGCCATTATCTGTAGCCAAAGCTCATTGTCCAGTTCTCCCCAAGGTTTGTCAGGGCTGACACTAAACCTAGCTCTGAACTCATCGTATCTATACCATGCAATCCACCAAAATCATTTTATATCTTTCAAACCATATCCATGTACTTGAAAATCACCACAGACATTTCAGGGAATTTTTCACAGTATTCACTTGCAAATATTAGAAAAACTGCTGTCCATATGTCTGCTGTTATGGGCGCTCTGGGCTTTCGCACCAACTCTCAAGCTCCCTCCGTTGATCCTTCGGAATTTCTCTATGAAGTAAATTAAACCCAATAATAAACTCTTCATTCCGTATATTTTACTTAGTGGCAGTATATAGATATGCCCCCAATGGCACTCATATGCCCATGTATGGCAGCTTTTCTGTTGAGCTTGGCCCCCCCTTTTATAAACTCCCACAGCTCTTTGTCACATTTTTTACTGTCTGTGCTTATACGCACATCGTTGTCGCTTTTTTCTGCATCCGTTTCCCCAACTTTACCACCCACCTCTTCTTTCTTTTTTCTGGTCCATAGTTGAACCCCCCCCTCCCCCCCGTTTGAGCTAACTGACCCGATCCTCGTTCTTGCTGACATTGCTTTGTTTCTGAACCTAATGTGGTATTTACCCCTCCTCCAACTCATCTTCCTCCTCCTCATAATCAAGCTCCAATACCTCCAACCCCTCCTCGTTCCTCGCCAATCCTCTTGCACCAGGCCTTTCACCATGACCCACACCACCATCACACACATCCCATTCAATTATATCATCTTTAGTAGCGATGGTGGCAGTTGTTCCTGCGTTGTCAGGAGGACCGCTCCCTGCCACTCCCTCCCTATGGACCAGCGTATTCAGGCTGTATCAGACCTGACCAGGTGCTGCTGCAATGACCTGGCCTCCAGCGCCAAGTTTGTCCAATCGTTGCCGCTCCAACCAGCTGCTCCAACCTGGGGCAGCTGCGGTCCTATCCTTGGAGGCAGTCACTTTAGCTTGCCTACCCCATACTGGCACCAGCTCCTCAGCTAGGATCCAAACACATTCACCACTCCTATTCCTTTCCTCAAAACTGCCACTGGCTTTATTGTGACCTCACACCTCGAGCTCCTCCTCCTGGGACAACTAACTCCACTTCAGCACACCACGCCTTTATTAAAGGAGAAAAATCCTCTTTTTGATCCTGGGGTTGGTACCTGGACACAGGCCTTTCTGTTCCATGCTGCCCTACTTGTCTTGATCATCCAGCTCTGCTAACACATTTTCCTCACTATGAGCTCTTTTTATTCCTTTACCAGTGTTCTGTACTCTGGTTTTTCTTGTTGGACAAAATAATTTTCTCTTCCACAATGTCATACTTTTACATGGCTTTAAAACGAACTGTCAGCAGGCAGTCTGATCAAATGAGTCTGTTTGCTGTTGGAGCTTTGGATGTGCACCTGTAGTCTATTATCCACAACAACAAGGGTTGTAAAGAAGAGAGGCTGTCGAGTGAACTAGTATGAGGTTTCCCCCGTATATACTTCCCAGCACAGGTGGGTGTGTTACAGGCTAACAGAGAGCGCACTCACGGCTGAAGGCAGACAGACTGTTCTCGTGTCGCGGGGCGAATTTACTAACGGATATTTCCCCGTATTTGGGGTACAGTTGGGCTCCGTTATAATTGGTGGGAGGCCCTCATGTTACTCACGCCGCACACGCCTGCCGTTCGCCCTGGGACAGGTTTATGTTTTGAGTTAGTCCCCTTACACGGGGCTCACTAATCATTAATGATGAAGGGCTAGACAGCCATGACGAATTCACTACCAATATACTGAGAGGTGCAGAAATCTACTTATCATTCGGGACGGAATTATCACCGAAAGAGAAGCTTTAGATACGGAAGACTGAGCCTTGAAAAAGTCGCGGGACAGTGTACCCAATGAGCGACGAAACACGTGTTGGCTAAGGAATTATAACAACTGAATAAAAGAAAGAAAAAAAGAACAGTAAAGAAGAAAATATGTTCGTCAACACGGACTTTTGATCATGTGTTAATTGTAATTTTGCATGTGCTGGGGACTGTGTTCATACTGTGCTGCTGGCCTGGGCCACATGACAGGGAGAAGGGTGGTTCTCGCTACCTTACAGCACCGCGTCCAAGATGAGGTGTAGAATATACCGGCTTGTGAATTTCTCCTAGGAGCACCACTACCCTATTAAAATAACCACCCGTGTCCATTAGGTGTGTCGAGACCCATGGCTTAGACATTTGCCTCTAAGTGGCAGAAGAGTGGGTCTGAGGGCTATGATAGGGTTACTGAGGTGTTGTTGAAGCATTTACGACCCACTTGAAGTCTGAAAGCATCAGAGACCAGTTACAGACTCTGAAGGTTGGCCAGAGTGCAGTGACAGAAATTTACAGTGGGGCTTTTACAGACATTCGAGAAGGATGAAGGCTCTGGGGACTGTTGGAATTTTTTAGGGTTTGTGAGGGCTGACTTGGGGTCTGTACTGATCACTTGGTGGTTGGTAATGGAATGAAAGGTATGCTAATTGGTTCTGAGAGTTGAGTAAGGTCTCTCAGAGTCATAGGTATCTCAGGACTCACACTGTCTCGGGTCTCCTGAGAGGGCTCAGGAGTCACTTATCGTGGGCATGGTGAGGATGTCTGGGTAAAGGCATAGCATGTTTGAGAACTTTTTGCAGAGTCTGATAGTGAGCTGATAGTCTCTGAGTCCAGGCAATGCACGGGTCAATGTATTTACTCTAAAAGATGGTTTATGACCGCAGGCTGGACTGATGGTATCTCAGGGCTGTCTGAGAAGGTAGCCAAGTGTCTCTGTAGAGTTTAGGATAGTCAGCAGATGGATTCTAGGTGCCCTCTGAGGGACTTCTGAGGGCAAGTAGAGGAGATTTAACAGGATCAGAGAGGCAGAGGAGTAGATCTAAATGCTAGCTGAGGAACTTTAAGGTCCAACTGGATGCGTCTGGTGGACACGTGCTGGAATCTGAGAGAGTTAACTTTGCCCTGCCTTCAGACACTGTCAGCTTGCTTCAAAGGTGACCTTCAATTGCCTATTAGAAACCTCCAACCTGAAGATCTAGAAGAGCTGGCTAAGGGGCACCATTGGCTTCTGAGGGTTGATGTCCTGGGCCACCTGACTGCAGCAAGTAGCAGCTTTGGTTATACAAGGGCTAATATGGACCTTCTAATATTCGTGGTCAGGTGAATAGTGTCAGAGGGTTTCTGGATGTGTATTCAACTTGGATAAGAGTATCAGAGGGCCTATTAAGAGCGTCTGATTGAAGTCTGAAGATGAAAAGCGATAGGGTGTCGTAACTATTAGCTGATGGTCTGTGGGGCAGACTCATAGTCCTGGGGCAGACGCATGGTCTCTGCATCAGTTACAGGTGTCTGAGGACTGGCTGAGAGTATCGGAGTGCTGCGCAGGGGTCTTTGTGGGCTAACTGAGAATAGTTTACGGTAGGCCACTGACAGCTAAGGAACACTAAATGGCAGGGCTACTGGTGTTCGAGGTATGGCTCAGGGTCTGTAAGGGTCAGACTATGGCCCAGCAGAAGGCTTCTGAAGGGCAGTTAAGGGCCGTCTTGACAAGTAGCTCAGTGAGCTTCACCTCATCCATATTACCTCTCTTGATGATTAAGCCCAGCTGTTATTTTCTCACTTTTCCTGACTGCATCCACTTCTTCTGTATTCCTCCCTTCTGCCCTCACATTTGCACACTGTACCATTACTTTGTAGAAATAATCATGCTATATAAACCCACACACATACAATGTGGCCGAGAGTAGGATAAAAGGTGCCTCAAGGGCAGTAGAGGAATTTAATGAGCTGCTCTGTAGACTAACCAACGGCTATTAGGAGTTGAATCACTGTTTAAAGTTCGTCTGCAGCTGGCTTGGGTGTGCGTGGGTTGTCTGATGGTGGCTGAGGTTTGGCAGTGGGGTGGGCTGTGTGAGGTTGTAGCCGGCTCATGGCGTAGGAAGGTTCAGTCAATGGTTTCTCAGGGTCAGTAGGTGGTCCCTGAAGACTGTCAGATGGTTTAAAAGAGATGGATAATGGGCATTGGAGGATTCCTCAGGGTCAGCAGGACTGTCTTGCTTGAGGTTTGACAGAGGGTGTTTAAGGATTAGCTGAAGGTTTTTGCATATCAGCAGAGGAGCATCACAAGGCCTGTAGGTCTCCCAGGTTCATGTGGCAGTCGTTCGATGGTCAGCTGGAGTTTTAAGTGAGTCAGCAGAGGGTTTCTTATGGTCAGGTGAAAGCAACCAAGGGCCTCATGGGGAAGGACTGATGGTCTGTGAAGGCCATTATTGGTCTAAGAGGACTGTTTGAGGTAATGTGAGGGCCACTAAATGTCCCTTGAGGGAAAATCATGATATCCTTTAGAGAGCCAGTAGGGGAGATTTTACAAACTTAGAGAGACGATGGAATGGTTCCAAGTGCTTGCTGTAGTCTCGTGGTCAGCCAGTGGGCATCAGGATTGGCTGCAGTTGTGTGAGGGACACCTTACAATCTGTATTAGCTGGATTAGGGCCACCTGAAGGCCAGGATTAGTTGTTGAAGGGCTGGCTACACGATATGAGGGCCCACTGAGCTTGTCTTAGGGCCATTGTAGGTTGTGAGCGACAGCTAAGGGATGCGACAGCTAAGGGATGGGATAGCTAGTTTAACTCCTGGCTGAGGGTATACCTAGGATCTGTTATGGTTATTTTCAGACTGGACAAGAGTGCATGACACTTCACCAGTGGACCGAGATAACTGGCTGAGGACCTTTGATAGGTGACTGAGAGAACGCAAGTTCCAGTTAAGAGTTTCTGAGCATCTCTAGGTGTCTTCATTGCAGTCAGCAAAGTGTGTCTGAGGCTGAGATGAGAGACTCCAAGAATCAACTGGAGTCTCTAGGGAACAGTAGATGTGGTCTTAGGAACTGAATTACTAGTAAGGGGATCTGAGGGCTGGCCTTATTAAGGATGACATCAGTTGAGTTTGATCCCCCAGAGAATCTCTGAGGGACAAGCAGTGCTTAATTTGAGCCTGTAGTTGCCGGAGGCCACCAGCACTCATTTTTGGGGACCAGCACTTATTTTACTGCATCAGACATTTATCGAGAGGAAGAGAGGGAAAGCACACAAAGCAGAAGGGCCGAGGAAGATGGGAAAACGTCACATATGGAGAAAGCAGGAACCCAGAAGAGTAGATAAAGAGACAGGGAGTGTCTGGTAGTGAATTAAAGAGGCATGAGGTGGATTTAAGAATACTCAGCCTTGGTGCTCTGTGCGCTGACATTTAATTGTACTGGCCACAGGCTTCTGAGCAGAGCTCTGAGCACCAGCCTCATTCTTTAACAAAATAAGCTTCGGAGACAAGGGTTAACAGATGGACTTCGAGGAACAGGTGGGGGGCAATTGTGGTCTCGGAGGTCTGGACGAGGGTCTATTGAGGACAGTTTAGAAGTATCTGTGAGGGTCACAAAGTGCTTGTTGAGGGCCACCAAAGGGTCTGAGTGGCAACTGAGCTGTTCTAAAAGCCAGGTAAGAGCCAGTAGAGAAACTCCTAAGTTCTCTGTCTGAGGCCAGAAGGGGGGCTCTGAGCATGCAGTAGAACAGATCTAGAGGGTCCTGGGAGCTAGCTGAGAGGATACGAGTAGTGACTGAGAAGCGCTGATTGCTAACAAAGGTTCTGTGAGTACTTATGGGTTGGCTCAGAATCCGTTCAAGTAGACTGACTGTGCGTGGCACAGAATTTGTTTTTTAAAATCTGCAGGCCAAATAGAGGGCCGGGATGGATGAGGGCTGGATATGGGTGTCTGAAGGTCAACTCAAGACCTGGCTTTCAACAGAGCCATGCCCCCGCGCCTTGAGAGCCTCGCGGGTTAGTAGCTGCGCTTTACCAACCCTGATTGATTGATTGAACTGATGGTGTCTGCAGTGCAGCTGGTGTAATCTAAGGACTGATTGGAGGTGGCTGAGGGCTAGCTGAAAGTTCAAGTGTCTCTGGGAACCACATGTAGGCACCCTTTGCAATGCTAGATTCTCAATAAGCCTGGGCATTTGTTGGTATAAAAATTAACTTTAAAATGAACCTCACAGGACTTGCACAAGACAATCAGTAGGAACACGTCATGTAAATTTCAAAATACAAGTAAAAGCATTTGCCATTTTTAACTCAAGCAGCATATTGGCAGAGAGATTAATCAGAAATGCATTGTCATTACATTTTGCAATGCACCCTTACCCATTTCAAGAAATAAAATAGGTAAATAGTAGATCAAGTGACTTCAACAAAGTCCCTGCTCTTTTGTCAAAAGGATATAAACAACTATAGCAAAGAAAAAGCATACCCTTATCTACTTGAGGATTACTATTATCAAACACAACCCGCAAGGAAGAACGTTACTTGGGGCAGATACAAAAATAATAAACTTATAACATTTTCCGACTCCTCAGCCGGATCAGAATCATCGGACGATGCTGGCGAGGGACCAAGTTTTGGTCAAGGGAATCAGCCACTAAATAATTTTTTAGGCCAAGTCCAGTGAGGAAAGGGCACCAATCGAAACCAAAGGAGAACATGGAATCAATATGCAAGCGAACGTCAGACGCACAGGCAGTATTACACGTCGGGCCAGGAGGGCCAATAGAAAACATAATAAACCCTGATACAGAACACCTAGCAATGCCAGACGACCTCCAATTACGGAACTGTGAGGCGCTAGATGCTGTTACCATTGAGCAAGAAGGAGTTATTCCTATTTTTAATCTCTCTAACCATCAGCTAAATAGGAATGAAATATTCCTTTTGAGTAAAGGATTGTCCTTTGTGATCACAAAAAGGACTGACTTTTTCAAAATACAAACCGAACTTCACACATTTTTAAAAAAATCTTTAGAGTCCTTAGACTAAAATATTTTTTTCAGGACAATAAGATCGGATCTACCACTCAGATGTCCAATTTGCGACCAAAGCCATCATTCATACCCACAAATGCACTGATGCCCTCAGAGATCCTTGCATTTGAAAAGGCTGTATTGGAGGGCATTAATAACATGAAAACGATTAAGACTTTCACCCCCTCTAATATTTCCCTGTTGGAGAGACAGTCATTACTCAGTCTTAAGGAGTCCATCATTATCTAACCAGCAGACAAGGGTGGGGGCATTGTTATCCAGGACAGGACCAAATATGAGGCCGAAATAACTAGACAACTGAATAACACTCACCATTACAAGAAACTCAACAAGAATCCACTAGCAGAGATCAAGGAGCGGATACAAGAAGTAACTACAAAAGGCCTTGAGGAAGGCTTCCTCTCCAAATTGGAATTTGAATTCCTTAACAAGAAATGTCCCAGAACCCTGGTCCTATATACCCTGCCGAAAATCCACAAGGATACCACCAATCAAACAGGTAGACCAGTTCTATCAGGCTGCGGCTCAATCTTAGAACCGGTTGGTGAATACATAAACTCTTTTATCAAGGAATTTGTCCCCGTTCTAGACACGTTTGTGAAAGACAGTACATACATGATCAACCTCATTGAAGGATCAGAATACAATCCAACAGAAGCTATCCTAGAAACACTAGACATAGAATCCTTGTACACGAACATTCCCCAAAATGAAAGCATTGAGGTAATAAAAAGAGTCCTTGACTCACGCCCTGCACCTTGCCATGTTCACACGGAAATTGCACTAACCGCTAACTACTTTATGTTCAACTCTACATACTACCAACAGTTCTCAGGAACATCAATGGGGGATATTTTTGCCCCAAATTTAGCCAATCTGTATGTTGGCAACCTAGAGCATCAATACATCACTACCAGAGACAACCCGTTCCATGAGAACATTAAATGCTGGAAGCGTTATATTGATGACATTTTTCTGTTCTGGAAGGGTACGGAAGACCAACTCAAACTGTTTAAATCATATTTACATAGCTGTCAATCTTCCCTCACCTTCACCTACAACATCGATAAAGAAAGGATCCTCTTTCTGGATCTGGAGATAAAGAACAAAGATAATGAACTGATTGTGAGCCTATACAGGAAACCCACAGAACAGAACACACTAGTACAATAGAAACGCTTCCATCCTCGAGCTCTAAAAGATGGACTTACATATGGCCAAATTTTGAGATTGTGTAGAAATTGCATCAAAAAAGAAGATTTTTTCTTAGAAGGAAGCATACTTAGTGGCAAACGAAGAGAAAGAGGATATCTGAAAAGGTTAGTCAAAACATCCAAGAGTTACTAAAACCTAAACAAAAGACCCCCTGTAACAAAAATATTTGTGTGACTACCTTCTGTCCATGCAGCACAAAAATTGTCAAAACCATCAAACGGCACTGGCCCATACTGAATACCATGAAGATATTTAAAGAACTTCCAATGTTTTCATACAGAAAAGGTAGAAACATTAGAGATCATCTGGTACACCCGGACACTAGCTCTTACAAAAAGGAGGGTACTATTGTAAACATGTGGGGACTACCATCCATCAAAAGTCACTTCAAATGTGGTGGATGTATAGCCTGCCAGTACACCACTAACACCAAGGATTTTGTACATGGAGATATTAAGACGAACCTATAGGATCATACGAATTGTTCCACCTCACATGTAATCTACTGTATACGGTTCGTGCAACCTAATATTAATATATGTCAAACATCATAACCAGTGAAGGTACATATAGGACAGCACAGGAGTCGAATACGATGTCTAATAGAAAATGCCCCATTAGTGCAACACCATAAAGAAAAAACCCACACAGCCGACGAACTGCGTTGGCAGATCATTGCAAAAAAGCCAAAATCCCTCAGTGAGGCGGTGACTTATCCTTGATTTTACAGAGTCTAGAATGTAAGTGGATAGACAAATGCAACTCGATTCAACAGGGGTTAAACAGTCTAGAGGAATGGCACAAGTTTATAAGTCTGAATTAGGAATATGCTCTGCCTTAAACTAGACGCATAAACAGAAGAATTGTTTCTGGATGCTCATCCATGAATTGTAGATAAACTGGGTGAATCCAATCAATCTGTATGGTGACAGGTCATCAGTGGGGATATTCATGTGACATGAACTCCTATAAGGTATGATCTATTGTCAAATTGTCTCTGCATTCTAGTCACTGTTAAACCAACTATGCGATCCCATGACAATGTTGTCATAAATGAAATCCTGTATCATGCACTTCTATCTCGCTCATACTCTGTAACATGACCGAAATTGGCTCGGATATGGTATTACATGTGGTATGAAATGGTTGAGAAAACACGATAATTGGCTCGATCCATAACAAACATGAGCATGTGATTTATTAAGATACTGAGCATACTATGTGTATGTAATATTTAACAGTTCCCCTCTAAGATGGCCGATATAATTATCTGAGCCCTTTAGACCTGCTCTTTATATTATCCCCCTACTGTCACCAGTAACGTTGTATACCCCAACAAGCTGTGCACAGGAGTGAGCTGATGAAATAACACAGTAAGATAGGTATAAATAATTGACAGACTATCACCTTGAAGATGGCTGCCACACAGAACACAGCTAATTAGACCATATTTTTTGGTATGCATGATAAAATTGCCAAGATCTAGTGCATTAAGAGTCCATTAATCGGCTGAAGGGCTATGACTAGGTAGAATCGAAATTAATAAACTAATAAGAATTCACAATAGTACAAAGAGATTCTCCGGCCACATTCTCCCCTTCAAGATGGCCGCCAGTATCGACTGGTTGATCTCCTTCTTGATACACCCCTTCACGCCCTTGCATTCAGCCTGCAAGAGGCGTCCTCTTCTTTTTTTTCTATTTCGGAACCACGGAGCCTGAATAACGAGACCGGACAGAGCAGCGAGTCTCCGTGTGCTCCGCCGATTGAAATTCTCCACCGGCCTCTTGATCCCAGTAAGTAGAGACTGTTGACCGAGTAGCAACGGCTGCCTCCTTTATTCATTCTGCTAACCACAACATTTATGCCTTCATAAATCCTATCTGGTCACGAGCCGCTGCATCGCCCGACTTGCAGTGAGTCCTTTATCACGGTACTCCGCGACATGGCTTTTCAATTTTAAGTCACATCGGACGTAATTTTGTCCTTTGGACCGTATTGAGAACCGCTGATCAGGATAACACGGTTTTCATCCATTGGCGATCCTGGCTAATTTTGAATTTACGTTCTACATGGTGAGTTACAAAACCCTCCCTGTCACCATGTATATGAATTCACCTTGACTGCACAGGTCGATTAAAACCTCCTCCATCCCCTTTTCTAGGTACTGAACCTACAGAATATACTTCTACCCTGAATTACCTGAAAAATTATAGACAGGGTGTTGATTAATGGTTATCAAGAAGACTTATAATACATTTGATTAGGTGTTTGCTACAGGAGCTTACGTGCTCCTAGGTAAACACTTTTCTTGAATAACTCTTTCAAGTAGCCCTCACATACCCTACTGTCAATGAATGCTTTGCAGTTCCCAGGAATTCTCTGTCCTGAAGAGACCCTCATATCCTCCGTTGGGTCGAAACTTCGTCGGCAACCATTAAGGATAGTCTTAAAAGCACTAGAAAAGAATCTGGTCCTTGATTTGGAATAGTGACTCAGAAGCACAAAAGACAAAGTCGTTTTTAAAATAAAGTCACGTTATGTTTCAATAAGTGTTGGTTATGGTCCCTTCACTGGGGTCACAAATGTCACTGGTTTTCCAATTACTGCTCATGCATTGTACATATATATTGGTGTGTGTTTTTTATAAAGATTTTCTGTAACGATGAATAAATATATTACTCATTTTGCCTGAAGTGAGTAAAATCAGTATACTCCTCGGGCTACCTTCTAAACAAAATCAAGTAATATTGCAATTATTTAATTAATTTAGGTATATGGATTGCATCATATTCTATAATCCGTTTACTTTTTCGGTTTACGATTAAATCATTGCAAAGGTTAAAACTTGCAAAAAATGAAAAAAAAAATTCAAAATGAGTTCCTTTTGAACAATTGTTGCTAGCTAAATAGCTAATACCCAGTTCACATGGACATATGGGTCGCTCTTGTGTTTTTGAAATACTTTTGTCAATGAGGAGAGGACTACCCTCCCTCCCCCGAACCAGCAGCTATGACTAAAGGCCTATTACACGTGGACCGCCAGAATCGTGGTGGCGCAGCGGTGGTGGTCTAGCGACCGCTGCACTGGCAGTCCGACTGCCCCATTACGAGTGAGGCGGTCGGACCGCCACTGCAGCCAAGCATGTTACGAGTTTACTCTCCTCCAGGGTTTACATGGCGGTTTCTCCTCCATGTAAACCTTGGAGGAGAGGAAACAAAGGGGGCCCTACAGAGCCCCCTGTGTGCCCCGTGTACGTGCACAAACGTTCCTGCACGGCATGGACTTTCGAGTCCATGCCGTGCAGGAACCATGTGAGGCGTTCCCATTGCGATGTCTTTTTCAAAGTCACTGCAACCTTTAAAAGAGGCACTGCCATGGGAACGCCACACCGCCCGCCTGCCAGACTACAAATAACTTGTATCCTGGCAGGCGGGCGGAGGCGGGCGGAGGCGAGTCTCGGCGGTGCTGGGGCGGCAGTGAAGTACCTCCCACCCACCTCCCCCCACCGAAACTCATAATCTGGCCCTTTGTGTGTATGCTAACAATCTGGACAGACGATGACAATGGATGATATGGCAGCCTGTCAAGTTGGTAAATGTCAAACAACTAGATCCTGTGGAGCAGATCAACTTCATAGCCTGCCCTGGCAAAAAAGATAATGGGGTTCAAAATGCCCAGAGCTGGTCTCTATACATTAGGGAAAGATAGAGGAGTCAGTACCGTTAGGAGACCAGCACTGACATGACCAATACAGCACATTTCCAATGAGGTTGCACTTTGGTGGTACCATGATTGTAGATCAGACAGATCATGGCACCTGTGTTGTCAGAGTGGGGTGAACGGCAGAAACACTCAGCCTTTTCAGGTTTCTTTCCAAGGTGGCTGTAGACAGCACTGATGCCCAGTAGTAGTGCCTGAAAGCCATTGCTGGAGAGAGAGATGTTCAGTCCTCATGGGGCTTGTCATATCTCAGGCTTACACAAGTTTCCCTTTAGCAAAGTGCCACAACTAACAACAAATAGCTCAGGATCTAATTATGGAAGCCAGGGGAGTCAACCCAAACTCTATCGAATGGACACCTATGTGGAGGAAGGAGGAATCCTCCACATCTCTCTACCAACAGGGATTGTTCTAGCGCCCATTTAACACCGCACAGCTGCTGTGTCCTGAAGTTATTTTTTATTTCTCGTTTGTACAAAGTGATACTCAACTGAGGAGTTCAGTCCATTGTACAACTGAACAAGTGGGTCGAGGTTCACCCCTTACATTTTAACAACATTTAACAATAAGAGCAGAGTATTCGAGAGAATATAATGACACCATTTCTAAACTAGTCTCAACAAGATGTAGAAAAGAGAATATATGGCTTTGTAGATTTCAAGAGGAAGATAAAGATGGGCAACAGAAGACTAAGGTATAAACATAATAAGTAAGAGGTCAGTGAATAGAGATATTGGAGTGAGGCCCCAGGTAGAAAAGAAAGAGCTAAGGGATTATGTGGAAAAAAAGTGTAGAAGTAGTGGAGGGTGTGCTGGCTGAGTTTGAAAAGGGGATCAAAAAGGGGTACCAAGGCAGAAAAAGGGAAGCAGGAGGTCAGTGCGTAAAATTACCTTGAGTAGTTGTGTGAAAGTCCTCAGGATCAAACAAGGGATTACGTTTTTAAGGAGCAGAGAGAGGTTCTTGCAGTTGAAGCAGTGTGAGCTATTTGTGAGCTTCCAGCCAAATGATAATCAGTCCAAAATCCCAGCGATTTAACCTCATCAACTGGAGCTGGTGAAAAACCATTGATGCTGAGCTCTTACAGCCAGTCCATTTAAATCCGGACTCATGAGGACGTCTAATGATCATTGATGATCACTTTTTTGGGGGGATTTAACTTAAGGAAATCCACTTACATCCTTTTGTGTAGTTTTCTTAGACAACTTTGATAGCACATATGTCTTGTGGTGAAGACAGTTGTAGGTAAAGATGGGTATCATCTGCATAGTGGTGAATCACATCCCATGCCTTTTTCCATCAAGCTTCTTAGTGGATCCATATGCAAGTTGAACAACAAGGACGCAGTGATAGTTGACTGAGGCACCTCACATGTAGCGGGTAGAGTCAAAGGCATTGTAGAACATTGCACTAGTTGTTTACAATTGGTTAGGAATATGAAAAACCATCTAAGCACCTTACCTCTGAAGTCTATGCTCCATTCAAGGATTTTGATAAGCCAATTTTGGTCACATTAAATGCAGCCAATAAATCAAGAAGCATGAAAAGGCAGACTTACCCAGCATGCAGTGAATGTCATTTAGTATCTTAAGTTTACACAGTTTCTGCACTACATCTCTTGTAGGTTGGCATGGGGCTAACAGCCTGTCTTGGTCAATGTATGTGGCAACTTGGTCAGTAGCAGAATTCCCAATAACTTTGCCCAGCTGTTTTTCTACCCTCTTTTTCTTCTCCTTTCTGCACTTTTCTGCATTTCTGCTCTATTTCTTTTTTCCTTTACTCCTCCTTTTCCCTCCTTTCCTGCCGCTGCTGCCCCCGCGGCCCCTCCCCCCCCAGCACGACCAGCGCGACTGGCCCAATCCAGCTCCCCTCCCCGCTCCCGCATCCCAGCTGTCCAGCCCTCCCCGACCCCTACTTAATGGCGGCCGCTGGGCGGCCGAGCCGCTGGCGCGGGAAAGGCGCACCAAAGGCAAGCCCGTCTGTGCCCGTCCCCGACCCGACCTCGACCAGCGCCAGGAACCCTGGACCTCCGCACCGCCAACGCTACGACCCAGCAGCACTCCACGCACTCAACCCAGGCCGCAACAACAACTGCATGTTAGCCTCACCAGCTGACACCCACGGACCCTTCAGCTGTCACCGCTGCCGACAAACCTACAGCACCGCTAGGAACACGGACCCAGCACAACCCGACCGCAAGAACACACCCGAACTGAAGACCTTGCAATGCATCATCCTCAACGTCCGATCCCTCCACAAACACGCCACCGAAATCTGGGACCTCCTCGACAGCACCACCCCGGACGCAGCGTTCTTCACCGAAACCTGGACCAACACCACCTCGGGGCCAGACATCGCCATTCCCCAAGGATACAAGATCTCCAGGAAGGACCGCCCCACCCGCCCGGGAGGAGGAATCGCCATCGTCCACAAATTCACCCTCCGCCTGAGCACACTCCCCGACGAAACCACAGACCTGATGGAACACCTTCACTTCAAGATACTGACCAGCCCTACCACCACCCTCCGAGTAACCCTCATCTACCGACCCCTGGACCACGCGGACCGCTCACTAACTCCATCACGGACATCATCTCCCCGCATGCCATCGCATCCACCAACTACACCCTGCTGGGAGACCTCAACTTCCACCTCGACAACCAACTGGACCCCAACACCACATCCCTCCTGGACAACCTCCACAACATTGGACTCCGCCAAATCGTGACCGAACCAACGCACTCAGCAGGACACACCCTCAACCCCCTCTTCACAATAGGAAACTCCATCACCTTCAGCCACACCACCAAACTCCCGTGGACTGACCACCGATGCGTCCACTTCACCTTCAGAACACCCACCATCCACAGACACCAGCACCTGCTCCCACGAAGAAACTGGACCAGAATCACCGACGACCAGCTCACCTCCTCACTCAGCAACTCCACCCCAACCATCGTGGGAAACGCCGACCCCAACACCGCAGCCCGAACCCTGCACAGATGGATCTCCGACAGCGGCAACACCATAGCCCCCCTCAAGAAAAACAACACCCACGCCAAGAAAGCCAGATGGTTTACCGCCGAACTTCGAGAGTCCAGACGCACTTGCCGCCGCCTCGAAAAGGCCTGGAGGAACACCAAATCCACAGAAGCACACAACAACTTCAGAGCCGCTACCAACGCCCACCACCAACTCATCAAAAAAACAAGAAAAAAAGCGATTGAAGACAGAATCTCCACACACGCACACAACAGCAAAGAACTCTTCAACATCATCAAGGAGTTCGCCCAACCCACCAGCGAATTGACGGACATTCCTCCCTCACAAGACCTCTGCGACAAACTCAGCACCTTCTTTCACCACAAAATCAAGAGCATCTACGACAACTTCGACGAAGACAACCAACACACAGAACCCCGCCAACCACCCCGACACCCTGAAGCCAGCGATTGACAACTGGACAGCCCTCACCACCAAAGACACACTGAAGACAATGAAGTCAATACACTCGGGGGCCCCCACGGACCCCTGCCCCCACCACATCTTCAACAGAGCCGCCGACACCATCGCACCCATACTCCCCACACCATCAACCGCTCCCTGGCGACCGCCTCGTTCCCCGACGACTGGAAACACGCCGAGGTCAACCCCCTCCGGACCCCACCGACCTCAAAAACTACAGACCAATCTCCCTGCTCCCATTCCCAGCGAAAGTCATCGAGAAAGCCATCAGCAGCCAACTCGCCACATTCATCGAAGAGCACAACATCCTCGACTCCTCCCAATCCGGCTTCAGAAAAAACCACAGTACGGAAACCGCCCTCCTTGCCGCAACAGACGACATCCGCACCCTACTGGACAAAGGAGAAACAGTAGCTCTCATCCTCCTCGACCTCTCAGCGGCGTTCGACACAGTCTCTCACCGCACCCTAATACGCAGACTCCTCGACGCAGGGATCCAAGACAAGGCCCTCGAATGGATCCGCTCCTTCCTCTCCGGCAGAACGCAGCGGGTCAGACTCCCCCCTTTCCTCTCGGACCCTACACCAACCACCTGCGGAGTCCCTCAGGGGTCCTCCCTCAGCCCTACGCTCTTCAACGTCTACATGGCTCCACTCGCCCCATCGTCAGAACCTACGGACTCAACATCGTGTCATACGCAGACGACACCCAACTCATCCTCTCCCTATCCAACGAACCCAACACCGCCAGACAAAACTTTCGAGAAGGCATGGAAGCCGTCGCCAAATGGATGAAAAACAGCTGCCTACAACTAAACACCAACAAGACAGAAGTACTCATCATGGGCCCAAACCCCAACGCCTGGAACGACACCTGATGGCCCCCCGCCCTCGGAAACCCGCCCACCCCCACGGACCACACACGCAACCTGGGAATCATCCTGGACTCCGAGCTCAAAATGGACCGCCAGATCAACTCCGTCTCGTCCTCCTGCTTCCACACCCTCCGCCTCCTATGCAAGACCTTCAAATGGATCCCCCTCGAACACAGAAAGACCGTCACTCACACCCTGGTCACCAGCAGACTCGACTACGGCAACGCACTCTACGCCGGAATAAACAAAAACCTCACCCACAAGCTACAGAACATCCAGAACGCCGCCGCAAGACTGGTCCTCAACCTGCCAAGACACTGCCACATCTCCCAGCACCTGCGCACACTCCACTGGCTCCCCATCGAGGCCAGAGTCACCTTCAAGATGCTCACCCACGCACACAAGGCCCTCCACGACACCGGACCAGCATACCTGAACAGCCGACTCAATTTCCACGCACCCCAAAGGACCCTACGATCAGCCCAGCTCTCCTACGCCATGGTCCCCCGCACCATAAAGACCAGATCGGGAGGCCGCTCCTTCTCCTTCCTCGCGGCCAGAGCCTGGAACGCCCTTCTGCTCCACCTCCGACAGACAACATCGCTTCCCATCTTCGCAAGAAACCTCAAAACCTGGCTCTTCGACAGACCCCCTCCTTGATGGACTGGAACCTGCACACCCCCACCCCCAGCGCCTTGAGACCCTTATGGGTGAGTAGTCCCGCTTAACAAACACCTGATTGATTGAGCTGTGAGAAACTGGGTGCTGTTGAAGTAGCCCCCCCACTATTTGCCTGGTTTTTTATGCAATGTTTACTTAAGTGTACTGGGTCCCTGCTAAACAGGTTCCCAGTACCAGTGTTCTTTCCTCTAAAAATGTATCACAATTTTCACCACTTCAGTTACCCCTATAAGTCCCTAGTAATGATACCCCTGGTACCTAAGGCATGGGTACTGAAGAGGGACCTCTGGGACTGCAGCACTGATTGTGCCACCCCAGACACCCCTCACCAAGGCTATGCACTCTGCCATTGCAGACTGCATGCCTTGGTGCAGATAAATCCTAAGAGTCACCATGGCACACAGCCCTGTGTGCCATGCCACCCATACACTGCATAAGATATAGGTAAGTCACCCCTACTGCAGGCCTTTAGTCCTAAGGCAGGGTGCACTATATCCTATGTGAGGGCATATCGGCATGAGCAGATATGCCCCTACAATGTCCAGCCCATTCTGTGAAGTTGTAAGTGAACAGGGAAGCCATAAAGAGTACATGGGCCGGTTACTTGTCAACACAAGTTACCTAGCTCCATGATGGCTTCACTGATTTCTGAGATGTTTGGTACCTTGTCTTAATAAATCCTCACTGATGCCAGTGTGTAATAAATTCACACAGGAGACCCTTTTAGAGGGTCCCCTGAAAACCTACCAAGCACTGATGCTGTTCCTGACTGATTTTCGTCCGTCTGCCACCATTAGACATGTCTCTGACCTCATGGGGTGAGAGCCAGCGCTCTCAGAGGACAGAGACAAAGCCTGCTCTGAGCGGAGGTGCTTCACACCTCCCCCAGGACAGGGTGGCCTTCCTGGGTGGGAAGCTTCAAAGACAATGCCACTTGAAATCCAACACAAGAACCTCCAGATAGTGAGGGAAGCCAAACCCCCTTTCCTGCTCCACTTTTGGCCGGAGGGAAGGCAGGAAAATTTGTTAGGTTAGGAGGAGGGTCCCCACTTGGCCTGCACCACCCCTAAGGCGGGGCAGGTGATGTGAACCCCTCTCCTGAATTTCCACCATCTTGAGATGGTGGAAAAGCAACCTATCAGGGCTAGGGTAGTGCCCTAAAAGTAGATAGCCCATTGGCTACTACCTGTCTCCCGTTGTAACACCCCTAAATTCAGTATTTAGGTGGCCTCCCGAGACCTGAATATCAGATTTGATGGACAAGAGAAGACCAGGACAAAGACGACGTGCTGCAGAAAGAAAAGGTGCCAAACCCTACCAGTTGCTACAGAGACTTGACAATCGCTGCTGCTGTGTCATCCTGAGACCTGAAAGGACTCCAAGAACCCCGGAGCACCTCCAACCTTCAAGAAATTGCCAAGAAGCTCCCTTGGAGTGAAGGTATCACTCCCCTGCACTCCGCAAGCACCGATTCCGTGAAGTCCGGTTTGTCGGCATGCTGCTCCCCGATGACCTCACGTAGCATAGAAGCAAGACGATGTACAACCTTTCCGGAGGGTCAGATCTGTCTCTCCACCAAGGTTGGAGGCACCAAGACCTACCAGAGCCATGCCATACCAATACCCGGGGTACCGGAACCCCAACAGTAAAAACCAAGAAGACTAGTCCACACCAGCTCCCAAAGCACCAGAAGCAAGCACCCGTCGAGGGACGTCCAGACACCTGAGACCCACTTCCCGAGTGGCCGAGCTGTCCCGAGATCGCCTCTCCAAGTTGCCTGCTACTGACCGAGAGTACCTCAAGACGCACAACGCCCGGCTGACCTGTTTGCTCTCCACCTGGCCTCAGCGGCCCTGGCATCAACTAACCTGCTGTGCTCCCATGGTCCCCAGGCCCTTGTGACCTCCTTCCTCCAAGGAGACCCACTGGACTTACCTGTAAGTCCATCTGTGCAGTGAATCTTCACGTGGCCCCCTTCGTCTTTGTGCACCAGTTTCCAAGACCCTCAGAACTCTGCTCCGAGCCGATCCGGGACGTACCTGAATTCCTCCCGCAGGAACTTTGGACTTGGCCCTGACATCGACCTAAAACCAAAAGGTGACCTTCGTGAAAGTATTGCCTGATTTTATATGTATTTTACTTCCTTTCTCACATTGTTACCTATGGTGCGTAATTGCGCACAAAGGTGAAGTATTTTGCGAACTTTGAAAACTCATAACTCCGAAAGTATTTAACTTAGAACTGTATTCTTGGTCTTAAAAATTACATAAAATTCGACTATAATTTTATAAATTGGTTGTGAATTTATTCTTGAGTGTGTCTCATTTATTGCCTCTTTGGAGTACAACAAATGCTTAGCACTACCCTTTGGTAAGCCTAACTGCTCGCCACACTACCACAAAAAGAGCATTAGATTTATCTACTTTTATCTCTGCATAACAATTGGGGTTTCACTGGACTCTCTGCATAGTGAACTTCTTTTTAGTACACTATATAGAGAGCCAGCGTCCTACACCAGCCATAGGAGATCAGTTACCGGATTGTAGTTGTTAGACCTGGCATCTTTTGGTGTGGTTTCCCCAGTCTTTTTTCCTCCAACCTCCTGTTTTTGCTTGTCTGCTGCATGTTGTTTTTGCTGGTATTAGGACTCTGGGCACTTTATCACTGCTGACCAGTGCTGAAGTGCAGATGCTTCCTATCTAAAATGTAATGATACTTGGTTTCTCCACGATTGACATATTTTATTTACTAATAAGTCACTAGTATAGTGCATGTATGTGCCTAGGGCCTGTAAATCAAATGCTAGTAGTGGGCCTGCAGCACTGATTGTGCCACCCACATGAGAATAACCTTGCAAACCTGTCTCAGGCCTGCCACTGCAGTGTCTGTGTGTGCAGTTTTAAACTGCCATTTCGATGTGGCAACTGCACTCACTTGCCAGGTCCAAACCTTCTCTTTTATTACATGTAAGACACCCCTAAGGT
The DNA here is from genome assembly GCA_963921515.1 of Calotriton arnoldi. Classification (NCBI taxonomy): domain Eukaryota; kingdom Metazoa; phylum Chordata; class Amphibia; order Caudata; family Salamandridae; genus Calotriton; species Calotriton arnoldi. Next base: position 1,353,039 of record CAWUFW010004293.1, read on the forward strand.
AGGCCCAAGATAGCCCCATGGGTAGGGTGCAGCGTATTTAAAAGGCAGGATATGTACTGTTGTGTTTTACATGTCCTGGTAGTGAAAAACTGCTAAATTTGTTTTTCACTACAGCAAGGCCTATCTCTTCCACAGGTTAGCATTGGAGCTGCGTTGTAACATCTTGCAAGTGGATCTGCCAATTGGAAGCTGATAGAAAATTGGTGTTTGGTGTCTCTTTTTTGTGAAGTTGGTTTTTAAGTTGCAGGCCTGAAAATGCTACTTTTAGAAAGTGAGGGGTATATTCACAAGAACGTGTGATAACTACCGCAAGAGTAGCGTAACGCAACTTTCAATATCGCAGCCTATCGCGGGAAAATAAACCTGTGTCAACGTGGAATTCACAACAAGGCGGTAGCATGCGATAGTCTGCCGAAACCGCGGACAAAGTCCGCGATACAACCACCACGATGGAGATAAAAACACAAACCACAACACCAAAAAACGCGATGGGCCAAAGCGCGATGAGGAAACCAGCGACAAGCAGCGCCAGGCCTGCAACATACACCTGGCAGGCGTCAAAAATCACCATAAAAAGTTGAAAAAACGCCCACACACAAACTGACCAACACCCAAGCACCATGGAGGCAGCCAGAGCAGGCGCAGAGGACGAGCGCAACCCCACAAGCACCCCGGACGACCAGCCTGGGACCTCGGGGACAGGGAAGGGCAAGGACAAGAAGACCAAGAAGACCAAGTTCAGTCCGCAGGCGAACAGGATCATAGTCACGGAGGTGATAGAACACCATCAACAACTCTTCGTCACCTCCAACGTGTCATTGGGCACCAAAACTGGAATATGGCGGGACATCGTCGACAAGGTGAATGCCGGAGAGCACAAGCGGACAATGGAAGAGGTCAAGAGGCGATGGAATGACATCAAGCGGAAGACCAAGGACAAACTCTCTGCCAACCTGAAGGCAGCAACGCAGACCGGAGGTGGGGGCCCAGCGCCATAGCTGGATGACATGGAGGAGCTGGTGTCGACAGTCATCAGTGTGGAGACTGTGGCCGGAGTCGGGGGACCGGACACTACGACAGGACACAACACAACCGCAACAGGGTGAGTGACCACCAGGTACTGGGGGGACGGGGGAGATGGCCACAATGGCACACATGCACAAGCAAGCAGGGGACAGTGCACACCCACAGTCACTCTGGGTCCTCGCCCAGACCCACAGACTGTCACAATGTACAATGCCATGCTGTCTGAATGTCAACCTGTACCATGCGGCTACATACATGTGGACACATTGTAATACACCATCTCCCCTTCACATCGCAGGGGCATCGTCAACACCTCCTGCAGAGCAGTCACAGCCACTCTTCACTGATGACGAGGAGGAGGACAACACCAGCATCAACACCCAAACCATCCAAGACCTCATTGACCTCATCCGCAACTCACCTCCAGGATCAGGGCAGCCCAGCTACATCCATGAGACCCCACCCACCACCCAAACCACCCAGCAGGAGGCACCCACAGCCCCGGCACCCTCCCAAGTTCCCCAGGAACAACAAATGGCCTTCCAACGCCATGTGCTGGAGGGCCAGAGGGAGATGGCCGAGCATGTGCGGGTGGGGTTCGAGCTCATGGCATCCAAACTGGACGCCATCCTTGGGTGTCTATGTCCGCCCCATGGACTCCAGCGAGCCCTGACTGACATCTCCGGAGTCATGATGCGGAGGGAAGAATACCTGTCTGCTCAGAGTGGCCCCAGCGATGCCAGCCGTGAGCTGGAACACATGCGGAGGCTCATGGAGGACATGGTGCGGATGGAGGCGGAAAGGATGGCAGCCTCCGCTGCACATCAGCGAAATGTAGCTGGGATCTACCATGCCCTGCATGTCCTCATCATGGAATTGCTGCCACAAGGCGTGGCGATGATGAATGCTGCTGCCCCCACACCATCCACATCTCCGCCCCCTGGTGTGTCAGTGCCTCCCAGTGCGGCAGGCGTATCCACTCCGGCACCTGATGTGTCACTGCCACACAGTGCGGCCGACAATCCTCCTCCAGCCCCTGATGTGTCAGTGGCACACAGTGCCGCAGCCGGCACTGCAACACCCACAGGTGGGGCAGGGCACACACCCGGGGACGAGGACGTGGATGGGACTGTGGTCAGGAGGGCCAGGCACTAGCATCCATTTCCGCCACCTTGCCCGTTTCTGCTTGGTGCCGCACATGGCCTCAGGACCTACCACTGACCCCCGATACACTCCGATGCACTCACCTTGGACAGCGACATGGACTGCCACAATCCTGTTTGACGACCAATGACATGGCGGACAGACTGCGGACTGTACCCTTCCTCTTCCGCAGTACAGGTCATCCCCGGATGGACACTGGCTGGCCCTCCACGGGCCCATATTGTGTAGGGTGCTCGGCATTGCCCTGTACCGCTCCAGCTGCATGACTGCACTGGATGTGCAAATAAACATCCAGTGACGCACTGCTGTGTAATGTCTTACGTCATTCATGTATGGATGTATGTGGGGACAGTGCCTTCCCTTGCGTCAATGATGTTCATCCTGTGGGATGCCAGTCAGAGGGTGCGACATTGCATTTTGTGTACCGGGTCCCGTGCACACTACAACAGGGACACACGCATCAGTCACTTCCTTGTCCGGACACGGACTGGACCACGCCCAGATCACACGAGTCATTGTTGCAAGCCCTGCGCTGGTCGGGCGTACGGCAGGCCAGACCACTCCGCTAATGCCCCGAGGGGGGCCCTCATTGCTACTCGTCGCAGCCGTACTCGCTGGTGGTGTGCAGGTCACTGGTCTAGTTGTCAGAATGTCACAGCCACTCCCTGAGGGCAGGTTTCACACACACCACACCCATCCTGCACAGGCGTCACAGGCCATGTGACTGCGCCAACATAAGGGGCCGACGACGTCACATTCCCCTCTTGCGGTGGTGTCTGGATGACGGTCGCTCCACGGTTCTCACACATGTAGGGCCCATGAGTTGTTGCGCACAGGGTTAGTGGCACCCGGGGCCTTGCGGACGGCACGGGCCTACCACCACGTGGCGCAGACTGGTGTTGCACAGGGTTAGTGGCACCCGGGGCCTTGCGGACGGCACAGGCACCCCGCCACGGGACGGTGACTTTGGGTGCACTGAGTCAGTGGCACCTTGAGCTGCTGAGCGGGTGTGCAGCCTGCGATGATGCCCCGTCCCGGAGGTCCAGACAGCTCAGGTTTTGTGTGCCCTGCTGGACCGCAGTGTAGGCCAGAGCCACCGGGCAGCGCGGGCCTACCGCCATGTGGCGACGCTTCCGGGATCCCAGAGTTGTTGGCACCCATTGGGCTGAGCGGGTGTGCAGCCTGCGATGGTGCCTGGTGCACTGGTATGTCCTCTGCCATGGAGTAATCAAGACCCAGCACCAAACATGAGACCTGGTGGCCTGCGGAGTGGGGCTGCATGATGTGGAGGGTGCCATGTCCGCGGGCCCCGGGCTTGTGGCTTGCAGCGGCACGTGGTGGGACCTCCTGTCTACGCGCAGGTGGCAGAAGGTGAGCATTGGGGCCTGGCTGTGCATGGGCGGGCATGCTCTGATGGGCGGTGGGGGAGGTTGGGGTGCTGCTGCCTGGGTGTGCATGGGCGGACAGGCGATGTTGTCTTGTGCAAGTGTGTGTACTGTGCCAGTGATGTATCTGGGCTCCGTTTCAGCTGACGGCTCTGACTCAGATGTGTGACCTGGTGTCCTGCTATACATACCGGCACGTGGTTGGAGACACACCGGTGGCAGCAGGTAAGAAGTGTGTCCTGGATGCGCAGGGGCGGCACTCTCTTGCTCCCCCCCCTCTCCACCCCCTCTCCCTCCCTCCCCCCTCTCCCTCTCTCCCCCCCTCCATCCCTCTCCCCCCCCTCCCTCCCTCTGTACATGTTTAGGTGTGGCTGATGTGGCAGGTCTTTGGTCGGGGGGGTGCCAGGGAGGGGTGGTCCTGGGGTGGTGGCGGTGGGTTTTGTGGCCCTCTTGGGTGTCCGGGCCGCATGATGGGTGGCTCCATGGCATCTGTTGCCCTTCCGATGTAGCCCTGGGCTGTGCTCCCTTTTGGTTAGCAGGCTGCAGTCCGAGTTTACACCAGGTCAGAGCAGGTGTAGATTTCCTGGTGCTAACGCACCTTAACGCCTGTTTTGTGTTTTTATCGCAGTTGTGGCTGGTCGTTGTGAATGTTGAGGTGTGCTGTTGTCTCGGCTTTACAAAAGGGGATGATGGACGGAACGCTTGAGCCAATCAAACACTCACCCCCAGTCAACTGATCTGGGTTTAATCCATCATCATTCTTTAGCTCACTCCACCACCCCAGTTCAGACATGGCCATATGCAAATCAGTCTGACCCTGTGCCTCATGGGAACAGTCCAGCCCGAACTGCCAAGCCATGTCTTCCCTGGACCGGAAACAAGCATCCTAGGACCGGTTTCTGGCATTCCAGCCGTCATCAGCCAGGCTTGCTTGAATCCAGTGGCAAAGTGAGCAAGGGACCCACGTCTGGGCATACCCCCGCCAACTTAGGGCGAACAAAGCGATACAAAAGGGGATGATGGACGGAACGCTTGAGCCAATCAAACACTCACCCCCAGTCAACTGATCTGGGTTTAATCCATCATCATTCTTTAGCTCACTCCACCACCCCAGTTCAGACATGGCCATATGCAAATCAGTCTGACCCTGTGCCTCATGGGAACAGTCCAGCCCGAACTGCCATTCCATGTCTTCCCTGGACCGGAAACAAGCATCCTAGGACCGGTTTCTGGCATTCCAGCCGTCATCAGCCAGGCTTGCTTGAATCCAGTGGCAAAGTGAGCAAGGGACCCACGTCTGGGCATACCCCGCCAACTTAGGGCGAACAAAGCGATACAAAAGGGGATGATGGACGGAACGCTTGAGCCAATCAAACACTCACCCCCAGTCAACTGATCTGGGTTTAATCCATCATCATTCTTTAGCTCACTCCACCACCCCAGTTCAGACATGGCCATATGCAAATCAGTCTGACCCTGTGCCTCATGGGAACAGTCCAGCCCGAACTGCCAAGCCATGTCTTCCCTGGACCGGAAACAAGCGTCCTAGGACCGGTTTCTGGCATTCCAGCCGTCATCAGCCAGGCTTGCTTGAATCCAGTGGCAAAGTGAGCAAGGGACTCACGTCTGGGCATACCCCCGCCAACTTAGGGCGAACAAAGCGATACAAAAGGGGGATGATGGACGGAACGCTTGAGCCAATCAAACACTCACCCCCAGTCAACTGATCTGGGTTTAATCCATCATCATTCTTTAGCTCACTCCACCACCCCAGTTCAGACATGGCCATATGCAAATCAGTCTGACCCTGTGCCTCATGGGAACAGTCCAGCCCGAACTGCCAAGCCATGTCTTCCCTGGACCGGAAACAAGCATCCTAGGACCGGTTTCTGGCATTCCAGCCGTCATCAGCCAGGCTTGCTTGAATCCAGTGGCAAAGTGAGCAAGGGACCCACGTCTGGGCATACCCCCGCCAACTTAGGGCGAACAAAGCGATACAAAAGGGGATGATGGACGGAACGCTTGAGCCAATCAAACACTCACCCCCAGTCAACTGATCTGGGTTTAATCCATCATCATTCTTTAGCTCACTCCACCACCCCAGTTCAGACATGGCCATATGCAAATCAGTCTGACCCTGTGCCTCATGGGAACAGTCCAGCCCGAACTGCCAAGCCATGTCTTCCCTGGACCGGAAACAAGCATCCTAGGACCGGTTTCTGGCATTCCAGCCGTCATCAGCCAGGCTTGCTTGAATCCAGTGGCAAAGTGAGCAAGGGACCCACGTCTGGGCATACCCCCGCCAACTTAGGGCGAACAAAGCGATACAAAAGGGGATGATGGACGGAACGCTTGAGCCAATCAAACACTCACCCCCAGTCAACTGATCTGGGTTTAATCCATCATCATTCTTTAGCTCACTCCACCACCCCAGTTCAGACATGGCCATATGCAAATCAGTCTGACCCTGTGCCTCATGGGAACAGTCCAGCCCGAACTGCCAAGCCATGTCTTCCTGGACCGGAAACAAGCATCCTAGGACCGGTTTCTGGCATTCCAGCCGTCATCAGCCAGGCTTGCTTGAATCCAGTGGCAAAGTGAGCAAGGGACCCACGTCTGGGCATACCCCCGCCAACTTAGGGCGAACAAAGCGATACAAAAGGGGATGATGGACGGAACGCTTGAGCCAATCAAACACTCACCCCCAGTCAACTGATCTGGGTTTAATCCATCATCATTCTTTAGCTCACTCCACCACCCCAGTTCAGACATGGCCATATGCAAATCAGTCTGACCCTGTGCCTCATGGGAACAGTCCAGCCCGAACTGCCAAGCCATGTCTTCCCTGGACCGGAAACAAGCATCCTAGGACCGGTTTCTGGCATTCCAGCCGTCATCAGCCAGGCTTGCTTGAATCCAGTGGCAAAGTGAGCAAGGGACCCACGTCTGGGCATACCCCGCCAACTTAGGGCGAACAAAGCGATACAAAGGGGGATGATGGACGGAACGCTTGAGCCAATCAAACACTCACCCCCAGTCAACTGATCTGGGTTTAATCCATCATCATTCTTTAGCTCACTCCACCACCCCAGTTCAGACATGGCCATATGCAAATCAGTCTGACCCTGTGCCTCATGGGAACAGTCCAGCCCGAACTGCCAAGCCATGTCTTCCCTGGACCGGAAACAAGCATCCTAGGACCGGTTTCTGGCATTCCAGCCGTCATCAGCCAGGCTTGCTTGAATCCAGTGGCAAAGTGAGCAAGGGACCCACGTCTGGGCATACCCCGCCAACTTAGGGCGAACAAAGCGATACAAAGGGGGATGATGGACGGAACGCTTGAGCCAATCAAACACTCACCCCCAGTCAACTGATCTGGGTTTAATCCATCATCATTCTTTAGCTCACTCCACCACCCCAGTTCAGACATGGCCATATGCAAATCAGTCTGACCCTGTGCCTCATGGGAACAGTCCAGCCCGAACTGCCAAGCCATGTCTTCCCTGGACCGGAAACAAGCATCCTAGGACCGGTTTCTGGCATTCCAGCCGTCATCAGCCAGGCTTGCTTGAATCCAGTGGCAAAGTGAGCAAGGGACCCACGTCTGGGCATACCCCGCCAACTTAGGGCGAACAAAGCGATACAAAAGGGGATGATGGACGGAACGCTGAGCCAATCAAACACTCACCCCCAGTCAACTGATCTGGGTTTAATCCATCATCATTCTTTAGCTCACTCCACCACCCCAGTTCAGACATGGCCATATGCAAATCAGTCTGACCCTGTGCCTCATGGGAACAGTCCAGCCCGAACTGCCAAGCCATGTCTTCCCTGGACCGGAAACAAGCATCCTAGGACCGGTTTCTGGCATTCCAGCCGTCATCAGCCAGGCTTGCTTGAATCCAGTGGCAAAGTGAGCAAGGGACCCACGTCTGGGCATACCCCCGCCAACTTAGGGTGAACAAAGCGATACAAAAGGGGATGATGGACGGAACGCTTGAGCCAATCAAACACTCACCCCCAGTCAACTGATCTGGGTTTAATCCATCATCATTCTTTAGCTCACTCCACCACCCCAGTTCAGACATGGCCATATGCAAATCAGTCTGACCCTGTGCCTCATGGGAACAGTCCAGCCCGAACTGCCAAGCCATGTCTTCCCTGGACCGGAAACAAGCATCCTAGGACCGGTTTCTGGCATTCCAGCCGTCATCAGCCAGGCTTGCTTGAATCCAGTGGCAAAGTGAGCAAGGGACCCACGTCTGGGCATACCCCCGCCAACTTAGGGCGAACAAAGCGATACAAAAGGGGATGATGGACGGAACGCTTGAGCCAATCAAACACTCACCCCAGTCAACTGATCTGGGTTTAATCCATCATCATTCTTTAGCTCACTCCACCACCCCAGTTCAGACATGGCCATATGCAAATCAGTCTGACCCTGTGCCTCATGGGAACAGTCCAGCCCGAACTGCCAAGCCATGTCTTCCCTGGACCGGAAACAAGCATCCTAGGACCGGTTTCTGGCATTCCAGCCGTCATCAGCCAGGCTTTTGTCATGGGAACGCCCACTCTGCATTTCATTAGCGATATTTGCGGGGGTCCTCTGTGGCCATGTTTTTTTGCGGCTGCTATAGCGGGTAAACTGGTGGTGTGGGCTGTTAACACCGGCTTGTGAATGGGGAGGTAAATTTATCACGACTTTGGCTGCGATAAAGTGCCGTTAATTCGGCGATAGCTCCTTGTGAATATGCCCCTGAGTATTTTCTTACTTTAACCATTCTGTGCCTCTGCCGGTTGGGATGACAGTTGAGCTGCTTGTGCATTCACTCTAGACAGTCACTCAAAGGGAGCTGAGGTGTGCCCTAAATATCTTGATGGCCCATCACCAGGCTGATGAGTCTTCCTGAGCTAGAGAGGTGGGAGGAGTGAATAGGGCTGTGCCTGTCCTCACACCAATAAGTCTCAATCCGCTGTAGTGAGTCTGGAGTCATGGCAGGGAAAGGCAGGGCATTGTTCACTACAAAGACCATTCTTTGAAGTTTGCCTACTTCAAAGGCTGAAATGGGTATAAGTACTGGACCTGTGACGCCATATACTCAGAGCACTTCTGGGTTGAGGACATTCTGCCAGGAAGAAGAGCTGGATAGATGTCAGGAGGGACTGCCACTTTGCTGTTTGCTTTGTTGTGTTGGCCTGCTGCTTCTCTCCTGGGAGTAAAACGACTGGGCTTTGCTTTCTACATCCTGCTTCCAAGGTTCTCAAAGGGCTTGAGTTGAGCTGGCCTTCTGTTAAGAAGTCTCAGGGACATCAAAGACTTTACTTGCAACTCCTGGGCCCCTCTGCTGAAGACCCCTACTTGCCAAGCAGTGCCAATTCCAATTCTGGGCCCTTGGAAGTGAGTTTGGGGTAGTACCAAGAAGAAACCAAGGCATCAACGTCGAACATCTGCCCAACCATTGCTTATATACAACTCTGATGCCGTGCCACTGCCTGCACTGGAGCCTTAGTCCCGCTCAACGCACTGACTGCGACTTGCACCGCAGGCCCCGATGACGCAGCAGCGCCTTTGAAACTCTGCCACTACACGATTCCCGAGCACCGCAACATCGAAGTCTATGGCGCACCGCTCCAACAGACACCTGTGGCCTGGTCCAACATCGACGCCACGGAACTGACGCCTCACGGCTTAACCTTCGACACCTCATCAATGCCGCACCACAGTAAGGAACTGAAGATACACTTGCAAGCACTGTATCATCTCCCCTGCATAGCAGTAAGGAACCGACACCGCACCTGCCTTCGCGACGCCTTACCTCCCGTGTTTTACATTGATTTTCTTTTTCAGGATGCCTCCAAGGTACTTTACTGGGGTTTGCCTGACTCCGTAACCGACCCTCGCTCCATCGAGGTCAGACTGACTTTGCGGAATGGTCAACCGCGACCACATAGCCCTGGTTGGAGATTTTTTGATTTCTAAAAGCTATACTTGATTTAATCTTGCAACAGTGATATTTTGATTTCTGAATGTTGGATTTTTGTCGTTTTGGTCTTGTTTTATTCAGATAAATATTGGCTATTTTTCTAAGCCGGTGTGGAGTACGTTTGTAGTGTTTTCACTGTATTACTATGGGATAAGCTTGACTTCTCTTGCCAAGCTACCAAGGGTGTGAGCATGTGTTATCTTTTGTGTGTAACTTATTTACCCTGCCTAGAGGGCCTGACTTGGGTGCATAGTCAAGGAAGATGTCCTGTTTCAAAGAAGCATTTATTAGGGGACACTGCTTTTGGTGATAGCAGCCAGAATGATATCATGAAAGAGAGTAGGTGGGATGTCTTCTGTATTAGGAGTTAATTTGGCCTTTGTATTATTTGGGAGAGGTAGAAGATATGTTTCTTTCTCCGTATTGTCTGCACAATCGTATTCCTGATTTGCATAATTTTAATAAAATTAGAAGTTATGGAATTCTGTACATTTTTCCAGAGATTGAGACCAGGTTTGTGAATGAGGCCATTTTGAATAATGTAACACTTTGGAAAAGTTCTTTGGGTCACATTAAAATGTTAGTCTGGAACTAGAGGAATTTGGCTTTGCAATATAAGATTTCAGATTTGTATTACTTTTATGGCGGATTTTAAAGCTGAATCTGAACTGGGTGTCTTATTAGTTCTGCACTGTCTCTCTAGTTTTCGGATTTCCTTTCTTCTATGGAATAGTTTATCTGAGAACACTGTAATGTGTTTTTTTGTCATTAATATGTTCTTTTTAATTGGATCAAGTGTATTGAAGACTTTAAGTGTTGTAGCTGAAAAGGATGCATCAGCCCTTAAGAGACAATTGTTTTACTTGAAAGCTCATTCACTACATTAACAAGTTCCTGATACCTGACATGCCTGAAAGTTCTCCCAGGTATAAATTAGGATGAAAGGTATGACTGTGGTGGTGTATCTTGTAGCAGGATGTATAGTCGAATAATGAAAAGATGAGCTTGAGGCACTCTACATCAGTTTAATCATTGATGACAAGATCTTGGATTCTGCCCTTTAAATTTGACAGGGCTTTGGATGACTACTTCAGGCTTAGATGCATTAAAAAAGTTTCAGGAGGGACTTAGTGGAAATATTAGAAGAATCAAAGTTGAAGTGGCTAAGAAAAAATATTGTTGTCATGCAATGATTGTTGCTTTGTGACATAATCAACGATATCCGAGATAAAGTTATTAATTAGTCTAGGTAGATGGTAAATAGTGTGTAAATAAATGGTAGAATTGGACCAAGCTTTTGAAACAGATTTTAAGATTTCGAAGGCAGTGAATCGAGGAATGAGCTCAGTTTTACAGGTCAGGGTGCTTTGATGAGTGCAAGAGCACATCTACCGGTCTGTCCAATGAAAACTAAATCTAGGTTTAGGTGGTCAATGGTGTCAGCAACATAAGCATGGTGTGCATTGGCTGATCTGCAGTTGTGAAGCGGCCCTTTGATTTTAAGTGTGACTGGCACCATGTCAGGTCAATAACCTGGATTTGTAAAGATTTGTTTGAGATTGTTTAAGTGTTTTTTCTCACTTATAATGTACATATGATTTTATTCGGGGTGAAGTGGCTATCTGACTTCGTGTTAACACTTGTGAGGAGTTTCTGTGTATGAAGCTGGATTGAAAGGCGAAGAATTCAGCAAAATCAGGATTTGCCACAATAGAGCAATAAAAATAAAATCTCTGAATATTTTTTTCTAAGAAGACCTTTCAGCAGCTATTTTTTATATTTCACACCAAAGGGAATAGAGTTGCAGACGAACGATGAAGATATCGCTTTCAAGTTGGGAAACCAGAATTTCTATGTCTCCATGTTTCCTATGCTAACAGTGGAGAATATGCCTATAGATCTTAGGCTTACCCTAGTTTACTCAATCTCCATTCCTTTAGTTATGAAGGATTCCAAATTGGAGGGTAGCTCACACTGAAAGTGTCAGTCTTGTCAAATCACAGCGGGAGCTGGATTTTCTTAAATTATTCGTTACAGAATGTAAATTCCTTTTTCTTTTTCATAAAGGACCTTCCTCAGCCTAAGTGTCTGTTCTCCACCCCTAGCCAAGTGATATAAAATAATTTTTTTACTTTTTTTTTTAATGCAGGTCTTTTCTCTTCCCAAGAACCAGATTTCCACAGGAGAACAAGAGAGGTATTTTGAAAGGTAGGCAGACTCTTCTAGGATAACCCAGGAAGAGGTGAGTAAAATTTCAGGGAGCAAAGCAAGATCAGCAAGGACTAATGCTTTACATTACCTTATATATTGTAAGAGTCCATGTGCACTAGATATCAGCCTCCATCTTGCAAAGTTAATGTATCACTGCCACCAGACACGATAACAATTCACATTTGAAGAACAGCTAACAAAAAAGATGCCTGGAAATCTTCACACATTCAGCACTGCAGCATATTTGTGTAGGTATGACACAGTAAACTGTTGTATCTTTAAAGAACAGTAGAACCCTTCGTAGTTCCACTGTTCAAAGTTCTGTGTTGCTGTTTATTGTGGTAAATGTTCTGAGCGGGTCAGTCAAAGCTAGTTGGCCTATTGACTACCTTCATTTCTCATCCCTCTTGGAATAAAGCTCTCTTCATCATTGATGCAGCCTTCTGTTCCTCCTTGCAACACTTTGGTGACGATTTACTTTGAAGCCAGCAGCTCATTTGGGCATGGGTCAGTGGATGGCCAAATGAATGTGAAAACCGTGCAGAACTCAGCATGCCAGCTGGCATAAAAGCCCATCTGCTTCGAATTTCAGCCCAGGTCATTTGACATTAGAACGTTGACACATGAAGGCCTTATTTCAGCAACAGCACTTGAAAAGGTCACAATTTCTTCACACCTGCTCAGCAAGACAAATTTGGGACCAGCATTCCTTAGTGATGTTCTCATTGGTTTAGAGGGCCCTCAGTATACTGCTAAAATGACTTACTCCACTAGAGAGCACAGTGCAGCGCCCACGCTACGAGGACAGGAGGCTAAACATGCCCCATCACCATCATTTGAGGGGAAAGATAACATTAGGGAAGGATCATGCTCATTAAAGACACCGCCTTCTAGGGATCATTGGGAAACTAACCAAAGCACAAACCTCCTACTCAGTAATAAAGTCATTTTCTTGGTTCACTATATCCTGGAATATACAAGCCAATTATTATTTACAGTTTTAGCAGCAATACCTTCATCTGTCTGAAATTCATTGCATATGAGCACATCAGTCATGGACATTTTGTGGAAGCCAAACCCTAATAATTTCCTGAACCCCAAAATCTTGTGCACCCCGATTTTTACCCTAGGCATCTCGGCTCCGGGATCTCTCGCGGATCTAGCGGTAAGAGACTACCCTCCCCATCAATGAACCATTAATTTAGCAGAGTAAATACGAGAATAGAAACTGGGACTATTTAATAACTGAGTTCTAGATCAAAATAGAGGTTAAAAGGTTTATTACAGATTTGTTAACCAAAAATACAGTGGAATGCATAATTTGCAATGGAGGCTCTTATACAGAACACTGAATCACCAATCATAATATAAATCCCCATATAGGCAAATAAATCCCTCTAGATTCTAAGTGTCAAACTCATAAATAGTACTGACAGTATCCAAAGGGAGGAAAGAAAGTCTCAAAATAATAGGACAGTGTCTCGGGAGGATAATGAGAAGTCATCACGAATCTTCAAAACCAGGGATTTCTATTCACAATTTATGCATAACAATTAACAAAACTCTGCCTCATAATTAACATTTCTTAACACAAACCCATTTTGTTAAGGTAAGAGAAATATTCTGCTTAATTCCTCAGCAACTGCTCTCCTGAGATGTACAACACAATATGAAACATTTCACAAACAATAGTTCATAGAATTATGTTCTTCTGCTCACCTGTATTGGATCTTCCAGTGGAAATCTTTCTAAATGATAAATCAGATACACAATGGAAAGTTTCTTTCACAATACATGCTTTCTAATACAATCACTCTTTGTGTGAAAGCACTCTGTGCTCTGCAAAACTGTGGGAGAGAAAGACATGCAGCTGGTCAGTCATTGGGAGGAGGGAAATGACAGGAGCAGGATGAGCTAAACCCCAGAAACTGCATCCATTGTAAATAATAGGTATCTCGCACGAATATGTGGCATAACTATACTACATTATTTATCACACTTCTAAACAAAATAATCAAGTTGTTTCAAGTGCAACATCATTAGTTTATCGGTTACGACTATATGCATCATCAAAATTACAAATTTGCACACATAATTTGTCACTCAAAATTGCACATAAACAAAAAATCTACAGGATCACAAGCAGTTATTTTTCCACCATGTTTTCTTTCTCAGTCATGACCGCGTGCCATAGAGTGGGAAGAGTGGACTGAAATTAGAGATCGTTTGGAAGCACTTGATGGTTTGACACAAAAAAATTGCATTGCTGCGGAGTGCTCTAGAGACAAAAGATCAAAAAATTTTCAAACACTCACCTGTCGCTGTGGATGCACAAGGCATAGTTATAGCTGGTGTGTATGTGGAAAATAATTAAAGACTTGAAACCAGTTTGAAAAGTCAGTTAATATAGCAATGACATAACATAATTTCTACAGCCATAGAAACCTAATGAGTCAGTTGATAAATTAATAGTCAGACTGAGAGACTTGCCTTTGAGGATCAGTTTGGTGGAATGATGGACCAATTAAAAGTTAAATGCCATAGCAAAAAATGTAAGCGAGACTGGCCATCGAGTATTCCAACACTCAAGGCATCGTGAAGGTTGTTGAAGAATCCAACTTGTGTAAAAAGGATATTGAGCACAAAGAGGGAGTTAAAAATTCAGACTTTGTGATGACAGAGAATGTTTTGAATGACATTTAATATCACTAATAAAAGGTCAAGTGGAAACAGCAAACGGGTGGCTGTGATTATGTATCAAAGGCAACAACACCCAAAGTAGGGTTATATAGGTGTACCAGAGGAGTTGACTCCAAAAACTGTTTTACGGTGGAGAAAGAATACAGAAAAGGTGTTGTGGGTCACTTTTCTCACATGTGCGAAGACAGTGGTAGGAGCAGGCTAGGTCTAGTTGGTGAGCAGAATGAGATGCCAGAAAGGTTATTGTGTTTGGAGGACAAAATGGAGAATCCAGTAAGGAAAAATAGGCTGTAGGCAGAATTTAGGATTAGGAGACAGGATGAAACCCGAATAGTTTACTCCGGGTCCATGCATGACATCATTCCACAGACTGTTTAGAGGTGGCCTAGTGGTGCTTTGGAATGTAAAGACATAGACCTGCAGGGGTATCAGGTGGGTGATATTAATGCATTAGGGTACATTGGGACTGACCGTCAGGGGGGGGAACACTGGAGGCAAGGTATAAGGTTAATGAGTGGTCCGCCTACTTTGGGTTGGGTCCATCAATACGTTCTGCATATATTTATCAACCTCAGGCTTCCAGATCATGTAATGGTGGTAGAAGACACAAATCTGCATACAATTCTAAGTAATGCAAAGTTAGTATATGAAAGCAGGCTGTGCAGGCTGAAGGGTTATGTACATGAAATAATCTTGAAAGAGGGTGCAGAAACACATTACAGACAAGTAACTATAGTGGTCAGAGAGGAACTTAAATGTTTGCTGAAGGAGATGGTTCAGAAGAGCACAACTGAGGCAGTAGAGGCCTCAGAATGACATTTGCCAGTTGCAATCTCCAAGAAGGTAGATGGCAAACTGAGGTTCTGCAAAGACCGTTTCTACTACCTAACAACACAATGGTGAAGTTACATTTGAGGATTGCGCACCAGATCAAGCTGCATCAGGATTCAAAGTCTTTGACAGCTTTTGTTACAATGGAAAGGATGTTCCTGTTCACCCGTCTGTCTTCCATCCTTGCTTCTGCAGCAAGTGTCTTCCAACGTAAGATGTCAGGAATGTTTTGTGACCTGGTCAAGGTCATCTATTTCTGGCATGGAGATTTAATGTTCAGGAAGACCATAGAGGAAAGCACCATGACCTTAAAGCAGGTTTTGGACAAGTTGGAGAAGGCAGGCATGAACCTCCGTAAGGATGAATGTAAATTCCTAGTTGAGAAGGTGGAGTATCTTGGCTGTTCAGTCTCAGTGAAGAGGAGTAATACTGAAGGCAGATTTGATGAGTGTCATCAAGAAAGCACCCCCACCACTGAACAAGGATAAATAGAGGTCCTTCATGGGGCAGGTAGAATACAATGCCAATTTTGTGAGGATTTTTGAAGATAGAATGAAGGATCTGCATACTATAGTAAAGAAGGAGAATTCAATTGAGTGTGGAAGGTCCTAGAGAAAGCATGCAAAGATATTAAAGAGTCCACAGTGAATGCAAACATTCTAACACCATTTAGTGTGAAGAAAACCATGGCAATCAACATTGATGCCAATGGTAAAGACGCAGTTCTTTCCCAGCAGCACGGACATAGAGAAAAGACAGTGGCTTTCGCTTTCCAATCATTGTCAAAATCCAAAACGAACGGAAGGCTTCAGCAGTTGCTTGGGGCACAGAATACTTTTGCATGTATATCCTGGAAGTCAGGGTGATGTTAAGGACAGATCATAAGCCTCTATTGAAAAAACGACTCCCAGGTGGGGAAATGAATGTTTTCAGCCAGATTGGCAAGATTTGCAGCCAGATTTCAGGAGTATAATTATTCAGTGGTGTACATGCCTGGATGGAAAAACCTGGTAGTGGATTGCCTCTCTAAGTTTCCATGGTTTGAGTACATTCAGAGGTAGGGGTGGGGGAAATATTCCGTTTCACCGGCAGACTTGGCAGAATTTTGGCGACTCGCGTTACTCTTTTAACGCAGAGTTCTGGCCAAATTCCGCCAATCACCATGTGGCAGAATTTTTTCTCACATGAGGCTCCAGAACAGTAAGTTGGCGAGTGAGATTAGGCGTCCTCTAGCGCGATTTCCAGTCGCTAGGAGTACAGTCGACTAAATTTTGCTAACACAGGCGTTGCGACTGTTTGCGGTCCAAAGTCTGCCGCTCGAGTAGAAAATATACTCAAGAAGCAGTAAAATCAACTTGCGTGGCTGAGCCCTCTGGCGCAAAAAGAACAAATGATGTACAGAATGCTGAATAAATCATACATTCACCCTCAGTCAAGAGATCTGGGTTAAATCCATCTGTTCTTGTCCTCACCATGCCGCCCCAGTTTAGACCCAGCCATGTGCAAATCAGTCTTGACCCTGCTCCTCATGGGAACAGTCCAGTCCGAACTGCCAAGCCAGGTCCTCTCTGGACCGGGAAACAAGCATCCTGGGACCGGTTTTGGGATATCACCCCTCCACTGCCAGGCTAGCTTGAATCCAGTGGCACAGTGAGCACGGGAACCACGTCTGGGCATATCCTTCCCACTTAGGGCGACAAAAGCAAAAAGAACAGATGATGGATCAAATGTTGAACAATGCAAGCATTTGCCCCCCAGTCACAGATCAGAGTTTAATCCATCATTTATTTGCTCACCACGCCACCTCAGTTTGGACCCAGCCATAAGCAAATCAGACCCTGCTCCTTATGGGAACTGTCCAGCCCAAACTGGCAAGCCAGGTCCTCCCTGCACCAGAAACAAGCATACTGGGACCAGTTTTAGGGTATCACCCCTCCACTGCCAGGCTAGCTTGAATCCAGTGACACAGTGAGCACGGGACCCACGTCGGGGCATACCTTTCTCACTTAGGGTGACAAAAGCAAAAAGAACAGATATTGGACGGAATGCTGAACAATGCAAACATTCACCCCATTCACAGATCTGGGTTTAATCCATAGTTTTTTTGCTCACCACGCAACCCCAGTTTGGACCCAGCCATATGCAAATGATTCTCAACCCTGCTCCTCATGGGAACAGTCCAGTTCAAACTGCCAAACCAGGTCCTCCCAGGACTGGAAACAAGCATCCTGGGACCGATTTCGGGGTATCACCCCTCATCAGCCAGGCTAACTTGAATCCAGTGGCACAGTGAGCACGGGACCCACGTCTGGGCATATCCTTTCCACCTAGGGGGACAAAAGTAAAAAAAGAACAGATGGTGGACAGAATGCTGAACAATGCTAACATTCACCCCAGTCACACATCTGGGTTTAATCCATAATTTTTTTGCACACCACGCCACCCCAGTTTGGACCTAGCCATATGCAAATCAGTCTTGACCCTGCTCCTCATGGGAACAGTCCAGCCCGAACTGCGAAGCCAGGTCCTCCCTGGACTGGAAACAAGCATCCTGGGACCGGTTTCTGGGAATCGCACCTGATCAGCCAGGGTAGCTTGATTCCAGTGGCACAGTGAGCATGCACGCCACGTGGTGCCGTTCGCGATGATTTTTCAGCACAGAACATATTCCTGGTGCTAAATCACAGAGTGACGTGCCTATTTCTGCCCGTTGGTGGAACTCCACAGAATCTTGTGTTGTTTTTATGTAACTCCGCGGAATTTCGCGGAGTCAAATTCCATGAGTTCCTCCCACGCCTATTCAGAAAGCAGTGCTGGATGTGGAGGAAGTTGTGGCGAATGTGGAGGAATTCTTGAAGTGCAGCAAAGCTACGATTGTAAAAGAGGAGTGGATTGCGGCTGGCAATAGTGATGCCATTTTGAAAGAAGTGGAGTAGCTAACCAAAAAGGGGTGTAAAAAGGTAGAGTTTTGTTTTCAGTGAAGGTAAGGTTGTTATCCAAGGTTCTGGATGAATTAACAGTATACAAAGGAAGCATTGTGATGCTTGATAGGTTTGTGCCAACGAAAGGGTTGCAGGACATGGCGCATGAAGGCAACCTAGGCCAAAATATGACAAAATACAAAAGGGTGAAAGCGAAGTTCTGATGGCCTGGCCCAGATGATCAGGTATTAAATAGAGTGGAAAATTGTAAGGTTTATGAGGTAGGAGTGAAGAGGTTCAAGGCAAAAGAGGGAGTGAGTGTACAGCATATTGAAGATCCTGGTGCCCAGTAGAATAGGATGTGCTTGGACTTCATTGGGCCTTTTACGGGGTTGCCTGTTTTCCTTCAGTTTGATGTGCACACCAGATGTGTAGGTTTAGTAGAGGTTACTACAAGGAATATCATTGGGTATAAACATCATTTTAAAGAAGAAAGGTCAACCAAAGTACATCACTATAGAAAAGGAATGCAACTTATTTCACAGGAGGTGAGAGTTTTGTTTGGAAAACTGTGGAACAAAACATAGTACAACTGCATTTTTCAATGTACAAGCAAATAGCATGGTGGAGTGAGCCAATAGATTATTGAAGGGGAGTGGGGATGCTGCGGACAGGAGCGGATTGAATTAGGAAACAAAGTTTTGGACTTGGTGTGGGCATACAAAACCATATTAAATGGGTCCAATGGTTGCACGCTTATCCCCTTGAGGGAACAAATGCTGAACCAAGGTTAATTACTCTCCAACAAACACTGCAATGAGACACTCATCTACAGTATTGGAATTGGGCTTGCAAGGTCAGTTTATACACTTTACAGGTTGTTCTTCTAAAATAAGCCCACGGATCTGACTATACCTCCATATAGTTTTATGAAACAAACACTTTAAGAATTGCACGGATAAGATATGTTTAAAAATGTACTGGTCTCTTTTATAGTGAACCTTTTGCAATACTCTGCACTGGATAGGATCTACGCAAGAGGTGAAATGGGTAGTGCCTATTTCTCACAGGTTACTGTACAGGTGCGCCTTTTGCATAGCCAGTATAGTGCCTTAGTAAGTAAACACTTGCCTCTGACATTGGTGTGATCTGCAGGTCATGGGTTTGAATACCAGCAAAGCCAACTAAGCTTTCTATATTCTGGAGTTTGTAAAATAAGTTCTGTTAACTTGTGTTATAGTAACACATTATTTACATATTTTTGAAATTGTAGAAGTGCAGAATGAATCTCAGTTTAACAACACAAGTTACTGTATAATTTTCTCATACTTCAGCGATGAAGGCCTAGCTTGTAGGCCTACAGCCATAGGATCAATCTGTACCCACAGGACAACTGTTGAGGCCAGGGGTTGTTTTAAACTTGTCACACTTACCTCACCCACTATGGATATATTTTCTATCATAGATTTTTTTTTTAATGTGGAATTCTTTTTCATTCAAAAGTTCCTATACATATTGAAAGTGTCAATCAAATAGAAAAAATTTGACCCCCATTCTTGGCCTATTGAAATCAAGTTGTTTGAGCTATTTCCGCAATATCTTTAAAATAAGAGTCAACTATGGAATCCTCTCTGCTTGTTCTTCAAGCTGTGCTGAGATCTGCTAGGATGCGGACAGCATTGAACTGATACTGACAAAGAGAACATATTTTTCTTGGGCAGAGGCAATACCGCCTGCACTCCATTATACGACCTTAAGACAGCCATCTCTTCTGTGCATTTCCCCCAGTTGTTTTTACTTTTGGACTCTGTGGGGCATATTTACAAGAACTGACGCATCAGCATTGATGCGTCCGATTTCTTGTGCCTGCCTCAAATGCCCTATCGATGCCATGGATCCTCTGTACTTACAATACAGTGCTCCATGGCGCAAGGATTCACGGATGCGTCAGAAATTCTGAAGCATCTTTTGGCGCTAAAGTGACGCATTACTGGAGTTGGTCGTAACCCTGACGCAACTCCAGCAATGTGTCCAGCCACAGAGGCGAGTCCCGTGTTAAAAGCCCTGCGTCAATCCTTATGCCTGGTTTGAGAAGGTGTAGGGATTTTGACACAGTCATGTCGTAGATTGACCTAGTGAAAAGTTGTAAATTTCACTGGGTCAGTTCTACGTTGCTTTTAACGTGTCACAGGTTTAATGTGACACAGGACTCAACAATCTGTGCATTCGGCCCAATGCGTCAGTATGTAAATAGGACCGTAATAGGATTGCAATAGCACCGATTGCCCCGCCGCTGCGTCAAAATAAATAACACTGGTGTGACACTAGCTCCTTGTAAATATGGCCCTGGCTGCAGCAGTGCTAGCTCCTTGTTAATATGCTCCTGACATTTTTACAAGGAGCTAGCGCCACAGCGTCATTTTTTTTTACGCAGCGGTGGCACAATTAGTGCTCCACACTGCTCCATATTTTCAAACTGATGCATTGGGCCCAATGCGTCAATTTGTAGAGGCCTGCATTACATTATACCTGTACCAGGTATAGTGTATGTGGGGTAGGCGTTCCCACGTAGAACTGACGCAGTGAAATTTACAACTTTTCACTACTTCCCTCTACGACTTGACTGCGTCAAAATCCGTACGCCTTTTCAAACCAGGAGTAAGGATTGACGCAGGGCTTTTAACATGGAACTCACCTCTGTGTTCTGACTCATTGCTCGAGTTGCGTCAGTCTTACAACTAACTCTAGCAATGCGTCACTTTAGTGCCAAAAGATGCTTTAGAATTTCTGATGCATCCATGAATCATTGTGCCATGGAGCACTGTATTATAAATACAGCCCATCCATGGCATCGTTTGGGCATTTGCGGCAGGAGCAAGAAATCTGACACATTGATGCCGATGCATCAGTACTTGTAGGTATGCCTCAGGGTCTCTGGTAGGGTATCATGAGAACAGTCTTGTCTTCCCTTATTTGTTAGCATTCATCATAGAGCACTTGACTGACCATAGATTGAAAACATTTGCTAAGTTACCCCTATGTTCCCTAGGTCCTTCAACATTACAAAATCAACACATTAACTTACATAATTGTTGCTTCTGCTTTCACGGTGGCATTACATCCAGCTGATAAAGTAAAGCATTTACCCTCTTCCTCTAGTTTGTCATATTTTGAGAGTATCTTAATGTATCCAGTCTAAACCTCTGCCCATCATCCACTTTCTTCAACCAAAATTTGAGCAGCAAGCTTAAAGGAGATATTTTACTCACAAGAAGAAAAAATGTAAGATGCTTAGCAGCGCAGGTCGCTATAATAATCTGAAAACTGTTTTCGTACATAAAATGATAGTTTTGGCACTTTAGTAAATGACAAACATTTCGTACAGATGTACAAAGTTCAAATCTGAGCTAGAAAAAGACGAATTCCCCAGTTGCATCCAAAATGGTAATGTCCTTATAGAGATGGCCCTTAAACAAGTTTCTGACGCGGACTTTGCACACATGACATGGAAGTGTTCCCCGGTAGCTGCATATTAGACGGACATGTTCCAGACGCTTTCGGACGTAGTTTCCATGCCGCTCCTCCCTTCTCCAAAACTGGCCTTGCTGGGAATAGTCAGCGATATAAAACTCTGCTACCGCAGGTTCATCCCCATCGCATTGCTGCTAGGGAGAAGGGAAATCACGCTGCATTGGGGCACCAAACAACGTCCCATGAAAGATGCATGGCTCCGCAGCATGTCGTATTGTGATATGCAAACCGAAATATACGCGACACTCCAGCCCCCAACCTCACGACCCAAAGACATTTGGCATACTTACCGCTGTTATCTACAACAGACACAACAGTCCTCTCCAACTCTCTCTCCTACACACCGGCTAGCACCAGAGGGATCCACATCCACGGCTCCCCTACCACCGTCGACTGAATCAACGCGCTAGACCTGTACATATTCCTCGTCATGTCATGTCATGTCGTCTCACATATTGATCAATCCTTCAGAAATCGACTCAGAGAGAATCTGATGTATCCCCCCAGCGTAACTGGTATATTGGAACATACAGAGCACAAGCTTGGAATCCCCCCCTCCCTTCCCTTCCTAGCCCTTCCCTCTTTTGTTTATTTCTTGTTGGATTTTTTATTATGTTGGACACTAACGCATGGACGGTGTTAACCCCTTCAAGAAAACAATGCTGACAATTGTCTTGTTGTTGCTTTTGTATTGTATGATTTTATTCAATAAAACCAAAAAAAATAAAAGAATAAGAGATAGCCCTCAAAGCATGTTACCAAAAGCATGAAGGAGTCAAACAGCTCCAGTAAGGATGTCCAGTGATGACCAGTTTTACAGAGTGACTCAAAAGAAACAGACATTAGAAACAAATGCGTCTGCAGTGAATGGTGTACGTTCTTTAAACTAGTGCCTGATAGTTACAGCCTCTTTGGGAAAGCTGAGGGGAACATTCACTAGTGCTGGTGAAGGCTCTGCAAAGCCACAGGCTTAGGAAAACAATGGCATAATCCTCAGGTACAACCTGTAACATCATTACATTGAGGGATTGTAGCAGGGCCTTTAAAACATCCTATTCTATTCAATTTTGACATATAGTACTTGACCGGCAGTATGTTCGTACATTGGCTTACATCCCTAACCAAAATGTAAATTTATCTCATCCTTTTGCATACCGAAATGTTCTCCTGGTACATTGTCCCCGCTAGTTTTCTGATAGGTTAGGAAACTACCAGCTGCATCCATTTGCTCCCTCACCTTTTATGTGTTACTCTTTTTAATGGGGCAATCCCCACTTTCTTTGACAAAGTATGGATTTCCGGCCTGGTCAGAGATGGAGTCAAAGGAAGGTCCTCCAGTTATTCCGTCCAGAAGATCTTCAACAGGACTCCCAATGCTTCTCCTTCACAAAGTGGAAGTCTTTGCGAGGGAGAAAAACAAAAGCGCGATGTACCAAATATATATTCAGTGGCAGCTCCTCTGCTAAGACGGAGAGGTGTCGCCCCACTGCTCTGAGCAGTAGTTAAAGAAAACTAAAATGATAATAACTAGCGTTATTATCATTTCAATTTTCCTTTCATGGTGCGGGGTGGGCGGGTCTGGGCTGCCAGAGCAGGGCAGGAGTGGTTTGCCCACTCCAAAGTGCGCAATGACTTTTTGACCGGCCCTCTCGGGCCGCTCAAATCAGTCATGCGCACTTTGCATGTTCTGCACCCAGGCTGCATTACAGCCTGTGTGCAGCACATCCCCCAGGCTCCCATTCCCTGCCTGAGCGCCGATCCACGACGTTCAG
This sequence comes from Calotriton arnoldi, assembly GCA_963921515.1. Taxonomy (NCBI): domain Eukaryota; kingdom Metazoa; phylum Chordata; class Amphibia; order Caudata; family Salamandridae; genus Calotriton; species Calotriton arnoldi. The sequence continues at coordinate 1,376,564 of CAWUFW010004293.1, forward strand.
ACCAATCACAGCGCTGTAATTGGCTAGGGGAGTCAGGAGCCCGGGTGCTTCTTGTTCCTGCTTCCAGGAGCAAGAGGCAGTGGCGGCGAGAGGAGCGAGAGGCAGCGGCCGGCCGCCCGCCCGCCCCAAAGGTAAGTGGCTTTTTTTCGTTTTGTTTTTAAATTTAGAACCCTCCCCATCCCTCCGCGTCTACATTGACTCAGCCGTCGCGCGGGGTGGGACTGGAGGCTGGGCTGAGCTGGTCACAACTTTCATGCACGCAAAGTCACGAGTGTTCCTCTTCTGGAACGGATCATCCGGATGCTGTTTAGACTTGCAACTATTCAATGTTAACATTGGGTTCCCTGGAGTATCACAAGAGAGAGAAACTTTTAATGCACTCAGTACACAATCTAAAAAGAGCCTAACAAGAGCCTGATAAAATAAGGGCGGTATAAAAAGGGCCATTGGTGTTTCAACCATTTTGCTTACCTTGCTGCTATATCAAAAGAGGTAAAGAGAAAAAAAAGGGATCCCCACCATCTTTGTATTTGGGTATGACTGGTCAGGTTATCTTCTGGTTCCCCCTTTAATTTCAGACATCACAAGTAGGACATCACTCCACCCGGGAGAAGTGGGGTGAACATATGACTCAGAGGCACAACATGAGTTGTAAAGATTTCTATTCTTCAAAATTACATGAGGTTCCGATTAACCTCAACAGACTAGTGGGGAAAAGGAGACCACATCTAACTATTGGACCACAGCAATGTCGTCCACATAATCCTGGGTCTCTTTATAGAGAGAGCCAAATCTGGTGTCTGGGGCTAGAATCATTACTCAAGTTAAGAGAGCACCAAATCTTTTGGCTTCACTTCAAGAAACACAGCAGGAGTGTTTAGAGACTCCTGATGTATGTTGTAGTCTCTCCCCCTCTAGTTCCCACCCCGTTATCTCCCCTCCTGTTGATTTATTATGGAGAGGGATTAAGTTTGGGGTGTCAGTTTGTCTTTGGGTGGTTTTCTTGTATGGACAGTTCTGCGTTGAACCTAAGGTTGATGCTGTCCCCCTTTTTCCGACCAGAGATTCAAGCATAGAGTCGAACGCTCTCTTGAGGCACGTCTGAGCTGCCAGAACGTGCTGGCCGTCCAGAGAGCTCTGAATCTCTTCCCTGATGTCCTTCTGTCTGTGGAACTCCCTGACATGTCCAGACTCCAGCGTTTCGTCAGCCTCATTGGTAAAGGAAAAGTCTACAACTGATGGTACAGTTAACATTAATGATCAGTGAGCAGTCAGTCGAGGGATATCTTGTTGGCAGGCTATCCTTATGCTTCTCAAGCCCATTACAGTTTCATACCCCAGACAAAACTCAGCTGGAAAAATGAGGAAGCATGGGCCCAGTATCTGAAGGTGTAAATGTCCGATGAATTATGGCTGTTACTTTGGGACAGAGCCTTTAGAAGGAACACCAGAGTGTGGGTCATATCAATGCTACATAAAATAATATACATGGTTTATTACAGCCCTGATAGAATTAAGAAGAAAAACATTAAAAGACAGGGTGGGAGCATGCCATACCACACAAGATGACGGCTGCAAGTTAGAGCCGTTCTGGAGCCAACCCGGGGACACAATAACTCCAATGAGGAGGTCTCCCTGGGAGCCCCTGATGATCAGAGTTGCCCATGAAGCGGCCGGCATTCTGAGAAAGCCCTAAACCACTGACCCCACAACAGAAAACTGGGGCTGTGGACCACAGCGGTCATGGCCTGGGTGGTGGGCTCCATCCCGCTTGGGCCTGGGCTTGCTGGCGGCCCCTGGGATGTGCTGAGGATATCTGCGGAGGTAGCGGAATCCCCTCTGGGATGCCTGGGACCTGGAGACACAGCACTGGCCTGGTGGCTTAGCGTCATCATTTGGGGCTGCGTGGTATTGGAAAGAGACCGTGCCTCCAAAGAAGGCGGTGCCCCAGTCCATGGGCAGGGCGGGATACAGGGCGGTGTGACCAGAGGAGGCCGTTGCCGAGGGCCGCCTGTAACGGGCCTGAGCAGCGGCAAATCCCTGACAGGCACTCACACCCTGGAGACCCTACTCCTCTGGATCCTTCACCTACAATGTCGGGAGATTGAGCGCAACTAACCCAACAGGAGACAGAGGTTAGCGGAGGACTCGAGGGACTGTCCCACCTTCTTAATTTAATACTTGACACATCTGGACCCTGGGGGCCTGGTGATGCAGAGGGGCCCCGTTGTTTTGCCTAGGACCCTGCTCCCATATGTGAGGTGCAGGGCTGTGCTGGAGTGGCAGGATCCCTGCCTAGAAGGAGCTCAGGGAGCCCACTAAAACCAAGGTGGTGAGTCGTCCGCCCTCCTTACCTTCCTCGACAGCATACGAGGCGGGGGCACAGGCCAGGCTCCAGGAGGCGGGGTTACTCGTGCCAGCCCCTGCTGCGGGGTAACTGTTGGGCCTTGCGGAGGCTCTGGGTGCCCCCTTACTCCTCAAACCTACTGCCCTCCCTGGGGTCCTCTGCCAGGATCCCGATATGGGTCGAACTAAACAGGTGAATTCTTAGAAACGAAAATCGACACCCTGGCCCTCGACCTGGGCGTCCTCCGTGAGAACCAGCAGAAACTACGGGATAGGGTGCAGCAACATACCTCCACGCTACAGGACATTGCTCCAGGGCTTGAGGACCACATGGCGCAGCTAGCCCGCCTGGTAGACCGTGTGCCGTTCCTGGAGAACTGGGCTGAGGACGCCGAGGGCAGAGCCCATCGCAACGATATCTGAGTGGTGGATTTCTGAGGGTGTGGAGGGAGCGAATTCCACCTCATTCATTGAATCCTGGTTCCAGAGCTTGGTGGACCCAGCTGGCCTTTCCTCCATGTATGCAGTGAAGCCAGCCTATAGTCTGCTGAACAGGCGTCCTCCCCCGGGTGCGGCCCCTCACCCGAGTGGCCAGGATACGGAACTATCAAGACCGTGAATACATTCTTCACCAAACCAGAAACTTGGATCACATCACGGTGATGCTCTTTCCGGACTTTACCCTGGCTGTCCAGAAATCCAGAGCATCTTAATGGGAGGTCAAAAAAAGAACTGTGGGACCTCGGTCTCCAATGCGTCCTTTCCCTCACGTCTCCGTGTGGTCACAGATAACCGCACTTACTTTTTTGAAGATCCTGCGGAGGTGTGGGCCTGGCTGGAGCTCCACCATGGTCAGGCTGGTCCTCCTCCCCGCCGGCACACCCGGTCCCCTTGCTTAAAGGCACCTGACACAATTGCAGCAAATGCCAATCATGGATAGCTCCCACATCGAACCAAGCCTCTGAGGGCCATCAGGCTGCACTGAGATCTGTGGAGGCCTTGCGACCTGCCCTGGCCTCTGAGATGGCCACTACGTCTTGCTATGAGGCAGCCTGGATGGACAAGCATTGGTCCTGGGGTGCCTCTATACCCCTAATTGTGACCATATTGAGTATTTCAACTCCTTTTCCCCCCTCTTAGTGACATGGGCGGATAATGGGAGGTGACTTCAGCGGTGTACTAAACCTTGCCTTCGACCGCTCACACCCCCCCTACTGGGCACCCCCCAGCCCATAATGCAGAGGCCCTGACTGACTCGCTGCGTCACTGGTCCCTCACTGACATATGCACTATGCACGCGCTCCATCCTCAAGATGGAGAATATTCATTTTTCTCTTTGCCACACAGATTGCATGCTCACCTAGACCACATAATATGTTCGACCGCACTGGCCCCGCAAACCACAAACGCGACTTAGCTCTGCAAAACATGCTCCGACCACAATTCACTCTAGATGACTTATACTGGGGACGGGTACCCAGCCCAGTCCCGACATGGAAGCTACAGCTACATTGGCTTTGTTTCAAATCTACTATTCATGACACGATCACTGAATATTTCATACATAACCAGGACTCCACTTCCTCCCCACTAGTGGAGTCGGAGGCTTTCAATGCGGTGCTGCACGGTGTGTGTATCCGAACAGTAGTGGGTACCTGCCAGGCCATCGTGACCCAACTGACTGAGCTGGAGAAAACTCTAGGACCTCTGGAGACACTGGCTGAACCCAAACGTGGGGGCACTCTGGACAACACAAGGTGGACACACACCACTCTGTCAGAGCGCCTCTGCTGCTTAGACTGTACGGCCCACATAACTCGCTCCCACGCAGAGGTGGATCGGCCTGGCAGACTCTTGGCTAGACTGATTAGGCCCCACTCCATGGAATCCCCCATCCATGGGGTCTGAGACCTAGCGGGAACCATCCACACAGCCCAGAGCGGTGTCAACGCGGCCTTCAGTGAGAACTACTCCACGTTTTACTGTTCGGATGCTGCTGTAGTGCCAGAAAACCATTATGGCTCCTTTGCCGATCTCGAACTGCCCCAGATACCACATGGCCTCAGGGCAGAACTCGAGGGCCCCATTACAGAGCAGGAAATCAGGGAGGCAATTAGAGTCCTCCCCAGAGGCCAGTCACCGGGACCAAATGGTCTGCCCCTTGAATAATACGTGGCGTACAATCCCTCCTTGACTCCCGGGTTCCTCAAATTGTTTCAGTCGGCAAGAGAGGTGGGCTCTCTCCCTCCCTCTATGCGGGAGGCCCAGGTGGAACCTATCCCGTTACCGAGCAGAGACCGCTTGACCCCCTCCTCATGGGCCCATTTCCCTACTCTCTGAAGATTACAAGATTGTTAGCAAGATCTTGGTGATTTGCATCAGCCCTCTCCTTCCTGAAATGGCTCACACCGATTAGAACAGAATTATTCCCCGCCACAACACCTCGCTGAATATACGGTGCCTCTATGCCATTATAGAGCGAGCCCCTTGAGAGTGGCCCCTGGCAGTGTGTGTAGCCCTCAACCTGGAGCAGGCCTTTGACACGCTGAACTGGTACTGCATGTTCTGGGCATACCTGCGATTCAGATTTGGCCTGCAAATGCTGGTCTGGGTCCGTCTCTTATACTCTAACCCCACGGCCAGGTCGAGAGTGGGCTGCCATATTTCTGGATCTTCCCCCATCCACAAAGGCAAACACCAGGGCTGCCCCCTGTCCCCTCTACTGTTTGTGCTGGCGCTAGAACCATTAGCAGCATTTCTGCGGGCTATATGCAATAGCTTAAGCATCCCTATGGACGCCCAGACACATATTGTCTCCCTCTATGTGGACGACATGATAAACTACCTCCAAGACGTGACCGACCAACCTCTTCTCCATCCTATCTACCTTTGGCAAGTTGTCGGACCATAGGATCAACTGCTCTAAATCCCTGATCTTTTCCTTGGTGGAACATCATCTACCACGACCGGTCCAGATGGGTGCTGGGCACCTTACCTGGACCCTGCAAACCTTCAAATACCTGGGGATACAGATATATCACACATTGATGGATATCTTGGTGGGAAACCTCAGCAGGATGATGGGATCCTTGCATTCCAGATCTTCTTCTAGACATCCCTCCCCCTCTCAGAGGCGGCCAGAGTGGCTCACTCCAAGAAGGTGCTGCTACCCACCCACTACTGTACTATTTTGCCAACCTGCCAGTGCCGATCGCAAAGCTCACCCTCCGAAGCCTCGACTCAATGCTCCTGGCCTTAATGTGGGGCTCCGGACGGAACTGCGTACACTATGACAGCATCCCTCCCTCTACAGGAGGGATGTGAGCCAACAACTTCACACACCAATGCCTGCCCCAACTTCAGTGGGTGGCCCATTGGCTGGCGGGACACCACACGGATGAGACAGGAGCCCCACGGGCCAGAGTTCAGGAGCGACTTCTATCGCCACTACTCCTCCAAAGGATGGCGGGTAATGGGTTTCCACTCACTCATCCTCCACACGGCCCCCCGAGTGCTTGCGACAGGGCTTTCCGGGAGCTAACATTATCCGAACCTACACACTCTCCGGGGCCTCCCCCTGGGGGAGGGTGTCATGACTGGCCGACGTGTGGAGATTTTGGAGGGGGCGGGTATCACCACTCATGGTGACTTGTTTGCAGAGGAAACACTGCTGTCCGTCCATGGGCTCTTTGGCCTCCACAGGGGCGAATTCATGAAATATGAGGCACTCTGAGCGATACTGCAACAGCACTGGGGGGGGGGGGGGGAGAGGGGGGTGTTGTTCGTATCACAGAACTGCCACAACACCCCCTGCTACATACGTTACATTCAATGGGACATAGTAGGCGACTAGTGATGTGGATATACAGAGCCTTCGCGCGTGACCCCCTAGAGGCTTTCGCCCCCTCTCTGGGTAATCCGTTTCACGACTTGGAATGGCTCAAGGTGCTAGAGTACCACAGCAAGATCCCCGAAACACCTGATTCAAATATATTAAATTCTGTATCCTACATAAAGTCTACCTGAGCCCAAAACGTCTCCATCGCATCTATCCCTTGGTTGCAAACGACTGACACAGGTGCAGAGCAGACTCCGCAGATGTGTATTCACGTGCCTTTGGACCTGTGGGCCCTTGCGGTCCTTCTGGGAGGCCCTTCTGTCTGACATATCCTGGGCTACAGGCAGGGAACGCTTAACTACTGCACAGCAATGTTTGCTAGGCCTGCTCCCCCGTACCAAAACTCACAGGGCCACAACCCCGATTCACTGACCTTGCCCTCCCAGTGGCCAAATGGGTGATCGCTATGCGGGGGAAATCTGCCACTTCTTCGATCCTGCTTTGGCAGGTGGAGGTGGCTAGGTGGGCAAAGGCGGAGAGCTCCACACTCTGAGAGGGGGAATTTCTGCAATCTGCAATATTCTTCCCTGTGGAGTAGTGGGATCTGATCCTCCGTGACCAGGGGGGTAGCTTGGTTGGTAAGATTGGGGGAGTGTAAGCTTCAGATCTCCCAACAATCATGCTGGGACTTAACGTAAAATGCATTATACAACAAGCAGGGCGCCGAAAGGAAGAGGAATGCGGATTGGTAATGGCACTAAGAGAGAGAAAGCACATTTTTGTGAAATAACCAACATTTTTTAAGTCTTTCCAAACAGAGAGAGATGAGAGAGTGTGTGTGCTTTTTTGTCTGTGTGTGTAAAAAATTACTGGTGAAATCGGACAGACACCTCACCATATCCGACTGAAAGCAACTGCACCCAACAATTTATCACAAAATATATATTTTTTAGGGGTGTGTAGCACCCAAACACCCTCTCTGAAGCTACGCCCCTGTCCGTGACTTTGTACTCCTGACCTCGGAGGACTCCGAATCATTTTAAGCATCTGCACCCAGCCCCATGCCTAAACATTACCTCATTAACTATCTTAGTCCCTGCAAGATCTCAAAACCCTTGTCCCTCCCCAACGAAGATGCTTGGCAGACCCCCCCCCCCCCCCCGATACCCTCTGCACCGTCGAACTCGATCTTCCCTGCTCCCATCGAAGATAGTAATCCCCACTACAGAGGGATCGGAGAGCTTCCAGGATCTTCCTTTTTGTATAGCTTGTAAGACTTGGTTATTTTACCCTTTTGGAAAAAAGACACTGCATCATGGATACATGCCTATCCCTGCACAAGAAGGGAACCGATTGTTCTTTCCTCCATACGACCCCATTGTATCTGTGCTCACATGCCATTCTGATTGTATTAACGCTTGACCGTGCATTTGCTGTAATGTGTTACATCTGGAGAGTGCCAATAAAAATTGGTAAGACCAGGTTATTTCGACAGGAATGTGGAAAGGAGGGCCCTCTGGCACACGTTCTCTATGACTTTGCCAAGTTTTAAAACTATTAGGGTGGGTATTGAAGGAGGCAACATTTGACATCCCTATGCACCCAGAAACATAATAATGAGTCTGTGATACCAATGGCACACCTTCTGTACAGGTTGAGAGTCCTTTTACCTACCAGCATTTGGTTAGGAGCCAAACAAGCAAGACTACGCCACCAGGGAACAGCACACATTCCTGACACTTGTGAATGGTTTATAAGGATGTGCAACATACTTTATTCAAAGTAACTATAGATATTCATGATACTCACAAAGGGTCATCAGACACTTGGTGCCCTTTCTTGTCAAAACCTATGGCCCAGACACGCAGACATGATATGACAATTTTAGAGGTCTGCATCTCTTACCAATAATATGGACCACAACAATGATCCCAGTAACTGAGATTTGTAAGTGAAATGACGGAGGGGTAGAGGTGGAGAGTAGAGCACCGATGCAGGGTCTTGCTGGTCAATGTGTACTGAATCAACTCGTCTACGTGGGGGTCAGAAGGAAATGTAACAGGGGTAATGTTCGATTGACTGGCCTTTGAAGCTCCTGTAAGCAAAGCATGCCACTGGACCGGACTATGGATAGATAATACACCATGTAATACAATGACTCCAGATGCAGACAGCTTTTATATGTTGTCAAAAGCTAAGAACTATCATTTCAAACAAATACAGAAGAAACATATGTACTTCTGGGTGTTCTTTGCCACTCTTTTAGGCAGACTCTGGCTAACTCATGTCAAAAGGCCAGCTGGGCACGTGCCTTGAAATATGACTGTCTTATCCCACCTCTTTACAACTTTTAAGTGCGAGCTTCTACTTGAGAGGAGGTGCGCTCTTGTGACTTTAGACTTTAGGTTGGACCAGGGTCATATACCTGGCCCACACCACTTCCCTGAAGCTCAATTCACCTGCCTAAATCACCAGTGCTTACAATTATTTAAATTCCGAACTGGAAGTGTAGTCAGTGAAAAACTAAGTTTAAGGAAAGTTAAGGTCGACAGGGTATCAAAAGTGGCTATAGCGCAAAAAGTAAGAAGGCATGAAATTCACAACTTAAGGCAGTACCTTAACCTTATCTTCTGCCCCACTTGTGTAGAAATCATGGCAGTGCAGCCTGCAAGAGTTGAGTTTGTGGATATGTTTAGTGTGATATCCGTAAATGTTTTAGCTGGTCAGGGAAGATCTTTCCCACCTGATCTCCCAGACAGAGGCAGATGAGAGGAAGCGGGCTGTTCCTGGAGACAAAGTCAGCTCCGCATTACTGACAACGGACCAACCAAAGGGAACATCATCACCCGTGGACGCTCTGAAAAAGCTAGAATGCAAAAAAACACAGGCAAATGGACGAAGCCAACCGACTCCCCAAATCTCTCAAAAGACCCATCCTACCTCCGCTCTAAGGAATGGGAGATTATGTTGTCTTCCTATGGAAGTAAAGCTCTAAAAAACTCAAGCCCCACAATTACTTCAAAAGGAGGCCAAAGGACAACAAGACTCAACCTGGGACACATCCCTCGCCCATTCTGCAGAGGTCGGTGGGCGCTATGTCCTTTCAAGCAAACAAAATACACATACAGATCAGCCTCCTAAACACCTTGGCTCGGTACGTAGCCAGTATCGACGAAAAGATCACAAATCTAAATAAACTGATAAAATGAGCCCAGGCTGACATTGATAACCTCTGTCAAACAAGCAACTGCTCTCTAGTCCTAGATAAACTAAGCTTACTCCCTGAGGTGATGACGAAGCTAGTGGGTGAACTTAAAGAATTAACCATTGCAAAGCCTCTAGTCTTCGGAATAAGGGTCCAAGAAGCAGAGGGGAAAACTGAAAAAGAACACCCTGCTGGTCATACAGACGAGACAAAAGCCAAAAGGACAGCTGAGGCTGGACAGCCGCAAAATTTGGCTACAACAGACAGCAATCCTGATACAAACCGCCTGCCTGCCCCTACTGCAGTCAACAGCCCCGGGGAAAATTCCTCTCCCTCCCCAGCTGGTCCAGTCAGGGCACATCGATTAGACAAAGGAAAGCTCATATGCAAACGAACAAAAAGAAGGAAGGGTAGGAATAAAAATCTAACTAGGAACAACTACTTAGTGCCTTACCCCCTCTTCCAAACCAGGAAAAGATCAGTCCACACCACCCCCCCTAAGGATCAACTTCAGCTCAGCGACCGGGAAGGGGCGCCCACAGGTTGAGGCCAAACCCTTGAACTTACTCCCATGACTCAAAAGACTAACAATACCGAATCTATCAAAGAAAGTATTCTCACAGACGCATTTGACCCAGCTATGACGTTTATAGGGACCCTCCTGCAAACCATGCAAAACAGGCAAACCATGCAAAAACTGTGAAGCAAGATAGGGCCACGGCAGTCCAGTGCACCCTGGGGGTAAGGGGGGACAGCTCCTTCCCGAATCCCCTGGCACAAAACTGGATCAGGTCCATCAAGCACAGAAAAAATACTTGCACTGAGAAATCTGATCTAATAAGCATCATTTAAAATGTCACTGGCTCGGCCACACTGAGTGAAAAAGAATCCACCAAGCTGTCCCCTGGAACTGATAGACTGAGCTTGGTCCACAACCCCCATCAAGGGGGCCCATTTGCACTCCTCAGTAATCAGCCCAGCAAAACAAGGGGGACAACATTCACCTTACTTGGCTCTGGGGGAGCAGCCAAAGAACAGCTCAACCCCCTTGCACCATCCGAAATCAACCAAACATCCCCTGCCACCTCAATCTGGGACACCAAAACTCCTGCTATAGCACAATACAGCTGCTTAGATGCAATGTTGCCACAAACCACAACTGCCTGCACATTATTCCATCCTGAATACAAGTCCAAAGGCGCATTTGATATTTTAAACCGCGGCGACATCTTGAAATTAATCCAAGCTACTGGTTCATTGGAAGAAGTCACATTGCATGAGATCGTTTCTATCGAGTTCATTGCACCTGGGCCCGGCAAAGAAAATAAAACAACCAAGCTAACCTGGCACACTACGGAGTTAGCCGCTAAAATAATGGGATATACTGACACCTTCAAACAGTGGGGGATCACCATCTCCTCTGTAAAGAAACCCGGATGCCCATACATCGTAAAAGGTCTGAGGAATGCGGACAGACCAACAACCCAGCCCCAACTGACTTACTCGGTCCTCAGAGGGGCACTAGGAAAAACCTTTGCAACCCCTAATCAAGCGAATGAAGGGTGAATACAACATATCAATCACAGGTCCTGAAGGAGTAAAGAAGTTGACAAATAAGCCCAGAAACTGGACTCTCTGAACGACCCCTCAAGATATGCTCTTGGAACATCAATGGATTGGCCAATAAACTGGGCGACCAAGAAGTCATATCGTACCTACACTCCTTTGAAATTGTCATGCTGCAAGAGACCTGGTCGCAGATGGCTCACCAACTAGAGGGCTACACGAACCACTATGTTCCTGCAACAAAAAAACAGAAGCATGGCCGAAACAGTGGAGGCCTTGCAATTTATGCTTGGATCACCAGCGCATCCACTCCTGGGAACAAGACAGCGAGACTACAGGGCTGTATTATCACTCAAAATCGCTAATGGTCTGACAAAGAGAATAACTTTGATAAATGTCTACATCCGCCCAAGCTCAAGGAAAGCTCTCTCGAAGAAATGAATCAGTATGATTCTAAACCTCAGATCAGTGAATGCCAGTATGGATATCATAATAACAAGGGACTTCAATATATGTTAATGTCAGAATTACCCCCAAATGAGATAATACAGGCACAAGATGGCGACTGGGCAACACCAAACCAAGATCGCCCTGGGTGGCACAAAAAGGATAAGAAAGAACGGGCACTCCAAGGAAACCTGGAACACCTTGTTTTGAGAGCACTAAATAGACGATTCCTCCCTGCCAAGCCACCAGGCCTCTCACACCTAACAAACACTGGGGCTTCTCTAATTGACTATTCATTAGTCAGTCTTTTCCTATTGAACAATATCACTTCATTCAGCTTTGGCGAAACAATGGTCAGCGACATCGCCCCCAAGAGCGCACCCTCAGCATCGGGTTGGACAAGTATGATGTTGCAGTTGACTCAGTCGCAGAAAGTTACACAATCAACCTCAAACGCATTAAGTGCATCACCAATTCCCTCTCAAGCATGGCCACTGAAGCCAAACTTTTACTAGCAAACACTTACAATCTAGAGTGAGAATTAGTCTCGAGCTGGGCAGCATTCACTGAAAAACTGGCAGGCCAGCACGCAAAGCTGGAACCGGGAAAGTCAATAAATCTTAAAACTCAAAAGCTGCACTCTACACAAAGAGGAGGAACCAGTCACCTAATAAGGATTGCCAAAAAAGGACAAATCAGCTTTGGAGAAGCCTCAAAAGGTCGCCAATGGATCAAAAAATAATATGCAACCTAAGGGAAGCTCGAAGACATCTGAAGGTGGCAAAAAGAGAGCATCAAACGGAGATGTGGAATACATTCTGGACAAAACTACTTCAGGACACCAGGTCAAATAATTCTGCAAACTTTTGGTGCACCATAAACAGACTGGGCGGCACTCTTTCTAAAGTGGATTCCTCCAACATCTTAGAGCCAGCTTGGTACCACTTCCTACACGATAATTTTAATAAACAACCGCAACCTGAACAACCCCCCACACATGGTGAAGAATCAGTGGCCAACAACCCCAAGGAACATCTTACAGCGAGCTGCGACAAAGCCATACCTGGGTGCCACATCAGTACTGCCCTAATTCAGAAACAAATTGCCAAAGGCCATCGAGAGGGGGCAGCAGGACCAGGCGGCATACCACCAGCAATATATAAGGAAGACACAACATTCTGGGCTACCAAACTAGTCCCGCTCTTCTCAACCATCCTTGAGAAGAACTGCACCCCACCCTTATGGCGTGGCTCAATTCTAGCTCCCATCTTCAAGGGTGGTGACAAGAAGATCCCCAGGAATTACCGCTTGATAGCTTTAATTGACAATGAAGCAAAATACTTTGCCGGTGTGTTGTTAGACTCATTACAAACATGGGTAGCGACAAACACAATCATACCCCCAAATCAAACTGGGTTCATGAAGCACAAAGGGACAACTGTGAACCTTCTCACACTCTCCCTTCTGATCGACCACCCTGTCTATATGGGTTTCATCCATTACCAATCTGCTTTCGATAGGGTCGACAGGGGAAAGCTGTGGCAGAAACTCGCTCACCTCAACATCCCGTACACCCTGCTCAGGGCCCTGCAGCTGCTGCATCACGACACATGGGTCAGAATTAAAATCGCAGATGGATTACGCCTGTCACAGCCTATAACCACTACGCAAGGCCTTAAGCAAGGCTGCGTTCTCTATTTAATCTGTTCCTATCTGATCTGACCCCGGCCCTGAACACCATCAATTCTTATCCACCCAAACTGGGGGGTTTTCACCTTTCAAACTTATTATATGCAGATGATCTGGTTCTTATCAGCAAAACAAAGATTGGCCTGCAATGCCTCATTAATGCCACTGCCGCATTTTCAACTAGGAATATCCTGTTGATCAATAAAAAGAAAACCAAGATCCTTGCGGTTCGAGGCGCCAGATCACCAAAACTGGCGTGGTTTCTAGAGCAAGAGAAACTAGGTGCAACCAGATCCCACAAATACTTAGGAGTCCAATTCAACGATAACGGTAGATACAGGAGCCAGATGAATGAAATAAAAAAGAAAGGCACCTCATTATCGTTTGCTCTCAAATCCTTATACACCAAGATCAAAGTATCCACACTTGCGCACATCCTTCAGGGGGCCCAGGCAAAAATTCTCCCGACCCTAGCATATGGAAGTGAAGCACTCAAAGGGCAAGGGAGTGAGATACTTGATAAAACACTCACGAAGATCTACAGAACAATCTTCCAGCTCTCTTCCTACACCTCACCAGCTCAAATAAGACTGGAATTCGGCATATGCAGGCAGGCCCTGGAACGCAAAGCAATAAGCTGCCACAAGCTCAGGGCCACAAAGGAAGGCATTTTGGGCCATCACCTATGGATTGAACTGGACACAAAACAAAGGTCAGTGGGAAAGTCCAATCTGTCACAAGCCCAGCTCATGCTTGGCCTAACAACCACCTGGGATTTAACTATTAGCCACCAGGAATTCAAAAGGGTGATGAAAATCAGCACAAAATGGCTCTCACTAATAGAAGACAAGGCCTGCTTTGCCGCACGTAAACATGGTTGGATGACATTGTCTACCTATAAACACCTGACACCACAGTGCTACTTACATGAACCTTACAATGAATGGAAAAAGCCCAGTTTATGAAGCTAAGGATGGGGGTAATCCCTATCCCAACTCATTTTCCACCGTGGAAAAGGGGCGAGGAACAGGCAACTTGCCGGCTCTGCAAACAGCAAAAGGAGGACATAATACATGTATTGTGCCCCTCCCTCCTAGAGGATAGAAGGGTGGATTACCAGGGGCACAAGATCCTGCAGGGAAGCAGTCCTAGCCTGCTTTGACCCATCCAATATCACATTGAACTGTGCGCTCTGGTAAAATATATTAATTCTTGCTCAAAAAAGGTCGAGGCCTCAGATCATGCAGGAGAAGGGCGGAGATGTGACAAAGCTCTCAATGTACCTAGGATTGGAACCACCCCCCCCCCCCCCATAAACCTTTTGTTGTCTGAATTTTTTTTCTCCCGAAGGTGCTCTCTCCTCCTGAGACTACCAAACAGGCTCAAGCAGCTACCATCTGGTTAGGGAGGTTCAACATTCCGTCCATCATCTTCTTGTGTTGCATTTTCACCCAAGTGGGAAGGGTATGCCCAGACGTGGGTCCCCTGCTCGCTACGCCACCGGTTTCAAGCTAGCCTGGCTGATGAGGGGTGATGCCCCGAAACCGGTCCCAGGATGCTTGTTTTCCGGTCCAGGGAGGACCTGGCCTGGCAGTTCAGGCTGGACAAATCCCATGGGGCACAGCGTCAAGGCTGATTTGCATATGGCTGGGTCCAAACTGGAATGGCGTGGCGAGCAAAATTACGATGGATTAAACCCAGGTCTGTGACTGGGGGTGAATAATTGACAATGTTCAACATTCCGTCCATCATCTTTATGTGGCGCCTAGATGGAGCACTAACTAGTGTCGTAGTGACAAAGACCGAACTCTAAATTGCTCTTAGATACTATTCCTTGTTCCTAAAGTTTAAAGTTCAAAGTTTCTAAGGACAAGGCAAAATTAACCCTTTTCCTTTTGAACGTACTGCACTACTCAACTATGTGCATTTCTGTGCAATGGTGCTAATAGTTTGGCTCCTTCTTCTCTCTTATGTATGTATGCTATAAAGCACTACTGTTTTTTAAAATAAGAAATTTTGGACACAAGGGGCCAGATGTACGACCCATCAATTTGCGACTCGCAAAATGACATGTACAACAGTGTCAGAGACACTGTTTGCGATTCTCAATGGGGTCGCAAATTGCATGCCTCATCAATATTCATGAGGCACTCGCAATTTACGACCCCATTGAGAATGGCTGGCCCTCCCATGTATGGTGGCCTGCTGGGCTCAGCAGACCTCCATGTCTGGGACTGTTTTCAAATAAAGCAGTTTTTTCCCCCTTTTAAATGCAGCCCGTTTTCCTTAAAGGAAAACAGGATGCATTTAAAAAAGAAAAATTAAACTTTTCAGTATAATTTTTTTAAGGGAAGGCAGTGGTCCCTGGGACCACTGCCTGCTCTTAAAAATATTTTATCACATACTCACAAAGGGGAAGGGGTCCCCTGGGGACCCCTTCCCATTTGCGAGTGGTTTACCACCTACTTGAAGTAGGTGGTAAACTGTGAGTGTTTTGCGACCGCAAAACAATTGTACATGGCATGGTGACTCGCTATTAGGAAGGGACGCCCCTTCCTAATAGCGGGAGTCGCAAATGCTATTTTGCGAGTCAGTGACTCGCAAAATAGCATTTGTACATGCCATTACCCTTTTTTGCGGTCGCAAACCGGAGGATCTCCCGTTTGCGGCAGCAAAAAAGGGTCGTACATCTGGCCCAAGGACTACTCTTATTGCAAGGATTTTATTTTTCGTTTGTATTAAGTGTGTATTAAATAAAGAAAAAACCCTCTTATGAAATATGAAGTTTTTTTAGATACAATGTCATTTTATTCATGTTGCAACGGTTTTTATTAATCATGCAATAAATAAATATATATATTAGCTCGGTGTACCTTACATAGGTTTTGTTACATATGTGTATAGTTGGTGTGACTGTTGTGCACTCCAAAGCGAGGGCTCTCCTTCACAGACCTTCTCTATACTTTGTGTGAGATGCTCCTCACCATTGAGGTGTGTTATTAGAACCCAGTTATGTTTGAGATGTGGTGTATGTAGTAGGTGCGACAGTTAGGAATGCCAGGGCCAGGGCTTTGCCCATATCAACTTTTCGCATGCCTTTTAACATGATATCCGGCACCATTGCTGTCTGCTCTGTCAAATCTTTGTGATCATTTGAAATATGTGATGTCCTGGTTCACATGCACTCTGCTATTCAGACTTCTCAAATATTTACAGAAAGTACAGCACTGGCGCATGTGCACTGGATATTTGTTTTTTGCTTAATATCTCCAAAGCAGCTGGATGAAACTTCAGCACACGCAGAAAAGACAGAAAATGACAGAACGGCTCCACTGGTTTCAAACACTTGGTGGCCTGTCATTCAGTGGTTTTGGAGTTACGTGTCACATATTTCAATTTCCATGTTAAATTCAACAGTGGCCTCTGTTGGGAACTGCACTTTAACCTTGGAGCCATTCGAACAATCTGCACCCATGTTGGGCTGCTAAAATGTTGGACTGTAAACACCAGTTCTCCCAAGTATTGGTGCAAATTGGTCAAGAGGGCTAAAGTTATTACTAAAGAGGCAAAACTGGATTTGTATGGAGTGAGGTTTCAAACTTACAGAGGTGCGACAGCACTTTAAAAGAAATAACAAATAGCAGATGCCAGAGCTATTCCCAGTGCTCCACCAAGGCCCACATTAAGATGTCTGAATATAGCCAGGTTCTTCATGCAGTATACAAGGGAAACAGACTGGTGCTGCAGTTTGGCACTATTAAGTACCAGTAAACTATAGACAAGCATTGGCATAGCCAATAGGTCTCGCCTTTGGGACCTTATAAGTGTTTAGCCAGAGCTATTGACTTTGCCAATTGACGTACCCACAGTCTTGAAGTCTGCAACATATGTCCATTGACTGGTCCTTCCCACTGCAAATCGGACACAGGAGTGAAGGCATCCGGTGGGTCACCTCGATGGCACTGCCCACGTGACCCGGCTGGGCTCCACCAATAAGTCAGTAAATTCGTCTCCTATGAAATAGCTTTGAGAAGATTACCGTCTCGTGCCATCCTGTTACTAGTGCTCATTTAAAAGGGGACATAGAGAAAGGCATAGAACGTTGTACCCGGTGGCAACAGCGCGCAAAGTACGGGGATATGAGAATCTTCAGGAACCACGTGACGTACACTTTTCAAATACACCCTTTTAGGAATACAAAGCTGTCCTTAATGACCCATGCGACTGACAGGTGTCAGTCAAGTAGTTAGGATGAACTGCCGGCCAATCCAACGGCTGACAACTCAACTCCAAAACAAACACAAAAAAACAAGTTATAATCCTGGCTTCCCCACTTGCACAGGTTTGCTCCCCAGCAAGTTTCCATTTGCTAAGATTACTTTATCCTCCAGGACTGGGTGTGCTTGGAAACAGGCTAAACGCTATATAAAAACATGGATTGATGCATCTACAAAGCACATTTTTCGCGTTCATTAAATAAAGCAGTTTCAGTTTCAAATTAAATAATTGTGTGGCTTACAAAACACAGCCACAGAGCAGAGAAATCTGCAGCTATAGAACGGTCCAGGCGTATACAACAGGGCAAAGTTGCTTGTGGTTTTCAGATGTGTGCATACACAAGTGACAATTAAGTTTTCCTACCGGTTCCGGACGGGTGTGTGCATACACAAGTGACAGTGACGTTTTCCTATAGGTTCAGGACAGGTGTGTGCATAAAAAAGTGACAGTGAAGTTTTACTACGGGTTCAGGACAGTTGTGTGCATACAAAAGTCACAGTGACGTTTTCCTATGGGTTCAGGACAGGTGTGTGCATACACAGGTGACAGTGAAGTTTTCATATAGGTTCAGGACAGGTGTGTGCATACACAAGTGACAGTGAAGTTTTCCTACGGGTTCCAGACAGGTGTGTGCATACACAAGTGACAGTGAAGTTTTCCTACGGGTTCCAGACAGGTGTGTGCATACACAAGTGACAGTGAAGTTTTCCTACGGGTTCCAGACAGGTGTGTGCATACACGAGTGACAGTGAAGTTTTCCTACAGGTTCCAGACAGATGTGTGCATACACAAGTGACAGTAAAGTTTTCTTACGGTTTCAGGTGTCTCCAGCAGTCCCCTTTCCGCGTCTCCTTCCCAGGAGTGCAGCATCCCCCCGCTAGCAGCAGGGCGACACCGGAGCCATGTCCCCCCTCTCCTCCTGCACTCGCGCCCCGGTGGTCGTTCTGGGCTTTTATGCGCTGCCGCAGGTGTAGGGGCACAGTTTGTAGCTGGCACGCTGCTGCCGCCGCCAGGGACCGGCGTGTGGCCACTGGGTCAGGTTACAGCCGAGGCTTCCTGGTGAAGCCGGCGGTGGGAGGCGCTCTGGGGCCAGCCTCCCTCCCTCCCCGAGCAAGGACCAGAGGTTGAGGGAGATGCTAATTTTGAGACGGCTCAGCTTACAAGACGTCACTTCAGTCTACATTGGCACAAGTTTTAGCCGAAAGTAACCTCAGCCGCTTGGATCAATTCATTTTACCTGATGACTTCAAGTCTTCACTAGCACCATACAACAGCGCTGGAGTCTCATTCAAACAAGCATTGGCATAGCCAATAGGTCACGCCTTTGGGACCTTATAAGTGTTTAGCCATGCAACAGTTGATGTTGTTGCACCAAGGATATTGTGCTGCATAACTAAATACTTATCAGGTCCCAAAAGCGAGACCTATTGGCTATGCCAATGCTTGTTACTGTGAGGGGTGTACCACTGCACGTTTTCTAGAAAGCCCGTTTGATGTGGGAAAGATTACGCAAACCAATCCTTTTACAGAGTGTTGTTGTGTGTCTGCAGTGGTAGTGTTTCACTGCACTGGGCTGGTTGGCAGATGAGCACCTTCTCCTCTTAGTAGATGGAGTATTCATGAGTCGAAGAGCAAGATGGGAAGTTAAGTAGCAAAATGGGGTGGTGTCTAAGGCAAGACCGAAAGTACAAAGTAGAGGTGGGCTAGCAGGCAAATCCACAGAGTGAGCCACGACAGAGCCAAGCTATAGAATAGTGTTAGTGTGCCTGTAAGAGTCAAAGCACGAGTCATGCCCCTGACATCTGGCCCGAACCAGGCTCGAGCCTTACCTTGCTTGCCCACCCCTAGTAAAATGAATATAAGCAGGAACCTAATGCCAAGAAATAGGGAAACTCTCTAGCATTTAAAGTTTCATCTGAACAGTAACAACTCTGAATACTGCTCGCAACTTACTACAAAAAATTGGGATTATTTATAACCACTACATGGATCTCACGGGCTATAGTCATGCTGCCCAACCCACGAGTAAATCAAAGCGCCTACCTCCTCCCAATTCAGGACAAATATTCAAATAAATCATTCCCCCTTCTCATTATCCCAGCTTCTACCTTCTATTCACAAGAGCCTGTCGACAGCTTGAAAGGGGAGACTACTCGAGTCAATAGAATCCACAGAAGGAAAGCCAATAACACAGATGAGATGAACTAATAACAACAGACCAGTGCTAACAATCTGTTCCACAGAGAAGAACCATGATAAGATAATCTACTTAAAACGCCTGATGCTTTTTACTTCAAGTGCGGCTGATAAGAGCATCTTGCCTCTGCTATTGTTACCCAGGGCTGACAGTCAGTGGTACAAAGACTCCAGTGCACCAGACTGTCACTAATTATGTATGTTCAAGTGATTAGCAGGCACTTGTTGCCTTGTTCACACCACCCTCGGAATCAGCCGCCTCTAAGAGGAGAATAGGC
Organism: Calotriton arnoldi; assembly: GCA_963921515.1. Lineage (NCBI taxonomy): Eukaryota > Metazoa > Chordata > Amphibia > Caudata > Salamandridae > Calotriton > Calotriton arnoldi. The sequence continues at coordinate 1,396,407 of CAWUFW010004293.1, forward strand.
TGCAAATTTATTGAGAGAACGCTGTTAATCCTTTGGGGGGAGCGGGAATGTAAACAGGGCTGGTCGGCATCAAGGTGCTTTGACAACAATCATCGGCCGAAACACATGCTAAACAACAAGCAGGTGTTCTGTTTCACAACTAGTGCACATTTGATGCTTTTAAGTAGGCAGCACGCGCAAACTGTTAGAAGCGCTTTGAAACCAGCTGCAGTGACTGTAATTAGCGCTGCTCGGCACTACTCTGCTTTCCGTACCTGGGCACGACAGGCTGTGGGGCAAGCCGGCTGGATACACACAAAGAACAAAAAAGAGGAAAAAAAAAAAACAAAGACGGGTCTTTGAAAGCACCGATTTAGGAATGTGTGGCGCCAGTAGGAAGCATCATACATAGGGCAGTCTGTGGTACTAAGAGCAAAATTTAAAACAAGCCCAAGTCCGCGAGTCACGCGCAAACTGTTAGAAGTGCTTTGAAACCAGCTGCAGTGACTGTAATTAGCGCTGCTCGGCACTACTCTGCTTTCCGTACCTGGGCACGACAGGCTGTGGGGCAAGCCGGCTGGATACACACAAAGAACAAACAAGTCCGCGAGTCACGCGCAAACTGTTAGAAGTGCTTTGAAACCAGCTGCAGTGACTGTAATTAGCGCTGCTCGGCACTACTCTGCTTTCCGTACCTGGGCACGACAGGCTGTGGGGCAAGCCGGCTGGATACACACAAAGAACAAAAAAGAGGGAAAAAAAAACCGACGGGTCTTTGAAAGCACTGATTTAGGAATGAGATTGATGAGAGGACTAAGTAGTAAATAGAACATTAACAAGGCGGGGATGGACATGTTGGAAGAAGTGTCTAGTGAGAAGTACAGGCAAATGAAACTGACGAAAACAGAGGGGGAGAAGGGAGGGGGGAGTGCGCGCAGAGCAGCATGAGTCACAGCGATCTAAAAAAAAAAACAAGACAAAAGGAAAAGAAAAGCGGAAGAAAAGTGAAGAACCGGCAAGAAAGTGAAAGCGAGCACGTTGCATGAAAAAAAAACAAGCATTGGCCGCGCGCGAAAGTGAAAGCAGCGCAACGCGGCGGGGGAGGGGAGGGGCGGAGGAGCGTGAAAGTAATCAAGTGAGAGGAAAGACAGATGGCGCCTGATCGAAAGCTGGCGGTTGCGCGCGTGCATGCTTGCGTGAACGCAAGCTGGTGGCCGGAAAAAGCCTCTTTGGTAGCACTTTCAAAAGCCCCTTACTAAATGTCTCGCAGAGCAGCGCATGCGCGCTGGCTCAGCGAGACCTAAAAACCCGTTGCATCCTGGGAGCTGTAGTTGTCGGTCACCTCAATTGAACCAACTGAACTAACGTTCAAAATTGCAAGGGCTTGTAGATAAAAAGAAAAGTAGAGTATGGTGACTGCCCAATGAGGTGAAGCCATCTGGTAACTTTCACGTTTATTTAACCCAAATAAGTGTTACACTGAAAATTCTTCTTCTGGAGCGCTTCCGGTCTGTTTTGGCTTATACTGAAAATAATTAGAGCTGTTTTTCTTTTGTATCTTTTTATCAGTCGCATTATGACAATCATTCAACAAAGGGAAACACAATCAGAACAACACAAATCTGTACTTTATCAGCAAAGCAAACAAGCATTTGCAATGCAATCGATCTCCAATTTACGCGAGACCTATTGCATTGCCACGGACAACGGAAGGGAGGGCGGGGGGAGAAGGCACGGACAACGGGAGGGAGGGCGGGGGAGGAGAGGATAATAAAGAACCTTCTGGAGGGAGGTAAATGGGCAGGGAGTGTCTGGTTGTGGATTAAAGAAGCGTGAGGTGGAATGGTGAAATACTCCCTTACTTTACACGCAAACACCCTCGTCTTTGCACATTTTCGGAGGACTAAATGCTCGCACAAAACCATGCCCCTTTCCATTGCGCCCTCACGGCAAACACGTTCAGCTGTTAAGTCAGAGTTACTCAGCCATCCCTACCACAGCATTAACTGCAGGAGCACACTCTAGGAAGCCCCCCATTCGAGAAAAGCTGTGGTTTTAGGTCTTGAAAAGTAAAGCCAGTGTCAGGTTTGGGCGCACGAGCAAGCTTACAAAAGCCACGCGAGCCAAAATCCATAGCTGCCAAGGTTTCAAATTGCTACGTGTGACATTTTCATAATTTCAGTGTAATTATGAGTGACATTTCAACCACTATGAGTGACACTTTCTTGCAAGCAAAATCAAGCAATGAAGACGAGGGAAATATATGAATATCAGAAATTACACCCATTTGAGCAAAGAGAAACTCTAAGAAGATCTTAAAACTGCTACAAAGCACCAGAAATGGAAGGGCACTAACCGGAGACAGACTGCATGACTGCAGTTCTCAGTAACAGAGGGCTGGCAGGCACTGCAGCTGCTCAGAAGATGATCTCATTGATCTGATCATTCATGACTGTGCGCTAGCCTAAAAAGCCAATTTAATAGCATAGCAAGTGCAACTAGGAGATTACACTGTAACCGAGTCTCAGGCACTTCTTTGCGAGCCTAGTAAGCGGATGCCGTAGGAACAGGCAGGCCCCGTCACACATGGCATAATAACCAATTTGCATATCCACATTAAAACTCATTCCTTTCATTAAATTTCTGTCAATGAACTAAAATATCAAAAACCCAAATCATGAGTAAGTAACTCCATATAGTCATGGTTGGCTTCCTAATGACAAAGGAGATCATGAAACCATTAATATTTCTTATATATTTATTCGATTAAAGGACCTAGAGGCCCCTAGAGGGGGCTCAGTGGATCGTAGGTCATGGTTGACTTCCCAATTATCAAGGCAGTCATAGAATCATTCATATTTCTATATATTTTTTATATGATCAAAGGACCTCTAATGGGGGTTAAATGGATCATAACTTTGATCCCATAATGTGTCTACTGCAGTCCCTGCTCCTATTTTTAAATACGGGGGTTCACGTACATTGGCTCTGAGAACGAGCCTAAATCTAGATGTGTTTCTCACTTAAAATGAAGGTGAACATCAAGATTCCATAAAAATAAATAAAAAAACATACCAACACACAGCAACACTGAAACGGACTATCCTGACGTGCAAACCTTAACTGTAGTCAGGACATGCATGAACGTAAGTAAAATAGTGCTGCAAGTACTTCCTGTGCGAAGTGTGTAATAATTAAAAGAGCAACACTTTCGGTGAACGAGTTTTTAGAAATAATTTGAGGCAGAAACACTTAGTGATTTCCTAACAGGTGGTCATTTGATGCAAACTCTTTTCTCTTCCCTTGCAAGACCAAGGGGAACAAGCATTGGCATAGCCAATAGGTCTCGCCTTTGGGACCTTATAAGTGTTTTGCCATAATGTTGGTGCCCCAAGGATATTGTGATGCATAACTAAATACTTATAAGGACCGAAAAGCGAGACCTATTGGCTATGCCAATGCTTGTTCTTACTCTCTTCCTGCATTTCTCTCTCTTGCTGAAAGCCTGATGATGAAAAATTAACCTCAGTCCCCAAAAGAGTACGGATACCCACCACTTGCAATCACAGGCACAAATTAAGCACTCCTTTCCCAAGCACAGCTTCTGCGTTCACAACCATGCAGCCCGTGCTGGCCCCAGCAGGGAAGGAGTTAAGCCAATTCTGTTTGCACCAGAACACATCTTGCAGCCAGGCGGGCAGAGCAGGAGATGTAATCTGGTGAGTTAGGAGACAAACAGATCCCCGTTCGGCGGAGACGGACTGCATTGCCGTTTATCAGCAGCGCTCACGCCGCGCGAGATTGCTGGGAGGTGTCATAGGCAAGGCTCGGCTGAGGCGGGTGATTCAGTGGCTGCTCTGCAGCTGGGACAGGAGCGCGAGACCTAGTGATCGGACGGCCCACACAGGTCCGGCGCACTCTCTTCCTGCATTTCTCTCTCTTGCTGAAAGCCTGATGATGAAAAATTAACCTCAGTCCCCAAAAAGAGTACGGATACCCACCACTTGCAATCACAGGCACAAATTAAGCACTCCTTTCCCAAGCACAGCTTCTGCGTTCACAACCATGCAGCCCGTGCTGGCCCCAGCAGGGAAGGAGTTAAGCCAATTCTGTTTGCACCAGAACACATCTTGCAGCCAGGCGGGCAGAGCAGGAGATGTAATCTGGTGAGTTAGGAGACAAACAGATCCCCGTTCGGCGGAGACGGACTGCATTGCCGTTTATCAGCAGCGCTCACGCCGCGCGAGATTGCTGGGAGGTGTCATAGGCAAGGCTCGGCTGAGGCGGGTGATTCAGTGGCTGCTCTGCAGCTGGGACAGGAGCGCGAGACCTAGTGATCGGACGGCCCACACAGGTCCGGCGCAGACGGCAGCACGCGCAGAATGCAAATACGTCAGCTCCCAGAAGGCACCTCTTCAAGATGCCTACACAGGCTGACTGTGTTTGGTAACTATCGTAGGGTGGCCAGACGTCCCGGATTTCCCGGACAGTCCCGGTTTAACATGCTCAGTCCCGACAGATTTAATTAAAACTAATTAATGTCCCGGTTTTGGGAAGAGGGTGTGTGAGCGTGCACGTTATATTTAAAATAGAGTGCTAGCTCACTTGTCCCAGGGCCCTCTCCTGTCCTGATACATTATCACGCGATTAAACATCATCAACAAAATGTCAATTGTTTTAAAGTCTCTCCTCTGTGCTATAGTGTCTCAGCATTTCAGAAGGCTCTCAGCTGATACACATGCTTTCTCCTTATCTTCGCACAAATTGTGGGGGAGAAGGAAACAGCTAATTTGCAGTATTTTAATTTGACATGAAAAGCTGGTAAACATTAATGCTATATCACGTTTCAAACGAGCGGTGAGCCGCAGAAGGGGAGCGAAGCCGGAAACTACGGGGCGCATCGGGGGACAGGGAGCGGGGGCGAGCGAGCGCGGCAGCCTGCAGAGCTGACCAAACGCTCGTGCGTCGTGGCTGGCCTTTGGATGTGTACGCGCTGCAGACATGTGTTTCCACTTATCGCGCCCGCGTCTGGGCACGATAATTGGAAACACATGTTTGCCGCGCGTACCCATCCCAAAAGGCCAGCCACGACGCACGAGCGTTTTTGGGACTGCTTTTAAACCCGCTTACTAAAAGTCTTCGCCTCTAAGCAGCGCTTGCGCGCTACTCGAGGCTCGACCTAAAAACTGGGGAAAAGTGACAACATTATTGTCCGACATTTCAAGAACCGGAATCTCAAGACAAAACATCCCCGTTGAACCTCCTAATGCCTTCTTGTAGCCTCTTGAGTGAAGTAGACAAGGGATTGCTGCAGGCTTTAGAGGCTAATGCTCTGCACATGGGCCTGCTTTCAAAGTAATCCGATTCTTCCACCATGCCCCTGAGGGCAGAGCCACTGCCGCACGTTCTGAGGTATAGCTTCATACAAAATGATCGCACACATTCTAAAAGTACAAACATTTGCTCACCTTAAACGACAAGCAGGGTTCCTTGTCTGCGCACTCTTACATATGGGTGGTGTTTGTACTGTAACCTGATGGCCCAAGTTAAAGCATATATTAGTGCACCGGGGGCCTGCCTGGGAGCACCTGCAGGTTTGGATGGGGTTTCATGTCCTGGACGGATGTGGTTTCGTGAGTGACCAGGCTCTGCGGCATGACGGTCTTGGCCCTGCTGGAGAGAGCGAGTGGGCAGGGCTGAGCTGAGAAGCTCCAGAGAGACTAGGCGCTGCAGCTCATCAGGGAAACCCAGAGGCCCAGTGCGGCAGTAGACTGCCATGCGGGGGACAGCACTGCAAAAAGGAATAATTGCATCGGCCCTGCACTCTGTTGAGTATTGAAAGAAATGAGGCCTTACAAAAATAAAACAATCACAGATAAGAAAGTAATTAAGACATCTCAGCAAGGCGTGCATGTGCGCCCCACCCCAGAACACAACAGAAGGTGCCGGAATCCATGGGAGCTGGGTCATACACGCTAGCAGGCAGTTTGTTTATTAGAGACCCCACTGGTCGCCGGATCCACGTGGCCCGGGGAAGCTGGGCATTGTAGTGTTCTGCTGGACACGTTCTAGTGTCTCAGCAGACACTGAGTTAATAGCCACTCCCCTATGGGAGTGGGCACACTGCACCCCCACACCCATCCATCACGGGTGTCACGCGTGACGTGGCCCCGCTAATAAAAGGGCCCGGGTGCACGTGCTCGCGGCCAGTTACTGCACCATACTATCCAGTGTCTGCGTCCGTCACTTCTCACAATGTGGGCTGAGGCCCAACATTACAGGCATGACCTCAGTTCCGATTTTTTTTTTTAAGGGACATGACATCCGCGCTGTAAGCTGCGCAGGGGGGGCTACTTTGTTTTCAAGTCTACTGTGACTATGGCAATACAAGTGAGTCCCAGGCCCTGCAGGTTGCTTAATTTGCCTGGCAGCACCTGTAGCAGAGCCGATCGTGCCGGCTATATTTAGTTAAATTAAATGCAGTGGCTCACTACTTCAAAGGTGGAGGAGCTCTAATTATGCGGGACTAATGTATTTTAATGCGGTGAAGGGGACACCTGCATTAAAATGCGTTAGTCTAACGCCTGATGATTGGTACTTGGCAGGGCTGAAAATCACTGGAGTAACTGTCTGGTGCCCTGGCTCTGCGCGTACAGTTCCACAGCTCTCGCCCCCATCCCGCTTACCTCAGCCACCACATGTAGTTGTGGCCATAAGGGAAGTAGCTGTTGGGGTCGTCACAGCAGTACTTGTTGTCCCGGAAGCCGCAGCAGTAGACGGCCCCTATCTCGCTGTCGGCGGGCGCCCTGGGGCAGCTGAAAGCGCTCACCAGCACCTTCTCCGCGTTGGTGCCACTCGTGCACTCCGCGCTCATGGTGCCCGGCAGGGCTCGTCCAGGTGTAGGCAGGGGTGAGAGGTAGCAGGCATGCAGCGCCCCCGTCTCTACAAACCGCCAGCAGGAGAGGGATGTCAGCAGCCGTCAGTGCATGTTCCAGAGCCGCAGCAGATTAAGGCGGGAGGCGCGCACCGAGAGCAGGTAACCAGTCGCGGAACTCAACGCCAGACAAAGGCAGCTCTCTTATGAGGTGTGTGTAAGGGGCGTAAGCCTGCCGCATCGCGAGTCCTACTGCCCTCGCTCCTACCCTCCACCACTGCCAGGTCAGAGGAAGGCACCTTCCCCAAACCTGCCTGCCCTGCCGCGATACCAACGGACGTAGCTTCAAAGCGCTTCAGTGCTCCACCTAGCAGAGCATGCGGCACTGGAGTTGTCACTAGGAGGAGAGTCGTACCTCACGCTTTACCTGTACGACAAAAGGGGCAGCGATGAATGACCCCCTAAAGTATGGGACAGCTGAATGCATGACATCGAAAAAGTACACGCCCGTGTAACAACGAAGTAAAGGGGCCGTAGCCATAGGCGGATACAAATGACGTCATGGCTGTACTAAGGAGGGACTAACAAGCCTCACAATCAATCAGAAGACAGCATTTACAAAGGACAAAGACACAAGCCAATAAAAAAGATGGGCGGAGAGTGGGCAGAGCTTGCACGGAGCTTCCACTCCATACTGAATACTGCATGCCTCGCAAAGCGAGCAGCGCATGCACGCTGCCGCTATAGGCTCGACCTAAAAAAGTAACGTGCTCTTTAGGCTGGGACCACTCAATTCTACGTTGACTCCTCCCTGGGCATACGGGCCTTCCAGACAGGGTCTAACTTAAGAAAGAATTCTCACTTCACATTGTTACAACGTACAGTGACGCTCAATTGTCATCACATAGTGAAACGTGAAGAAAAGGGAATACACATCTATGCAGTATATTAAAGTGTGAGTTTTTGAGTTGGTCATTACAGAGGTGCTGACATTTTGGGGTGCTGCCTCTTCTTCATATACCCCTGCAAGGCTTAACATCTGAAAAGATGTAATCTGCAACTAGTTTGGCCCCCGTTGTCTTACCTGGGTTTTTATACATATGGAGGCGTTTATTTTTGTACACAAAGACACTGTGTACCAATACTTCCACATTGCTATCCCAACTGATCAAGACTGCATCATAACAATGGGACACTAAACACCCTGGAGGCCAATGAAGTGAACAAGACAGGATAGCCACACCACACAGGCAACATACACACGATAGGACACCAAGTCAGAGCACATTTTAAAATGATGCGAAAAGCGACTTTACGCCTAAAGAACGAGCCCATAGTAGTGAACCAAAATAAACCGGGGAAATTAAGTCTATGTAGTTTTATAATAACCAAAACCACATTTTTTCAGTAATTGTTTTATTCAAGTACATTTATCTAAACAATTTTAAGAAGCATTTGAGAAATAAAATCACATTTGTATTGGTTTTGATTATTATTCTATCAGAGTGGAATTGATGATTTATCGCTTACAACAAAGAATCACTGCAACAAAAAAAAAGGTTTACTTCTCAACACGATATGGTGAGATTACTAAAGTGTCTTCTATCCTAGCATTATTTTTGTGCATAAAACTAAAACTAACAATCTTTTTTGGCATCAAAATTCTGCAGTGGCTTTGCCACAGTAAATGTTAGTTACAAGCAGTACCACATAGGAATGGGGAACCTGCCAACTTAAGATTTTGATTGGTATGGTTTTGTGGATCACACCTAAAATGAAAAAGCAGGACCTTATCTGGGAGAGTGGGTGGCAAAGTGGAGGCTTAGTGCTTGACGAACAAAGCTCTTTTGCAGTCCCAAACTGTGCGATTTGCAAACTAACAGGGTTAGCAACAGCAAAATAACTTTTCGTATAGTACAGAAGTCCTTTTACAAGTCGGAAATGTCTTTCTAACCTGTAAAAGAGATTTTGTAACCTTTTTTGAATCACAAATAGAAAGAGTTGTTAGTGGCCTCATGTGGAGCAGGCAGTGCTCTAGAGGAACACTACCTAATCCCCCCAAAAGTCTTCCGAATGGGAAACACTTGACAAATGCAAGGCAGAGGTCTGTGTGCCTTGCAGTCTTCCACCCCTGCATGCACTGCCAGTCATATGTGGTCTGCCTAAATAATATTTATTAGGCAGAATAGACAATTTGCAAAGCAATCTGTTAATTAGTACATAAGCTGTATCACAAATTGCATTCCCTTTCGCAAACCAGTTTATGTGCTTGTACATCCCTTGTTTGCTAGAGGTAATAGTACATCTGCCCATTTGTTACTAATGGGCAGATGTATTTGTGCATCATAAGAGGAAAGGGTTGAAAAATAAAAGGTTCATAAGACATCCTTTAGGGGAAATTTCCCAGTGGCGGCTCCTCGAGGGAGTGCTGCGAGGCGGTAGGGCGGGGCGGGGGAGGGGCAGGGTGGGGGGTAGTAAACTCCGGAATACGGCCCAACGGAGTTGAGTAAATAAATAAATAAATAAAACGAATTTCATTGCGCGCGCTGCAACGCCAAATCGGCGATACAGCGCGCAATGTAATTCGTTTTATTTATTTATTTATTCAACTCCGTTGGGCCGTATTCCGGAGTTTACTACCCCCCACCCTGCCCCTCCCCGCCCCGCAGCACTCCCTCGAGGAGCCGCCACTGAAATTTTCACATTGTCATTGTAATTTGTTCTCGGGAGATGCAGTGATTTACTGAATAACACAGCCTCATTTCTCACGGATATGAAAGAGTGGCCAGACAGGTAGAGGGGCAGGGATCCACTAAATTGCTATTTTTTTTAAATAGTTTTGGAGACATCTTACCTATTATGTTTCAGACAATATTGTGGGAAAGTTGCAACAAAAGTATAACTGTATCATTAGTTTTGCATTTTAGGATCCTTGCTAAATTTTCCAGAAAAGTACAATAATCATTAACAAAGCTAATTTTCTGTGTGCAGAGCGTAAGTACATTTTTCTCTTACACCCACGGTGGCTTTAAAATGCTCTTTATTTTCGTTTCAAAATGTGACATAGCATTTCAGTTTTGAATTTCGTTCAGTACTGCAGCTGATGCTTGGGCTTTATCATATCCTGTTTTCCTGCCTGTCTGAATGTACCCCTGCTCAGCCAGAATGCTGTGATTTGTCGTAGAAAGTGCTGAGCTATGGAATGTTTCCAAAATGGCGTTTGGGTCAGTTACTATGTGAGGTGGACCACCACGGTTGTCTCCGCCTGGTGGAGCATCTTTGCTACTAATTCTCTAACCTGTATTCAATAAAGACGAGCTTGCTTTTGTTCACCCAAGTCCAGTCTACTTCTTATTGAGTTGGTCATCCTCCAGTTGTACCTTTGGCAATGAGATTTGCTCACCAGTGTTGCTGGAGGTCTGCGTCATTTTCAACGGACTCTCTTAGGCTTTCTGTAGAGGGTGACGGAGATGGGAAATAGAAGCAAATGAGAGGAGAGGAACCTACATAGTGCAAGTATGTGTGAGGAATCTGCTTTGGACACTCCGGTGGTAATTGTAGCGCCTGCGCTGAGGAGTCGGCTTCTGATATGAAAATCATGTCTGCTGGCCCAATAGCTTGCTGAGCCCCGGACTCTGCTTCACCTGCCGTGACAATCCTAGCTCTGTATGAGGAGCAGTGGCTTATGGGAGTGGAAATGTTTGTTACTAGCCTTCAGGGGCCTGAAGACGACATGCCCTACTGCTTTCGAGGACCCTCTTCTGGCATTAGCTACTACTGGGCAGAAGCCTAGTGTGGAGATAGGACTTTGTGCTGAATTGCTATTTTCCTAGGTTAAGGGCACTCTGCTTTACACTGGCAGTTTTCGGGGATCCATTTGCAGGATACGGATTCCAAAACGTGAAGTGGGTACCTCATACTCAGAAGCATGTGGCCAGTTCCAGGCTTTCATGGTAGTGTTTAGTACTTAGCAAATACTGCACTTGTACTGATTGATGTGTGCCAAAGGTAGGCAGCTCTGACATTTTTCATTTCAAGTGGTTGTTTAAAGGGAATGCAAGACTGCAAGTCAGTGTTCCTGTTTGTTTGCAACGTGGAGTGTGTTCTGTGTGTATGTAACTCGGGTGAACACAAGCTGTTCTCAGGAGGCAGGCTCTTTCTGGGTTTCAGTGCTTGTACTTGCAAAAGAGAAGCTAGGTTTGGTAGATGGAGCGTTCACACAGTATGTGAGCGAGGTGTGCCTGATGGTTATTTCCAGTAGGCAGAGGTGATTTCCACTGGTTGCGCTGTTTTCTATGTTTCCGTTACTCATAGTCATTTCATCAGGGTGCAGGAGACAGAAAAGAGTTTGGTGCAGAGTGAATATTGCTTAAGGGGCTATGGAAGGTCTTGCTCCGTAACAGTGATTGATCTGTCCATATAGCTTTTCTGACAGTGGTTCACGTAGTACAGAAGCTGTATCTGTCTCACAGTGTTGTCGGGAAGGCTGAAATGTTTGGCAAATGGGACATGGATTATTTGCTTCCATTTTAATGTACAAGTGGAACTGTGTATTCACTGCGAGACCAACCACTTTCATGGGTAGTTGCTAGATACCACCATCTCGAGTTCTGCAGACTTGTTAACTGCATCCTGCAAGGAAGACCAGGTGTGATGGGGACTCCTACACTGGAGTTTGAACACCGAGTCAGAGGTTTATTGTTTTGTTTTCTCCGTTTTGTCTTCAGCATTTGCTTGCTCTGGAGGAATATACGTCTGTTGATGCTGAGGGAATAATACATTGTCCTATTGCTTGCTTTGGGTGCAAAAATCTCACCTGATTGGTGGAGAAATTATCTCGCTCTGCTACTTGCTGATGGTGTTACATATCTCATCTATGCCGCTAAAACATTACCTTGCCATACGTGGGACCCACGCACAGTCGGTTGTTTCTTATGCCTCTCATGTCGAGAGTCCTGTTTTTAACTACTGTGCCACGTTTGTCCACATCAGAAAGAGGTTTCATAAATTTTGATTTTATTGTGTCTTACTGAGTAGTGTCAGATGGTGAATCTGTTTATTTTCTTCTCAGCTATATATATTTTATTTAGAAGAACAAACAAAAAATGGTATTGTTAAAGAAATGCAACTCTTTCTTTGGGGACGTTGCAGTCCGGCAGACAGGATGAGGCATTGGTTATGAGTTGCTTTTCTGCCCCACTGCCCGCGTCACTTAACCCGAGGTGCCATATGCGGACAAACTCAATGAGATGCATGTTTTCATCTACTGTTCCTCATAATATTTAGGACCTGCTGGAATCACTATTCTAACCCCAGACAAAATACAGGTTCAAGGAAAGCACCCTCGGGAGACCCCATAACACACTCCCTGTCTGTGAGTCCTTGACTGGGAATCAGCATCCCTGTTTCCTCCTTACCCCCAAACAGATCTCTATTTCCCTTTTAATGTATACCAATCTCTACTACCCTACAGCCTCTGCCAGGTTTGATGGAAATTAAGTTATTTTCCCCAGCATGGCTGCAGCAAATAATGCACTTTGATTTCACTAGGTACCGGTGGAAGAGAATTCTACGGTATATACCTCCTGTAGGAAAAATACTCCAATGCTTTATTTGTGATATAGACCTCGGTCGACTTGTCCCCATGTGTTGTGCCTATGTTCAATTTGAAGGCAATACAAGTAACATTTAAAAAAAACCCTAGTCTTATACTGCTGGTAGCATAATGGATTGTTTCAGAGCCGTTGATAGTAATGTAGAGTAAACATGACGTTCTCGATGTGCAATGTTTTCTTTTTTTGGAAAGTGTGTTTGGAGATGCTTCTAGGTTTGATACCAAGAATACAACTTGATAGAGAAATTGTAAAATTCCTCAAGTTGGTGCCTTTTTAAGTCCTGGCAGGTATTGAGCCATGTCCTGCTGTAGTGGTGCGTGAGAATCTGCACGCATGCTTCTGGTCTTTTCTTCTTTTTAAAAGATGTATATTTGAGGTGAGCATATGAACATGCAATTAGAGAACTCGTCATTTCTCATCCTCATTTGTTTCCTCAATATAGTCAAATTGGGAACTCTAAGGTTTCAAGTTTATTTCATTCTAATCCTTGAAGGAGACTACTTAGTATCTCATCAGGCATTTGCGACTCATCCAGTCTTTGTTTTCTTTACATTTGGTCCTCGTGCCTACTGCCCTGTTAATATAGGAAATATAGAAAAGCAGAATGCTTCGTAGAACAATGCTATGAAGCACCCGGGCTGGATCATTTAATCAGAGCAGTCATTGGAAAACCTAATATCTCTGCCTTCATCCGTTCCGAAGAGACTCCACTGTGGCAGAGGATTGCCTCTCACCAATATCTTTCCAGGAACTTTGCCCAGGACCAGGGGTGATGTGACTCACCCCTTTTCTAGCACAGACTAAACGTACATTTATAGAGGCTCTTTACTTGTTGGTAACAGTCAGTCCCTACATCCCATGATTGAAAGCCAAAGCTTTGGCAAGGTTAACCTACATTTTTTTATTTGGTCCTGTGTAAAATGGAGCATCTAGAATGTAGGAGAGGATTTTGTTTGACCGCTATTCTCTGAATATATTGTAGGATCAGATCTTCCTACCATATAAAGTTAACATTTTGCAGGCAGTGAAATATCAGTTGATGCCATGCACTCCATGCAGTATTTCGTTGTACATGAATGTATGCTTTTTTGTGTGATTTTTCTTCGATTCTGTGTATGGTTCTGAAGCCTTGGTGGTAAACACTCGCATGTAGTGACTTACAGCCAGTGAGAGAGCATGAGCAATGCAACATCATGTATGTTTGAAACCACTGGAGGGCCTAGCTCTGCCTATTTTCATAAGTTATCAGAAGAGCCCCATTGCTGCTTGGTCATGCTAAACTATCGACGTTTAGGGTGAACTCCAACCTTAAGACATTGAGAACATTGTTTGATTGGCGGCTTCAGGCAATACCTGTAGTTATAAAGCCTTACAGAGCTCAAATATGATTAGACGGAGCTGGTAAGATATGCTCTGCGACTCCTCATATCTCCTCTCCTCAAATGTTTTTGAGATGGTATCCCTCATCTTGTAACTGTAGAAGAGAGGCTTATAGATTCTTGAGTAGTATTAGTGCGGATACCAACCTATCTATGTTACAATGTACAGAACACTTTCATAGGGAGATCCACATTTGCTGATCTTCAGAGGAATGTAAGAGCACTTAGGTGAACTACTCCAATATAAACAGGACGAACGGTTTAATATCAGGCTTCACCCCTTCTAGGCACCGTTCCTTCTTCCTTTCAACCAATGACATTCTGCCTATGGTGCAAAACAAGGAGAATATTAGCTAAGTATTTTCAGGCATTTTACTTGGTGTCAAAATTAAGCCACAATGGTAGAACTAAGTTGTACTTTGTCCCGACAGAGTTGAGAATCTGGTCCATTGTCATATATTTCTAAGTAGTGGGTTCCTATCACAGCAGGCTCCCACCGTGTGTGCCGGGGAGTGTTTCCAGTTATGGTTTGATCTTGGCTCCCATTGGGTAGAATATTGATTACATAGAATAATCACCAGGCTCTCATTGGCACCCACATTGGTCCCGTCAATATATCAGCTGGCAAGCTATGGTGGCCTTTCATGGCTACATCAATGTCTCATAAGTAGAAACTGGTTTCTGAATGCAGTGCAGCAAGACCCCAAACAGAATCAGAAGTGCAGTCAGGAAGCTGATGGTGACAGTAGCTACCCAGACGGCATAACTGTGCCCCCTCACTCCAGCAGGTGCCTCTGAGGGTATCTTGTTTGTTAGGTTTAGCATGTAGCCCAGAGACCAGCCAATATCTGCGTTGCCAGCCTGTGGGGAAAGAGAAGGAGAAATCTCAGAACCACCAGAAGAGAGATGTACTCACTGAGGGTTATGTATAGTATAAAACTACAAAGCGTGTCAGTACTCCTAATAAAATCCAAAACGACATCTCCCAAACCCACATAAACTTACTTACTGGTGTGCAATGGGCTTTTCACTTTTTAATTCGTTCAAAGTTACTTTATTACAGAGATTATTGTACATAAAACACCAACATAATAAAACAATGCAAATTAAACACAGTAACATTCATAATAACATTTAAAGAAGGTTTCCCACATGTAAATGCAATTTAAATATTCTGTAAGGTTAAGATAAAATCACTAGCCTCCAAAGTTTATGTCACACTTATTTAACAATGGAGTTAGACATAAAAAGTTAGCATGGCGAAATTAGGAGCAAATCAATAACAAATATTAAAATCTATCAGAATCAACATTTACACAGGTACATTTCTCCTGGAAAGAAGCCAATGTATTGCTTTCAGTAAAACAATGCTGTGATATAAGTCACAACCGAGCCATCCATACCTAACATCTTATACATCTATTTGGGACATAAAATAGATAGACGGCTTATGTGAATGACAGCCATGCAGGCTGACTTAAACAAGCCAACCCAGTCATCGACAGGAGTGCTCTTTTTGAGGTACTCTCCCCAAATAAAGTTCCAACAAGTTCTTTTCAAAATATTCTCCCACATACCTATGGTGGTCGACTACCCTAAGTTTATGTGAAATGCAAGAGTGTCCTCTTCTGCCAAATGACATGATATAACATAAGTTTGTATACATTTAATAATCAATAACTGATGAAACTATAATTACAAAACAAGCCTACTTACCGCTTGACACTTCTGGGCTTTGATTAAGTATCATTAGGTCATCAGCAAGTAAGATGGTAAAATCTTCAGAGGATAAGCCTGTGCTTGTTTAATATTTTAATTTGGGAGGCATATCAGCTAAAGCAATGCAAATATTAAGCTTGCAATAGCACAGCCTTGCTTTAGGTCATTTGTAGTGGTATTTGACATTGCACCTCTATTATCTAACTGTACCTTTGTTAACAATAAAGAATGAAGAGCTTTAAGAAGTCAATTAGAGATCATGAATTCCAGCCGGTTGTGCAGTCAACACTATCAGAGGCAGCACGGAAGTCGGTGAAACAGGCAAATAAATTGCTTTCCTCAGTCGACCTCTGTGCAGCTTTTAAGAGAGAAAATATTTAATTCACCATGCTCAAGCCTGGACTAAAGCCAACCTAGGATCTAACTCTTCCATCAAATCTTAAACTTTAGCAGATGAATCTAGCAAGTAAATTAACTAGAAGAACCGGTGTGAGAACAATCACCTTTCTAGCAGATTTACTTACAGTGAGACCTAGCCACGTGGATGTAGCAACACCAGTTTTGGAATATAAATGAATATAAACCAACTGCTGCACACTATAAAGAATATTTTGTATCATATATGAGTTCTAACACTTAATGTACCACTTCTGCATAAATCGTAGCCAGTAAAAGAAAAGAGGAGGGGTAACTCCTAGAGTGTCCGTGTTCTGTTCTTACACATCAACTTAGACTGTCTACGATGAACTTATTCATGACTTTCAATAAACAAAATTATTACTAAAACTGCATATCTGATTGAGGTGCAGAGCATGGTAATTTGTTCTATTAACTCTGAGGAAGTCAGTTCGGATCAGTTAAAACAAGCTTTATTCGGTGTGTATAAACAACCATAAAAGCAATTACTATGATAAAAACATATTACAAACAAAAGGAAGGACCATACTTAAAATTAGCTAAAACACTTTCTAACAAAATCCATAAAACAATTATTCTTCATCAAACACTGTATTATCATCATTTAGAGAGTAATACTTTTCAGTACATTTATTGCTTTCAAATTAAAAAGTGCAACATTAAAACAGACACCATTATCATTCAGGTCAAGCATAAATTTCAAAGCAGTTATATCTGATCTAACATTTTGGGTTAAAAAAAGGGGTTTTAAATAATGGCGCCTAAAATTAGAATAAAAATCACAAAATAGCATAAAATGGATTGTACTTTGCTTAGTCTGCCCGTCACAAGGAAAGGGGATCAAATCTGGGGGACAAGATTTCATGGTGGGAAAAGCAACTAAATGATGAACAATTCCAAGTCTAAATCTGGTTAGTATAAAACGGTGCAATGGATTTGTGACCCGGATTAGATAACTTTGGAAGCCCTCCTCAAACTGAAGTGTTTGATAAAATATGACAGTCGGTTTTCCCCTTTCAAACTCATACGAGATTCCGTTCTATAATTCATAAAATTGTCTTTAGTAGGCAATTTGGTTAGTGTAATCACCTGTGGGGGATTGGACCGAATTGACATGTTAAGCAGACGACTATATGTAAAATTAATATATCTTAGCCAGTGAATACACATTGCCTTGTCCAGAGACAGACAATCTAAAATGATTGACTTGGTAAAACTGGTCTCTTCTTTGACCCAAATAGAACAGCATAGCAACAAGGGGCGTAATAAAATTAAATCCGCTAGATACTGTAACCCTACCTCCCGATGTATTATCTCAGTAGAAGCTGAGGTGGGTAGACATTATAGGGACTTGAAGAAGCAATTTTCCTCAGTCTGCAGTGCCTTGCTGTTACAAAAGCTCCACACTCCAGCTGCATAAATTGCAGAGACGATAACTCTGGCCTTATAAATAGCTAACATGTCTCTAATTGGTCGATTGCCCAATTTTGCTGAAAACCTGAAAATCCCATGAGAACTTCTATTCATCTTGGATCAGACATTCGTTGCTTCATGTGACCATGACCCATTACCTGCAAAGGTCACACCCAAATAGCAGAAGGTATCAACAGTAGCTACCAGGGTGTTATCAGTAAAAAAGTTTCTACATTTTTTGGGTTAGACCCACAGATCATAATATATGTCTTTGATTTATTGAGTACCAATTTTCTTGCAGAAATAAAATTCCCAAAAGTATTAATTAATCACTGTAAACCCACCGGAGTCCTTGATAGCAAGACAGCATTGCCTGAATACAGTAACACTGGAATAGGACTCCTGGTGATTCGCGGGGCATCTGCTTGAACCGCTAGTAAAGCCTTGTCCACCCCGTTGATAAACAGAGAAAAAAGTAGCGGGGCGAGGACGCAGCCTTGTCGTATACCTCGTTTCACATCAAAATTAATTGTGCATTCACCCCGGGGTCCAAATCACACTTTGCTTGATAGGTTCTCATACAGCCTTGCAAGAAAACAAATAATTGGTCTAGGTGCACCAAGAGTGAGTAGGGTTGGCCAAAGAATAGAACAGTCAACTAAATAGAAGGCACTACTTAGATCTGCCAAACAAAGGTACAATCTACCTCCTTAAGAACAAGAGTATTTACCTATTAGCCGGTCCAGGTTCACACATTTCTCTATGGTCCCTACCCCATGTCTGAAACCAAATTGCACCGGAGAAAGTATCGAATTTTCACATGCCCACTCTTCTAATCTCTTTAATAGCACTTTACTCATCACTTTAGCTGATGAGTATAGAAGCGATATTGGACGATAATTATTTGGTTCTGATTTATTGCCCTTTTTATAAACGGATATAATAACAGACATCCCCCATGTTAGGGGGATCCGGTCTGTCGCTGCTGTGTTAAACACGCTGGTTAAAATTGGTCCCCACAAATCAACGGCAGCTTTATAAACATCCACTGGGACCCCATTGTGTCCCGGAGCTTTGCCCCCTGCGCTTCCCTGCAGTGCAAGCAGAATATCTTCAATCATAATGTTCAGTGGTAGGGTTACTCTTTAAGAAGGGTGAGTTGACTGTCTCCCAGAAAAGTTTAATATCTGCAGTATCCGCAGCTAAGGACAATTTAGACCATGCTGCCTCTTGTAACTCTTTTTTTCCTGGCGCAAAGGGCCTTTTTTATAGTTAAGCCGAAGGGCCTTAATCAAAACTTTATCTCTAGGTTGACAATGTAGGGCCTGTTTCAGTTAGTGAGAGGCTATAATTCATGCATGGTCGAACCAACCTCTATCTACGTTGACCATGTCCTGGATTACAAGGGGGGATCAATATATCATTGATTATATCATTGATTTTGATCAAACTGGTAAGCAATTGAATAGGGCTAATGTCATCGTTGAGACAATTAAAAATATCTACAAGGCACCTTGAAATAGTATTGTGTAAAATCTTAAGGGGATCAACTCCCTCCCACTTGATACGTACCCATTGGGCCTTGTAGGGACAATGTTAGCAATAGTACTCGATGGGACTTCAATCTTCCTGCCCCAAAAAAGGACAGTCAATATGATACAATTAAGATCGCTCAGCGCTCGCTGAGCAACCCTGGGTATTAAACACAGACTGCTAGCATTGGCTGAGGTGGTCAATGATAGTTGAAGCATTTGAAGCATTTCTTCCTATAAAGGTTGGTATTGAGTCTCCATTTTTATCATGGGCACATTTTAATAACTTTAAATCATACTTGGTGATCATTGAGTTCAATGTACCCCCAAAATTATTGTAAGGAAAATGAGTGTAACCTTCCCCCTCCTGATTAGTTACCCCACAAACTCGTGTGGCAGACAAGGGGCAAGTATGAATATTCAAATCCCCGACCCAAATAAGCACAAAACTATTATTAATTGAACCTACTAGTGTGAGCAGACCACAATCCAGTGCCGAAACCTCATTACTACAGGTTGAGTCAAACACGTTGTTAGAAGAAGTTAACTAAAACCATGTCCCTTTCCCCTTTAAAAGTTAGCCACAGTACTTGCGAATGTGACCGATTGTTACATCTTTCTTGACATTAACAGAAAGCTTGTTTGATATAAGGATCATGAGTCCCCTTGGCCCTACCAGCAGGGGAGGGAACCACTTCATGCCAATAAGATGAAAATCCATCAAAATAAATAGGGGCTATACACCATGTTTCCTGTAAACAAATTACATCAAGGTCACTAATAAAATCAGACCAGCTTAGTGAACCCTGTTTGCTTGCTAATCCTCCGATATTCCATGATGTAATTTTATATCCTCTCTCCAGTACACAGCCAGGATTACTAATAGATGACATTTTATGCTGGGCATTGCTCTGACAAATATTATCCACAGTGTTAATCCTTACTTGCAAGGGTTCATAAAGCAAGAAGCCCCACTGGTGAAACATGCCAATGTAAAGCAAGAAGAAACAACCACACAAGTCTGTTTGTGTGTGAAGATTTAGGACGCAGCAGATAATGAGGAACACACGCACTAACTAGTGTGAAGAGTTTGTGCTCTCTACTTGATGAATATTTGATAATGATCTTTACATAGATACAATTACATTTACTGTTAGAACTCATGTATCAAATAAAATAGTTATCATTTATGGTGTGCAAGCAAATCCTATTTAGTTGCTATGAAAGCGCACAGTAGACCCTCATTGGTGACCCATGGGTAACTGCTCTCTTTTTCCTTAGGATGTTGCTCTTGTAATATACAAAATTCTAGATTATTTTTCGGATATATATTATACCGTAGGATCATGCACTTAATTTTTCCTCACTATCCCATATTTTTCAAATATAAATTAATAGTAGCAAATTGATGGGAACGGAGAATTCTGGCACACACTTTATTTACTTGATTAGAAATTCCATTGGTGCCAGAGACCTTTACTGGACCTAAGTGATAATATAATCATCAATATCTTTTTGGGAGCAATTTAAAAAAAGTAAGGGCTCATATGGCTCATAATTCTTTTCAGTAAATATCATTTTCATTTGGGTGTCATACAAGAGTAGCAGTTCACCCAACAGTGAACTCTCACCTAGCATTACACTGGCAACTGACACAATATTTTGGGGCCTCTACCAAGTTATGCATCACACTGATTTCTTGAAGTTGACCAAGACATAAGGTTGTATGCACAAACCTATGCTATGGGATTTATAAAGCACATTGGCGACCCATAGGCATCCCAGCACTAGCTGATAAAGAGCTACTCCATTAAGCCTGAGTTGCCAACAGGAGGGTCAGATCTTAAAAAGCCAGGTCATAAGTTGTTTTCGAAAGCACAACTCATTGTCCATGGACCCGCTGCCCTGCTGTCATTTTATGTTACCGGAGTTCAACCTCTGGGCGCCAACCTGCTTGGCAACTCTTTGGTTGGGACTCTTTAGTAAAGTGCTCCAGGCGCTTAAGTTTCCCCGTAGTCACCACTTCCAGATTCAACAAATTGGCACATAACATTCCCCCCCACAAATGATAAAAGTGAAGTTATTTTTCAAAGTAATGTTTAAAAAAATTACAAAAAAACCAATCACAGAGCTTTTTTACTTCTGCCTCGCGCTGCGGTGCAGCCCTTTCTCAGCTGCTACCCGCTGTCCTGCCATCATTTTAAGTTGACAGAGTCCAACCACTAGAGCACGGACCTGCTTGGCAACTCTACGGTTGGGACTCTCTAGAAAAGTGCTCCATGTGCCAAGGATTACCCCACAGTCACCAGTTCCAGATTAAAAAAATTGGCACATAAAATTCCCCCCAAAACAATAAAAGTAAAGTTATTTTTAAAAGCAATGTTTAAAAAATAAAGTAAAAACAAACACAAAGAGTCTTTTACTTCTACCTCGCTCTGCGGTGCAGCCCTTTCTCCATCCTAAAGGGAGGTGACCGGTACCTACAACTGCAAGGATACTGAAATTCTGTAAGTATCCAAAAGCTCATATGTGAACAGCAAAATAATCAATGGGAGTGTGTGACCATCTCCAAGCACCGGTTTTCCTAGCTCGCTGGTCAGCAGCACATGGACCATTTTCAGTGACCAATCCAAGCTTATCTAGTCATCGACTATTAGCTACTACACTGCTCAACCACACTAAAGAGAGATTACCACCTGGCACTCCCTTCCCTCCCCCCCTGGGGTAAACAAAAGTGCCTCACCCATTTTTCACCTCCCTGTACGCTAATCAATGCCCAACAAAACCCAAGTAACCCTTCTCAATGTCGCCAATGTGTTTCAAAAAAGTACAATCAAGACATATGACTGGTGCTTGCCGTATCTACAACATACACTCCCATGTACAGTTCCCCAAAGTTTTCTTCTTTCACGGAACTGGTTCCCTTCTTTCTCCACGCCTAACTCTGTTGCATAGCACTTTGTTCTGCAACCAGATGATACAATGACACTGCACACAAACTATAGTTGGCTTTAGAATAATAGTTCGAAATATGTGGGTATAAATAATTGTTAGTATATTTCATCTACAGTCATTCGATATTACATCATTTGTACAAACTGGATTATATCAATTTTTGTATAACCAAAACAAAATAGTTGAATAAAATAGGTTAAAAAAAAAAAACAGAGATATTCAGGAATACAATTAATCTCACTTTGTTCAGAGACTTGCAACAAATGTAATATAGGGATGTACAATTTTACTTTTTAAAGCCTCTAGAATAATTATCAGGGCCTAGGGAATCTACAGCGTCTTTCTAATAAACTATCCTCATGTAAATTTAGTTGTGTTCTAAGTCCTGTGGTCCCTTGCTCAGGCCGTAAATAACTATTAACTAAAGTGACTCCTAAAGGAGCACATATCGGAGATTCTGAATAGCTTCAGTGGATGGTAGTCTCTTCTACCACTGTTCAATTCTATAAAGACAACATTGCCATCATTATGAGCTTTGCAGAGTGGTATCTCTTCAAGGGATGAACCCCTCCTCCCCCTTACCCTCCACATGATCCACAGTGTAACTTGATGCAAGAGCACACCCAGTAAAACCTAATGAATTTTTGCATACATTTTCTCCCAATCTTTTGTAGAGTGGGTGTTTGTCATTTTAAGGTATGGAAGCAATAGGGACAATGGGTGCATTTCTCTTTCATGCTGAGACTTCCACATACACAATGGGCCAGATGTACAACCCTTTTTTGCGGCCGCAAACGGGAGATCCTCCAGTTTGCCATCGGAAAAAAGGGTAATGGCATGTACAAATGCTATTTTGCGAGTCACTAACTCGCAAAATGGCATTTGCGACTCTCGCTATTAGGAAGCAGCGTCCCTTCCTAATACCGAGTCACAATGCCATGTACTATTGTTTTGTGACCGCATTTGTAGCCGCAAAACACTCGCAGTTTACCACCTAGGTCAAGTAGGTGGTAAACCACTCGCAAATGGGAAGGGGTCCCCAGGGGACCCCTTCCCATTTGTGAGTATGTGATAAAATATATTTTAAGAGCAGGCAGTGGTCTCAGGGACCACTGCCTGCCCTTAAAAAAATGAAACTTTTCAGTTTCATTTTTCTTTTTTAAATGCATCCCGTTTTCCGTTAAGGAAAACGGGCTGCATTTAAAAAAAAAAAAAGAAACTGCTTTATTCAACAAGCATTTGCAATGCAATCGGTCTCGCCTTTGGGACCTTATAAGTACTTAGCAATGCAGCAGATTATCCTGGATGCTGCAAAATGGAAGCTTTAACACGAATAGGAACACCAAGGAAACGCTGCATGCTTTCAACACACTACAGATCAAGCAGGAACAACACTAGATCTACTACAGGTAAAAAGAACTACTGATGACAGCAATGTGAGCATACTAGAAAGTAAGCAGAAATTAATGGAAAGCTCTGAAGTATTTGTTACTTAGTGTATTTTAAAAAACAATACTGTAGTCTTAGTTCCGTTTTGAAATGGGCTGTTAAGACTTGTATTTAAAGCCTTGTCAGAAATACAGCTTTAACACACACTCATAAATATGCAGTTTCACTTGATTCCCTCCATTTTAGAACTACATTAGGAAGGTGAGTCATCACCTCTAAAGCACTGTGGGCTTATTATTGGTGCAGCACCTGTACGCATCAAGCCCACTCATTCATACATATGATAGATTTTTATATACATGGACATCTGACCAAATTATTCGGCCACACAATGCATCCTGTAACAAAAAAAGTTCGTGGGAGTCCTAGCACACGGTTATTAAGGTATATGTTTGCTGAGTTAATGGACTAAGGCATCCAGTAAAGGGGTCTGGGTTTGATACCAAGGTCCACTTGGCCCTTCATCTAAGGTAATAAAATGAGCACCTTTGATTGGCCAACAAGAAACATGTCATGTGTCAATAGCACCAAAATATCATTGCACTCAGTTGGGATCTCTGTTGTGAGTTCACGCCATCAAGAGACCGCTGAGGGTGGCTGTACACTTTATATACATACACATGTCATGAATTGTAAGGTGATTTGTAGCACATCAGTCAAAAAACGATTTTAGTTTTGGAGTGGTATTTATGCGCAGAAAAAACTACAACTTTTGGGGCTTTTGCTAATGTTTGCCACAATCGTAACACACCAACCTGGCATACTATGCTATGAAGTCATTGAAAACAACAAGGTGAAAAGCACACCTTTTGTAGATAAGCACCTATCTGAACTTTTGTGGCTTACCTGGATTCCATGTCTGCTTTTTAGCATTAACACACTTTTCTTCTTTCGGTTAAAGTAAATAACGAATAATACAATAATTGCAAAGGAAGGAAGATAATATTTGTTTGAACTAGACAGAATTAGAAACTGAACACGAGTTGCACCGTATGAAGCAGCTGCAGCACAATATCCTGTCCACACTGTAGAGCTTTGGGAATTACTATTCAGAAATCCCTGGATTCGTCAAACTAATGTCCAAAACTAACAATAGCAAAGCAAGAACAGGTATGGCTATGACCAGAACTCTACAGACGGCATTTACCCCTGCACATACGGGAATTCTCCTGTCTTGTAAATAATGTAAAAAAAAACACCAGAGAACCATCATCTCCATTTCAACATGATTCCAGAAACGTAATGAAAACATTTATGCAACAGAATACAGGCGAGAACATTACATTTACTAACACTGTGCATGAAAAGTCCAGGTTTGTGATAGACTTGCCAATATTTTTCCACCAGTGAAAGAAAGACGTGCAATTTTCAACCCCCTCCTACTAGTATACATCTTGTTTCAAAAAGAACAGGAGCTTGTCGATGCTCATTATCACGTGATCCCAAATCTTTAATAAGAATAAAACAAATCCTCTTCAAACGCCAATGTTTTGAAACTCGCAAGAGATGCGACGACGAAACGCTCTTGTGCATTTCAAAGCCTTTCATGTGCATTCACATTTTGTCAGCTGCTTAAGATATGCAGTCACTGTTTCTTCCGGGCCAAACGGCAGAGTTTGACCTCCTGCTGCCTGCCAGTGCTCTTTTCGAGAAACAGCAGCTGAAGTTGCTTTTCGTTGCCACACTAGGCTACAGAAACACGAAAGGCAACGGAACAGAAGGCTGGGGAAAGGCGAGCAACATAATAGACACGCCGCCTTTTCAAAACACTGTATTACATTTAACTATAAAGCACATAAATGATTACAAGTCTTTCCAGAAAATTAATTACAGCTACAGCTGGCTGGCTGGCGTGCGTGGGGCATTCCCCGCCTCACCCTGGAAGTTGGAGCTCAGCTGGGGAAAATACTGCGGGCCGATTAGGAGAGAAACTAGAAACGTTCTCTACGCACCATGTTTACTCGCGAGTGGGCTCCAGAAAGCAGTTATTATTTTTTTAAACCCATGAATGTTTGATTGTTTTTCTTTTGTAGTTTCATACAGCGCGAACTTGACCCGGAGGTATTAATCAGAGCGCTTTACACGAGCACCACTTCACAGCCCTCTGAAGACTTTTCTTATCTGCTTGTTAAATAAACAAGCGGATAAGAAAAGTTGTCTGGGCTGAGTGAAAACAGATGCGCTAGTCACGGGCGGCATCCGAAAACTGCAAGGGAGTCAACAAAAGTGACAGCCAGCAAACCAGAAGCACAGAAAATACATTCCTAATGGGGTCACAAATTGCGCCTGCCTCATTAATATTAATGAGGCATGCAATTTGCGACCCTATTAGGAATCGCAAACAGTGTCTGAGACACTGTTGTGCATCTCAATTTGCGAGTCGCAAATGCGACGCAATTTGCGCGTCGCAAATTGGTGGGTCGTACATCTGGCTCAATATCCCTAGTATAGATCAACTCATCTTCAAATGGTGTAAGCTTGGGGTGAACATAAACACTAGGATTCTATGCTACACAATGCATCTGAAACAACTTTCTTTTCTCATTATCCAAGTTACCTCTTTCAGTGCAGTCTAACACATATTAAATACTGCAGGGCCTAATTTGTCAGGCACAAGTACTGAGGAGCATCTTTATTAATACCAGCCAAAGAGGTCGTTTTGCTAGGGATAAGTGGCCAAGCAAGACCGTTTCTCATATTTTTAACTTGTTTGAGAATTAATACTGTGCCACATTATAATAATTTGATTTTGATTGTACTACTTAAAAAGTGAACCCACACCATATAGATATACTGAATAATCCCTAGAGTGCTGGCTTCGCTATTCTGCTGCACCTACACACTCAGTTGGCGGGCCTGGGTTTAGGCAGTCTTGTAGAGGAGCAGACACATGACTCTGGTCATTTTTATGAGGATGATTCTCAAATTTCTGTTTTTCTTATTTATCCTTATCCTCTTCTCCGGAGCCTAAATATCTGCCACTCTTTCTGCAGTGTATTCTTGGATGCCCTCTCACTTTCTTAAACTCAATCATAAAAACAACTGAAATTCTCTTTTATCCTGCTTCATTGCTGTTAGACCCGGTCCTTTTTGCAGGTTTATCCCCAAACCTGTTGCCTCCTATTTTTCTGACCCTGTTTTTTGTTAAAGTGTACTATGTGTGCCCAGGGCCTGTAAATCAAATGCTACTAGTGGCCTGCAGCATTGATTGTGCCACCCACATGAGTAGCCCTGTAAACGTGTCTCAGGCCTGCCATTGCAGTGTCTGTGAGTGCAGTTTTTAACTGCCATGTCGACCTGGCAAGTGCACCCACTTGCCAGGCCCTAACCTTCCCCTTTTCTACATGCAAGCCACCCCTAAGGTAGGCCCAAGGTACCCTCTTGGACAGGGTGCAGTGTATGTGAAAGGTAGGATATGTATTGGTGTGTTGTACATGTCCTGATAGTGAAATACTGCCAATTTTGTTTTTCACTATTGCACGGCCTGTCTCTCCTATAGGTTATCATTGGAGCTGCCTTGTAACATCTTACAAGGGTAACGTTAAATTGGGAAGAGATAGAGATTTGGAGTTTGGGCTCCCTGAACTCACAATTTAAAGATACATCTTTTGGTGAAGTTGTTTTTTAAATTGATTATTTGAAAATGCCACTTTTAGAAAGTGGACATTCTCTTGCTTAACCATTCTGTGCCTCTGCCTGCCTGTGGAATGAACATCTGATTTAGACTGACAGGGGCCTGTTTGTGCATTCACTCTAGACAGTCACACAAAGGGAGCTGAGGTGAGTCCTGCATATCCTGATGACCCATCACTAGGCTGATGGATCTTCCTGGACTAGGGTGGTGGGAGGAGTTGTCACTGACACCTGAATAGGGCTGTGCCTGTCCTCTCACAATGCTGTCTCCACCCTCCCTGGAGTGTGTCTGGAGCCAAAGCGGGGCAGGGCAGGAACTTGTAAACAACAGAGACTTTCTTTTGAAGTATGCCTACTTCACAGGCCAAAAGGGGTATAAGTATTGGACCTAAAACCGCAGATTTTTAGAATACTTCTGGATCAAGAGGAACCGCTTCAAAGGAGAAGAGCTGAAGAGCTGTGAGGAGGAGTACTGCCCCTTTGCTGTGTTGCTTTACTGGGTACGCCTGCAGTTGATGCTTCTGCTTTGGAGAGGAAAAGGGCTGGAATTTGCTGTGTATCCTGCTTGTGAAGTTTCTCCAAGGGCTTGTGTGTGCTTGCCTTCTGTTAAGAAGTCTCAGGGCCATCAAAGACTTCATCTGCAGCATCCCTGAACTGCACTGCTGGGAGGTCTGACCTGCCTTTGTGGTACGAATTCCAGTTCTGGGTCCTTGGAGGTTGTTTTGCTGCTTGAAACCATCAAAATCGATGCATCACCCTTCCAGCGCCTATTTTCTGACGCAGCGCCGCCGTGCAGGAGAAATTTCCATGCACCGCCGCCGTATAGCTAAAGAAATCGATGCAGCACCTGCCCGCGGCCGAAGAAACTGCTGCAGCCCGAGTTCAGTGCACCGTGTCTCTGAAGTCCGAGACCACAGCACTGACTCCGACGCAGGCCCTGCTGTGCAGCTGAAAGAATCGACACATTGTTGGACTGGGGCAGAAGAATTGACGCAGCGCTTGTTTGCCCCCACCGCATCGACCTCCAGCGCGTCTGGATTTCCACGCATTGCACAAGTGCACCAAGATTTTCCGACACATCACCCACAGACCAGAAACATCTTGAATTTCGACGCCTCGCTTCCCTCTCCAGTCCGGATTCGGTGCAACACTTTTCCCGCGTGCAGCAGAACTGATCCTGATCCTCCCCAAGGACTTAGGAATCGAAGCATCCCTGGGTTTTCTGACGCTTCCCACCTCTGCGGCTGTTTTGGCTTCTGGATTTTGACTTTGTGTAAAATCACTGCATCCATAGAGTTCTATTGACAGAATTGCTTGAAATCTTGTAAAAGTCATATTTTGAGTTGTGTATGTTGGAGTTTTGTCGTTTTGGTCTTGTTTGTTTAGATAAAGATACTTTATTTTTCTAAACTGGTGTGGTGCCCATTTGTAGTGATTTTACTGTGTCATTGTGTGTGTTATGTACAAATACTTTACACATTGCCTCTGAGATAAACCTGACTGCTTGTGCCAAGCTACCAAGGGAGTGAGCAGGGGTTCTCTTAGCTGTGTAATCCCCTTACCCTGACTAGAAGGAAGGGTCTCTACTTGGACAGGGTGCATACCACTGCCAACTAGGACCCCCATTTCTAACAATTGCTTACTCCTACTCCTCCTGTAATATTTGTCCCCTTCCACAACTGCTGCCACTTCTGCTTTGAATCTAGGTATTGTATTTGATCTCTCTGCAATCTAAGTTTTGTATTTGATCTCTCACTGAATTTTCCCACTCAACTTTCATCTGTCTCTAAAATCTGTTGCTTTCAGTTGTTCAGTGTTCGCAAAATGAAATGCTGTCTTCCTTTCCCTGAAACTACTTCAGCAGACTTAAGTTATTTCTTGTCTGAACTGAGGTTCCTTTTTAGGTTGAGCTTGAGCCAGCACGCAAGCGCTGCTCTGGGGATCTGTTGTAGGTACAGTACGGAGGAGAAGCCCCGCCCACATTTGTCATTGGCTTGTGTCTTTGTCCTTAGTAACTGCTGGCATCTGATTCCTTATTAGGCTTGTTAGTCCCTCCTTAGTCCGGCCATGTCGTCATTTGTATCCTCCCATGGCTACTGGCCCCTTTACTTGGTTGTTACACGGTGCGTGTTCTATTTTCTTTATTGAGTTCCTACATTAGGCAAAGCAGCAGGGACAATGGCGGCCGCTTGTTTCCAATGCCATAGGTCTCGCATTTAAATGCGAGACCAACCTGCCGGCGGATGAAAGCCTCCCAGACTGTACATTTGTGGAAGATGTGGCTGTGCTGTGTGGAGAAACAGCCCTTATCACCAGACCGGGAGCGCCCAGCCGAAGGAAAGAGGTACTGTATTTGTAGTACTGAGAACACCCATTCACAGCAAGAGGAAAAGGGAGTGTCTGGCCCTTGCCAAGCAGGACCGCATTGCTTTACCCAGTCGTCCAGTTTCACAATTGAAATGTATATTGGCACACAGATTTGCATCTTCGTAATATGTCATGTGAAACGAGCGGTAAACACCTTATGATTTGCATGTTAAAAATCATGTCTGAATGTATTTTGTTGTCACATGGTTTTTATTTAAGCTGTAAATCATTTTAGGAGATTTCTTTTTTTTTTTTTTACTCTGCAGACGTCTTTGGTGGTTTGTATAGGTGACAGGTGTTTATTTAATGATAGCAGTGCTCTGGTATTTAATAATAAGTGGTGGCTACTGGAAACGCACATGATGTGAACTGAGTTTTAATTTTTTGATAGCTTCTCGTATGCTTTGCCAGAAGTGACGCATGACTTCACAATAGAGCCATCACAATTCATATCTTCTGTCAATGTTTTCATTTGAAAGAATGCCCTTATACGGAAATACATTGGAAACACTCATACACACAAGCGGACATACATGCACACAGAAATACACAGACACATACATAAACATCTGCATAGTCCCACATGCAGCCACATACGTATAAAAAAAGATGCACATAAATGCCCACGCATACACTCACAGGCAGAGCCCACACAACGGCAGGCAGTTTACCTGCGTGCTCAAGCATACACACAAAATCACAGAAATGCACAAACACTCAATACATACACTCACAATTAGCAAACACACATACACATTTCCAGGACCAGATACCTACTATTTTGTACTTTAATTTTATCACTTTGTTTCTTCTAAATATGTAATTTTTTAGGTCGAGCCTAGCGGCAGCTCGCATGCGCTGCTCGCTCTGCGAGGCATGCTGTATCAGGGTGTACACTGGAAGCCCCGCCCCCTCTCCGCCCATATTTGTCATTGGCTTGTGTCATTGTCCTTCGAAAATGCTGGCTTCTGATTCGTACATAGGCTTGTTAGTCCCGCCTTGGTACCCCCTTGCCTGCATTTGTTACCGCCCATAACGACTGGACCTTTTACTTGGCTCGTTACACGGTCTCGTTATTTAGTGGGTGAGCACTATTTTCTTTAATGGCCTTTCCTTATTCCAGCGCAGTCTGCTTTCAATTTAGCGGCCGCACTGCTTTATTTAATTAATTAGCAGCGCGGTCCGTATCAGTTCAGTGTAGCACCGGCAAACAAGCATTTGCAATGCAACAGGTCTTGCATTTACGCGACTTTCAGCTATTGGCATTGTAAATGACAATGCCTTTTATTTATCTTCTGGTTTTTGAAACATAAATAAAACGCATTGTCATTTACAATGCCAATAGCTTAAAATCGCGTAAATGCAAGACCTATTGCATTGCAAATGCTTGTTTACTTCGGTCTTCTCAAATGCTACTGCTCCTCTATAGAATAGTCAAAATTCTTGCATTAATCCTCTCTCTTGTCCATCATGCATATTTCACCTTTTCTCACAAGCCTTCACTGGCTAACTTTAATTTTGTAACTTGGGTTTCACTTTCACTTATATTTTATGTTTTCATTCATTGGCCTCTCTTTATTTTTGTTCACTGGTCTCTTTATGCATTTCCTCTCTCATTCTGCTTTGATTTACATTGGCCTCCTCGTGTTTCTTCTATATTTTGTTCATTATCTTTTCTTGTCTCTCAGTTATAGAATGAACATCTGGTTCAGATCAGGAATGGTTTAACTTAACCCACTTTTAAAAACTTAATGAAGAATCATCTCCTTGCAGTAGGTGCACAGCTTTGATCATGTGACTGTACTTTGTTTTTTTACCTTTTCTCATCTATACCGTTTGTGTTTATTTATTTAGCGCTCTGTATAAATCCTCAGTAATAATTAACTAAATAAATGATTAAATAAATTAATAAACATATTGAGGCTTTGAAGTATTTCTTTTCTGACCTGTTCTTGAGTCTTGCAGACACTGCCTGCTAAGATGCCAGGGTTCATCTGGCATAGGAGTGATTTTATTTAGTTCTAGCATTTGTCAAAGCTGTAACCCAATACGGAGATCTCTAGGTGACTTCTGCATTTCTTCCAACCTTTGCTTGCTCTGACTGTTGCATAGAAACTAATGCTCTGTGCCGCCATTTAGCATTCTACTTAGAAGTGGCTGAATGAGATTTTGGCCTTCTAACAAAATGCTTACCCACATGGGAGGGCTCAACCAGTCTCTTGATAATTTTAGAAATACTGTTGGGTCAGGAGCCTTAGAAAAGGAAAGATTCTCATCTGGTATGATTAGTACTGTGCTTCCACCAGAACCTAGCAATAGGCAAAATTCAGAGTGATGCTCTTAGAGTTCTAGCCTTTTGATGTAATGACTTGGGCTGAAGTATTCGCTACAAAAGGATGAACTATTTTCCCTTCAGCAGAGTCCATCTTTGAAGGTTAATCCTTTGCCTCTTCCGGGATTAACAGTCTTTTTGGATGGTAATGGCAAGACAGGAAAAATGCTGTTACAAATACAAGATTTAAAAGTTAAGCAATTGCATTTTTTCCTAATTACACACCAACAAATTACAAACGGATCCATTAGGAAAAAAGCTACCTGTCAGAATAAAAAACATAACTTTATTGCTAAAATTGTAAAAATCTGGATAAAAGCATGAGCAGCGATGATGATGATAATAACCACTTCCTCAAAGAGAAGAAGAGAATCTAGAATGTCTAAAACATAAAAGAGGCTGAAGAAACAACACGTTGGAGCCCTAAAATGCTAAATGAAATAAAAGTCATAATAAAAGGTGACAGCAACAAGAGGAGAAAAGACAATTTAACTCAACAAAATATCCTTCATCTGTTCAGAAAAAATGGCCCACAACAGATAGAAGATTCATTTGTCTTAAATAATACAGGCAGCCTGGATGTGAAACCTGGTAACCAATAAAACACACTGATTAAATAAGATTAAAGTTAGGACGAAGGTGTGCAAAAAAATCTGAACGATATGAAGGTATTTGAAGACTTCCTGATCTTAAAATACTGAAGAAAAGCTGAAGAAGTAGAACATCAGAACTAGTCTTACAGGAGGCTTATATTCTGGACCATAGGTTTATAAAATATTCTCTTATGGAGTCAGTCTAGGGATCACGCACAAATAATGATGGGTTATGATAATACAGGGAATTTAAACCAGGCAGGGCATTTTGTGGGCACTGCTTAAAGAGGCTCAACATTTACATTTTATAAATTCTGAGTTTATTCTTTAAAGCACCTACTGCCTCTCTACACCTTCCTCCACTGGCTTAGTTTATCCATTCTAAAACCATATAAAAAATAATACATTTTTTTAAAAAGCAGATGTACTTTGGCAACTTTATCAGAAGAAGAGGCAACTGTAGTGAACCCTTTGCCAAAGAGAAGCAATTTAAAAAGACAGCATCAATACTAAAATGGCTGTAATTATTTTTAATGTTTGATGCTAAATGGAATTTATTTTATCCAAATTGAATTGGGTAGAGTTAGGGCTAAAATTCAGTTTCACAAATTTGCCAATGGAAAATGACACAACCATATCTCTTCAATCCAAAATCAAAAACATTTACTTGAAAATAAATTAATTTTTAGATTTTGTTTTTTTAGCACGACCTAAACAGTTTTTGAAATCCATAATTTACCTAATAATCACCATATTGCATGGAAAATACATCCTTTGAATCACAAATCTGAAACAAAAGAAAGACTAGAACATTAGTTCCTCCATCTGATATCCCTTTCACCAGTTATGTAGTATCTAAGAGTGAGAATGCCTTTAAATAATGAAAACACTATACCCATTTTAATCACTGCAATGTCTTCAACCAGCATTCTCCCCGCTAAATGTTAAAAAGCTTTCTGTGCAGTAAATGGGCTGTTTGCTGAAAAATGCTTCCTTTCTGCAGAAAAAAGGATCTTCGAAAATTAAACGAAATGTCACCCATTGACTACCACTAATTATCCTTTGTCTAATACATTTACTAAAGACAACCATACAGGAGAGCACAGTTTGCAATGGACTGCGCTCAATACGTTTTTTTTTTACTTTTGAGCAAACATTTTATAATTTCAGGCCAATTGAACAAAACTAAATGATGTATTACAAGCAGGTAATGTTTATCTAATAAGAGCATCTCAGGTTTCTGGTAAATTTAGAAACCTCTTTGAGCTGCTTCATTATTATCTCAGTGGAACCCATCAATACATTTTTACCCGAGGGTCAGATGTCTCGACATCTCCCTGCATACCTACAAACCACAGCAGTAAGGCCAAATGATTGAACCTCATCAATTCACCAACAAGTGTCCAATATATGTTGAGATCAGAGTAAATGTCCCCTGTAGGCATGCACTATCCTGTATTCCCACTGTTGGACAGAGTGCCTAACCCTCTCAGTGATTGTCGTTAGATAACATAGCAGCTAAGGAAGGTTCATTTGTTTGCACCAACACTATGCAAAACACCTCATTACTGTATATAAAGTTTGCGCTTTCCAAACCATGACTTAACAAACTGGAAACTGATAAAGATATACCAGTGGGTACCTGTTCGCGAAAGTGTATGTTTTTCCATGTATGGTCATCAAATTTGAAACCATCAAGAAGGAGAGTCAGGATGTAGGTGCTTGCTTCACAGTAACCATGGAGCCACTTCTTATCTGCATCAGGAAATTTGGATGTCAGCTAGAAAGAAGCAATTGCAATTTTGAATTTAATATAAGACAATCAAAATAGTTTTTCAGCAGATTTGTTGTTTCTTATGTAAAAGAGAAGTAGGCAATTACTAATTTTCGTTTGAAAATGACGTACACAAATTGTGTTTTCTAATTAGCTTTACATGTATCTTCTTTTCTCCTCTCTAGTCACTTGTACCTTTGACCTTGCTCTTTTGTGCTTGCCTAGGACAACATTAGTGGCTAGTTCCCTTCTACCCTTACCTTTAGAAGCAGGATACCCTTTCTCTCAACCATTTTTGTTTGTTATCTTGGTCCTCCTCACCATTGATTTCAGGGTCTTTCTTTACCCCCTATCCATTCTTACACAGGTCTCCTCCTAGTGCATGGGTTCTCTTTTCATATCGCAATTAGGGCCATGATATTCTTTACCGATGGGTTACACATGGGTTCTTACTTCTGTGGAGTAATCGATGTTTGCCACTAATAATCTGCACCCCCTGGTTATTGCGACATGGATTGGCAAATTTTGCAGCACCAAAAGAAGAAATTTTGTGGCATACAATTGTGTTTTTTGTGGTATTTTTGCGGCACTTTGTGACCCATATTTGTCCTGTTCTCCCAGACACACTGAGGATCCAGTTAATCCACTTAACACTTTTAGCCCAGCACCAGTCCATCGTTATTTTGCAAACCATGTCACGTCAGCCCGAACTTCTAGGTCAGGTCCTCGCTGAATTGGAACACAAGCAACCCAGGACCAGTTTTACACTGGAACCAAGCTATACCTGGCTGATTAGCCCTAACTAGGGCAAAACCAGCCCTGGGTTGCTTGCGTTCCAGTTCAGGGAGGATCTGGCCTGGCCTTTGGACTAGACTGTTCCCATTAGAGCAGAGTCAAGACTGATGTGCATATGGCTGGATTTAAACTGAAGGTGGCATGGTGTGTAAAATAACATTGGATTTGGATGTGGCTCCAGTGATTGATTACCAGTGGCTGAGATGAATACAAGCATTCCATTCATCACTTTTCTCTGTACTTTAGTGTGTCACCCTAAGTAAGACAGGTATGCCCAAACATGGGTCCCGTCCACACTGTGCTACTGGAACCAAGCTATGCCTGGCTGATGAGCCCTAACTAGGGTGAAACCAGTCCTGGATTGCTTGTGTTTCGGGTTCAGAGAGGACCTGATCTGGCAGTTTGGGCTGCACAGTTCCCAGTGGAGCAGGGTCAAGACTGATATGTATATGGCTGGGTCCAAGCTGAGGTTGCATGATGGGCAAAATATCGCTGGATTGGGATGCTGTGATTACCAGTGGCTGAGATTAATTCAAGTGTTCGTGTATACTTTATTGCATGTGGGGCACAAGGAGTCTCAGATAAAAGCACAAACATTAGTTCATCATTTTCATTAACTGCACCTTTTGGTCAGTGCTCACAGCGTGCCTGTCATGTGCAGGCCCTGAGAGGTACGTGGGAATGTTTTTAAATCAGCCATAGGGTAGGCATTGTTTTTTTTTAGTAGTGTTCAAACATGCACATTTTCAACTACAGACATATCGTAAATTTATATTTAACTTGGCTTCACCAGTGAAGTCTCACCTAACCCAGTTACCAGTCCCTCAAACAATGCCTCTAGAATTTTGCTGTTAACAGAAACTGAGCTACTCTACTAAACAAAAATACACACTCCTTTATTCAGAAATGCATAGACAATTTGAATAGGTATGCTTTTAAAATGATTTAATTGCGAGTGCTTGTTAGATATATGCACAAAATCTTTAGTTTTATAAGCCTTGCATATCTCAGTCAACCTCAGATAAAAAGTGAACTGATAATTAGCAAGTCAGGGCAGGCGCCCACAAGCTGTCTTTAAAGCAGTTCCTATGGTGTGGAAGGAGGTGGAGGGAGGGAAAGCCATGTCTCTTTCTGACTGCAGCATACCTCTGGCATTTATTACTGCCCGTCCTCCGACTCCCCAGGCAGGCAATGGCCAAATGCTGCAGCTAAAAAAAACAAGCATTTGCAATGCAATCGGTCTCGCCTTTGGGACCTTATATGTATTTAGCTATGCAGCACATTAGCCTGGGTGCTTAAGCATCTACTGTTCTTTAACATGGAGGGAAAGTAAGCACCAAACTGCGTGACACGCCAGGTATGGGAACACATGGAGAGAAATATTGCCTTTCAGCGGGGAATGGTATAGTCCAAAGTGTAAAATCAGGGCCTTCGGTGGTCATATCACTGAAAATACACGATTTGAAAACAATATTATTGTCTACGGTTGCTCGTGGAAGACAATTTCTATGGACTGGAATCTAGAGAATGCTAAAGTGATTCTGGTATTTTACTGACCTCTGCTGGTCGTTTTCTATCAAGAAAGTTAAATGGAGGCAGTTGCCAGAAAAATTTAAAAAGAAAGTCCCTCAGCAGAAAGCCATTCTGGTATTTTACTGACCTCTACTGGTCGTTTTGTATATCAAGACAGTTAAATAGAGGCAGTTGAACAAGCAGAAAGCAATTCTGGTATTTTACTGACCTCTACTGGTCGTTTTCTATCAAGACAGTTAAATAGAGGCTGTTGAACAGAAAAAAAAAGTCCCTAAGCGGAAGCAGACAAGTCCTAGGGCTGATCTCCAGAGCCCACAAAGTACATACACATATAAGTATATACTAAAGTACATACAAGAGGTCTCGAATGCTCGACCTAAAAAACTATGATCTGCATTATTTACAATTGTCAAGTATGGTTCTCCCCAAAAGCATGTTGTCAATAGAATGTATTGTTTCACAGTTTGGCATGTAGTTAAAACCTGGCAATACTCACACTAATGTGCTATCATTCTGCCAATAGTGTCTTTTCTGTAGCGCTGACAAGCCTATGGCCTATGTTCACTTCAGAAAACACGATAAATATGATTATGAAATAGGTGTGTGCAATTTTTAGTTACACTGATATAATCTAGCATGATTACTGATTTTCACATTATGTGAAATTTGCAACTTTTTCATTATTTACATATCACAATATTTTTTGTGATTTGTGCCTGCTGGAAATCTATTTGAGTAGAAAATGTCTTTCTTAAAGAAAATTTGTCCTCAAATAAGTCTACAGTTGTTATTCTGCTCGACTTTTCCGTTCGAGGTATACATCACAAAAAAGCTATTTTAGATATTGGGGTAATGTATTTCGTATAATACATGTCATTTTGTGAAAAATTCTTTTATTAAAACACATTTAGTGCATTCCGACAAAAAAAAACTCTGTCATGGTTTGAAGGCAAACTCACTTCTGCGCTTGAGAAAACATTTATGATGTATAGGGCCAGATAATAAACATTAGTAACAGTATATTTATTTATTAGGTTTTAGATAAAAAGAAAAGTGCAGGAAACTACCACTGCTATACCAGTCTCTCGTTAATGACATAGACATTCAATTTTTCATCCTATACAAGAAGTAATACCAACCCCCCCCCAGCCCCCCTTCAGCCCTCACTTCCGTCACACCCACCCCACACCCTAAACACTCTTTAAGCAATTGTGGTCATTGTATTGTCCTCCAAGAAAGCACTTTACTTCAGTGCCAAGACTGGTAGGCCAATCTCTGTTTTCATTCAGTTTATTTATTTTTGTGATGAGTCAATATATATTTTTTTGGGCAAACATAAGCACTCCACCTCTGGAAGACATTTTTTTTTTTACATTTTATTACTTTAGCACTTTTAATGTGTATTGCATATGTTTGAAAAAACGTAAATACAAAGGTTGCTGGTTTCCCAATATCAGAATACCAGAACTATTGGCTTTGCCAATGTTTGTATATAGGTGGTGGAAATGACACTAACTTCATCAGATTTAATTATGTTTTTATTAATTGGTGTTAATCGTACAGTCAAACTGATTATATATCTGCATTTCCAAATCTATATTCTTTAAGGAAAGCCGGTTAGCTTCAGTACGTACTAAAATCATGAAGCTGTTTTTCCAAACTTGAGCAGCTAGTTTAGAGACTCAAGTGTTTGCTGATAAGATCTTTGTGCAGCCTGCAAATAACATAGTGAAATTCTGTCAGAGCCGCCTCAGCTTGTCATCCTTCTGGGATCAATATATTCAGCGCCATTTAGGGCACATTATTGACAAAGGTATATAGGGACTAACCCTGGGCGTAGTTCGCGTAGTAGCGCTACACGTAGCTACGCGAAGTGCACTACGCGAGCTACGCGTAGCACTACGCGAACTGCATAGTGCGGTAGGAAATGCTGTTCGCAATGATTGCACAGTGCCGGATGCTTGTCCGCACTGTGCAATCATTGCAAACGGCATCTTGCACAGTGCAAGCTGTCATTTTCTGCCGCTCGAGTAGATTTGTACTCGAGCGGCAGTTTTCTCAACGCGGACTGGTAGTTTCTCATCGCGAGCGGTCGCGAGCATATGCGACCACTCGCAATGAGAAACCTGACCTCCCCGCGTTGAGAAACTCGCCGGGAGGTTTATTTTCCACGCTCGCGATCGGCAACTTGATGTTGCTGATCGCGAACGAGGAAAATGTCTCGCCGGGATGTCATTTTGCTCGCTCGCGGTCGCCAACTTGACGTTGAGGACCGCGAGCAAGCAAAAAATGCCCGGTACGCTACGCGTTTTTGCACTGTGCTACGTGCAATTCGCGTAGCGCGTAGTTGCGCAAACTACGCAAGCGTAGCGTAGTTTGCCGCCCAGGCCTAATAGGGACACAAACACGACAGCACGCCCATTATAAAAATAAGTTTTTAAAGTGCGTAGGGTGCATTTATTTTTGAAGGAATACCACATTTTTGGGCGGGGAGGGGGCAAGGACGTAACTTCTATTTGTGCAGCATGTACAGTGGCACCTGGGCCCACTGTGGCCCTCTAAACCATAATTATTGCTGCATTTTATACTTCAAGCAGCAGGCAGTGGCCCATTTCTCATCATTACACTAGGACCCGTGACACAGTGGCTACGCTACTGGGTGGGGTGTAGGAGGGTCAATAATGTTCAACATGGGCAACTAATACTAGCGCCTTCCATCTTGCTTTTGCCACTTCTCAGCACGAACTAGTAGCCTTCAGCGATTTCATAGCGACCCCCATAGGCTGCCTTGTTGCTAAATTACTAATTAAAGATGACAGTGAACTGCTATTCAGCTGATTAATGCAGCAGTATAGGGTAACAAAATCACACAGCCATAACCTCTCCAAGGCACTTGGGCACAAAACATGAGAATTCTAGCCTGCTGTGAATGTAGGCAAATGAGAGGAGAGGGAGTTGTGAATTGAGCAGTGATACGTGGCTGGGATAATGGATTCCTCGCCTGCCCTGACACTTGAGCTGAAACTCGAGTCCTTTGTCTGACCGGGCCCACAACCATCCCAGTTCTATCTTATCTGCACAGAAAGGCCGCTGACAGCCGGAAGCCGCAGCTTTGTGATGACAGAGAGAAATCTAAGATGGAGGTGGCAGCGGCTGCGGCTGGATGGACGTCTTGGCCCTGCAAATGCACAACATTGTGCTTTTCTCAATACCGGCAGAATTATCTGTGTTGAAGTAATAAATAAATCTGAATATTCCGCCTCATTTGTCGATACTAATATTGTACTTTCCTGACGACTCTTGACTCGAGGAGGAAAGCGAAAAGATTTGACGTGAATGTAATCCAGAAAAAAATTTTTTTTTTACTGGGAATAATGGCCATGTGGTTTTCAACCTAACCACTCTAGGCTTGTTTATTCTCAAAAAGCTCGGGAACGCATATTTGTCCATCAGTGGTCTCGGCTTTGGAGACAGCGGTTCACCTCGATATTGACGGCTGCGTCAGATCTTGCCCACATTCACGCCTTCGACATCAAATGTTCTCCTGAGCGTTTGAAATAAACTCACCGCCTTTGTGTGTATTTTAAAGATTGGCTCTGATCGTGCCTTTCAAGAACAAGCATTTGCAATGCAATAGGACTCGCATTACGCGAGACCTATTGCATTGAATCATGGACAACGGGAGGGGGCAGCACGGACAACGGGAGTGCGGGCAGGGGGAGGGGGAAGAAGGGGGCGAGAAGGCACGGACAAAGTAGTGCTCACAGTCTAAATAACACGTACCGTACTGTGTAACACTCGAAGTAAAGGGGCCAGTAGCCATGGGAGGGTACAAATGACGACATGGCCATAATAAGGAGGGACTAACAAGCCTCATAATCAGACGGCAGAATTTATGAAAGATAATGATACGAGCCAATTAAAAACATGGGCGGAGAGTGGGTGGAGCTTCCACAGAGCTTCCACTCCATACTCCGTTACTGCATGCCTCGCAAAGCTGCCGCTATAGGCTCGACCTAAAGACCACTCTCGTACCAGCATCACAAGACCTTACTAAGTACACACAGAGGCATGCAATGCACGCGCAGTTTATGAAAGCCAGTGATAAGATGTCATTTCTTTACAATACGAAAGATGGGAACAACAAAACCAACACAATGGGACTAAATGCTAGCCATTTCCATTTTTCACGGCAAGTTAGTTTCATTACACAGCCATAGGGGGACTTCATAAATATTGCAGGAATTTCATGAATAGTGAAATTGTGATATCCTGGAGGGTCTGCTGTACCACACAATGCCTTTGCCATGCATATACCTGTACCACAAATGCCTTTACGACGCAATGCAAATATATATAAGGTAAGTGAACCCCCAAATATATATATATATTTCCCAAAGTTGCACCAGCAAGTTAAAGCCGCACTCCAACTCCAGGTAAGGAAACAACCTTTATTTTATGATAGCAGGCAGCTTCCCATTCCGTTCATATGTCCCCAGGCTTAACGCGTTTCAAGGATTCTGTCCTCTTCATCAGAAGCCTTTGATTCAAAACGGAACGTTCTGTGCATTTCCCATGTTACCCTGCGCATTTTTCACTTTGAAATAATGGCCTCAGGTGTGCCTTTGATGTCAGTTCTTTCCGTTGCACGCTGGTAATTGTGGTTCTTTTCCGCACCTTTTCCGCCCTCCAGTGGGCCCGATTTGAAGCAATTTCTATGGGGACCATTTACAGCCCACATTGGGCTCACGAATAGGACTCTGCCTGCTCACTTAAAAGTACCTGCAGCGCCATAACACGAGGAGAAGATTCACCTCGCATGGCCCCTTTTGATGTTGCGGTGGGGGGTGCGTCGCTTTCACGGCCTGGAGCGCGCCGTGTCAAGTATTTCCCAAAGTTGCACCAGCAAGTTAAAGCCGCACTCCAACTCCAGGTAAGGAAACAACCCCACCGTTACACAGTCATTAAATGTGTCTATAGAATCCTTAGGCATAAGGGGAACAAACGTGGAGGGAGGGCGAAAGGGGCTGCTTACTGTACAATTGCTCTGAATACCCATCTCTCCTAAATCCTCCTGAGTGGTATTTGTGGATTCATTAGTGTCATGGACCAGGGCATGCATCGTTCTTAGAGTAGTGATGTCAACTACTTGGAGAGAAGTACTTGGTTGGTGGGAAGCCATGATAGTGGAGGCAGTTTCTGTAGCCTTGTTTAGTTTAAAATGCTTCAGCAATTTAAGTTTTCGTATAAATTTGAAGACATCAATGTGTGTTTGTACATATTTAAACCTGTTTTTGGGACAAAAGAGAGACCTAACGAAAGAAGTTGTATTTCCGCAGTTGTTAATTCCATTTCGGATAAGTTGATGACAGTGTTGTCATTGCCTGGTGTTACTAATTCCATTGCTTGGCTTTGCCCCTCCTGCCTCTCTTGTTGGTTCCTGCATTTCCGCCTCTGTTTGCGGCACTTGTTTCTCCGTCTCCTGTTTTCTTCTGGGGAGGTCTTGGCCGCAATGTCTGGCGGTGGTCTTGGATTAAAAAACCCAATTCTTCGGAGGTAGTGAACTTGGTAGGTAACTGTGCCTGTGGATTAGTTAGGCTGTTATCATCCGAGTCCAGACTGCTGCCGGCTACCGAGCTCAAGTCTGAGTTGGAAAGATTCAAGCCTCTAGCATTGGGAGCAAGAGTCATGCACGTTTGAGGAATCATTGCTTGCCTTTTCACTGTATCGAATTTTCTCGAAAACGTGAAAACTCTGCCGGTTTCGTAATCCTTTTTATCACGAGCGAACTTAAATATTTTCCAGGCTTTTATAGTGTCCTCATGTTTCTTTAAACGTACATCTATTCCTTCTCGGCCTTTTTTAACCAATTCTTTTTGCTCATGTAAATCCAGTTGCTGATTCAATTTATCTATTTCTTTTTGGATCTCTATTCTATCGATCTCTGCATATTTGACTAATATTGTCACCATGTTCATAGATGCATCCAAATTATTGGTTGCCCATTCCGTCAGCATTTGGGTGTTGGGATTCTCAAATGAAGGAGCGATGAGTACCCTCAACCCACGAGGCACTCTGCCTACCTCCATATATTTTTCCAGTGATTTTTTCTCCGACCACTTGGTTAATTCAGTACGGAGTAGCTTTTCTAATTTTTTTAATAATGTTTTAACATCATTGTTGGTCCCCATGTTGATATTTTTATCATTATCTTTTGTAGTTTCATCAATGTCCGGTAAGTTAAGAAATAAGGCATTAGCTGCTGCCTCCCTGTCTCGTAGCACGTCTGCTGTAGAAGTCATGTTAAAACAAGCAGCAATTCCAGGTATGCACCGACAAACTTGCTAAACGTAGGCTTAAAGCAAGTTGGTTTTAAATAATAGCTCAATCTCTTCACCCGCTCCAATTCCACACCTATATATATATATATATATATATATATATATATATATATATGCTGGATACTTCATCTCACTCAATCCATGTAGCAGAAACAGACGAATACGGACCCAGGAAGTAAGTGCAAAGTTTTTATTCAATTCCCTGCACCGCCGCTATGACGCGTTTCAGCCTACGAGAGGCCTTGATCACATGATGCGCATGAGGAGTGCTTGCATATTTATTAAAGTGACAGTGCATTGATCGTGACAACAACCACGCTCAACGTGGTGATCGACATAGTGGAGTTCTCAAGAACACTACTTTATCACTAGTATTCATACAGTAATCACAATTGTTGTTGTTGACTGTGAACCAGCATAAAACTCATTAAATATTTACAATTAGTATAAATATTAAAACAAGAAAAGGTAGTTTAAAGATTTGAATCAAAACCTTCACATAAAAGTTTTCATTACAAAAAGTACTACACATCAATGTGCATGCTGGTCAATAATTCATATAGGAAGAGGTAAACATCGGAACATAATTTGTTTTAGTCAATGCATAATTCAATACGTCCCAAATCTTATATCTATTGCTGCATCCTTGTATTATGCTTTTACAACAAGGCGCTTCCTCAGTCTACTGTTGTGCTTGACAGATAAAGTGCTAATGCGTGTATATATCGCCCAAGTGGGCTAATGGCATCCATCTTTGTCTTATTAACGAAAGTGCTAGTGCAATAAAAAAGTGCCACCGTAAATAACCAACTTTGGTTATAAAAGTTCAAAAGTGCTAAAAAGAAAATTAAAATAATAGTTCCAGAGGCAGATCAGTAAAATGTATAATCTAAAGATTAGTGCAAGAGTGGGTTTGGATAACTATAGGCAAGTAAAAAAATCCTCACTGGAGTTGAGGCCATTTGGCGTCTTGGTGTCCAACTCCAGGATATACCTGGTTTCCAACTTGCGTAGTAGGGCTTCTCGATTGCCACCCCTTCTAAGTGGTAGAACAGAGTCCACTATAAAATATCTCAAATGATCAAGATTATTGCAGTGGCAATCCTTAAAATGTCTGGCAACCGGGTATGACAGATCGCTGTTGTTGATCGCCCTTATGTGCTGGAGTATTCTCTTGTGAGCCTGCAGCTTAGTACTCCCAACATACTGTAGGCCACATGAACACTCCAGCAAATACACCACATACTCAGTTTTGCAAGTGAGCATCTTGGAAATGGGAATTTGATCAACAGGCAAAGGGAGTTTTGTAGTGTGTTTTACTTGTCCCATACCTATAAGCTTTGCAGGTAGGGCATTTAACAAATCCCTTTCTTGAATTCACCCAGGTTTTTGTGGTGATTAGCTCAGGGCTACTCTTAACTAGGGTGTCACACATGGAGCGTGCTTTCCTAAAAGTTATACTGGGATTCATGGATAATGAATGCCCTAGTACTGGGTCGTTGCGAACCAGTGCCCAATTTTTGTTGAAAATTCGATGTAAGGACTGATGTTGTCTATTGTACGTCAGAATCAGTCTAGTCGGTTGTTCCTGCGTAGCTGT
Organism: Calotriton arnoldi; assembly: GCA_963921515.1. Classification (NCBI taxonomy): domain Eukaryota; kingdom Metazoa; phylum Chordata; class Amphibia; order Caudata; family Salamandridae; genus Calotriton; species Calotriton arnoldi. The sequence goes on from CAWUFW010004293.1 coordinate 1,440,707, forward strand.
TGTATTAGCTAACCTAGATTTACTCACTAGAGCATCAGATCTCGAGATCAAACAAGTTTTCTTGATGGCATTATCAAGTATATTAGTAGAGTAGCCCCTAGCCAGGAACCTACCCCTGCTCTCATCTTGTGCCCTTGTATAATCATCATCGGTACTGCAAATGCGTCTAATTCGCAGCATTTCCCCAAAGGGAATACTGCGAATAAGATGTTGTGGATGGTGACTGGTTGCGTGGAGCACTGTATTGCCCGCTGTTGGTTTCCTATGTAGCCGAGTCTCCAATCTGTCGTTGTGCACATAAACCTCTACGTCTAAAAAACATACAGACTCCCTACTCATGTGTGCTGTAAATTGTAGGTTGAGGTTGTTACTATTGATCTGTTCAATGAAATGGAGTGCTAGTTCTTCCGAGCCTCTCCAGATCAAGAACAGGTCATCAATATATCTATACCAATGTGACACATGGCGGTCCAGGATATCCCCATATTGCACCCTGAGGACCTGCTCCTCCAACAGGCCCATGTGGAGACAGGCATAACTGGGGGAGAAACAAGCCCCCATAGCTACCCCTCTCACCTTGTGAAATATTTGATTCTGAAAGAGGAAAACAGTGTTATCCAGACAAGTCATGATCATATTCAATAACATTTTGTTGTGACGGTATAGATACATGGGTTTAGTGGACAAATAGTGTTCAACTTCCTTGATGCCATCAAGGTGGTGGATATTAGTGTAGAGGGACGTGACGTCTAAGGTGATTAACACACTGTTAAGAGTCCCATACGGCATCACAAATTTTCCTTAAAAAATCGCTAGTATCTTGGATGAATGATGGTAGTTTTCTAACATGGTCCTGGAGGAAGTAGTCAACATATTTTGAAGTGTTTTCCATGAGACTATTGCGGGCTGATATAATAGGTCTTCCTGGCGGTTTGGTGGTGTCTTTGTGAATTTTATGGATGAAATAGATGACCGGGATGACTGGGTGATCATTCTTTAGAAATTTGAACTCATCCGAGCTTAGTAACCCAGCGCTTTTCCATGCCAAGAGTTTCACATAAAAGTCATTCCAAGCGCCTTTGACAGTTCGCAAATCACTCCTTCTGTAGCAATCTCTATCATTGAGATGCTTGAAGGCTTCCTCCAGATATAGTTCTCATGGCCATAATACCACATTTCCACCCTTATCTGATTGACGTATGATGATATTGTCATTCTGTTGTAGCTTCTTCATCAGGTGGAAATAGCGGTTATTTTGTTGGTTATATTTATGACGAACACGAGTTGTGGACACATGTAATTTCTTTAGTTCCACTGTCATCAACTCATTGAACACATCAAGGTTGTCATGTAACATGATTGGATTGAACGACGATTTTGGTTTAAATTGAGTTAGTATCGTGCCGCTGATGTTAGGCATGGTTTGACTCAAAGTTTGCTCAGCATTAGTGTTTTCATTATGCAGTTGTTGTAGGTCCTGTAGAAACTCAACATCACCTGCATTTAATAGTGATGGACTTTGGATGGTATCAGCAGTTGCAGTATGTTGGGTCTCATTGCGTGTCCCCTGCAGTGCGTGGTACTTACGCAATTTCATTTCCTTATGTACTTGTAGACATCAATGCGCGTTTGCGCATAGTTAAAATTGCTTTCGGGGCTGTACGAAAGACCCAATGCTAGAATTTGTCTCTCTGCTTCGCTCAATGTGATACTCGATAAATTAATGACTGTTTGTGAGTCTGTCCCAGGTTCAATGTTGCCCATTCTTGAGGTCATTTGCGGTTCCATTTTTTGTTGTAAGGTTTTTTGTTGTTCTGCTTGCCGCCTGCGGCTAAGTTGGCGTCTTTCTCGGCGCCTTTGATTACATCTTTGGTGCTGCAGGCATTTCGCACACGTGGCCGCAAGGTCTGCCGCCTGTCCTGGCGGAGACAGTCCACTTCTTGGGCCAGGGAGAGCTTGGTAAACCCCAATCTTGTTCCTGACTGCATCTGTTCATTGTCAGACTCACTTTCTGGTACGGAGTTCAAATCTGATACTGAGGTAGATGACTGAATCGCAGTACTCGTACTAGCTTGTGGTGTCATTAGAGGAGCTTTTTCTGTGTGGCTTTAACAGAGTTGTATCTTTTCGAGAATGTGAATACCTGACCATTTTGATAGTCAAGCTTATCCCGTTGAAATTTGTAAGCCTTACGCTTCTTGATTATCTCCTCCTCTCTTTGGAGACGTGACAACATCTCCTCACGATATTTCTTGATTGTTTCAGTCATTTCCATCTTGCTGATTTCGTCATTTATTTCATCAATTTTAGATTGTAGGGCAACACGATCACTTTCCGCATATTTAATTAATATTTTGACTAACTTGCACGATGACTCTAAATTGCAGTCTGCCCATTCAGCTAACATGTTTGGGTCTGGATTTTCGTAGCTGGGCGCCAGCATTATACTGAGCCCTCTGGGAATCCTCCCCACCTCCAAGTATCTGGATAGGGATTTGTGCTCCCACCACTTGGATTGTTCTGCCTTCATTAGTTTCTCCAAACGTTTGAACAGATCCCTTAGATTGGGATTTCCAGCTTGCATGGTGATTGTTTGCACAGTGACAGATGACTCACCGCCCGGCGAGTCATCAAACATTTCACACGCTGCCGCTTCACGGCTCCTCAGCGCGGCGGCGGACATGGTGCAATCGCGAGGGCAATTATATACTGCGAGACAAGTTACCGGATGAATGTCGGTGAAAGCCTCAAGCACACTCCTTCACCAGACTTATTGTGCAGTTTCCTACCTTCGTGAGTTGTTCGGCGTCGCTCGGGTCCTTCGACTCTGGCGTCGTCACTCTTGTCACTGGCAGGGAACCTAGCAATGTCCGGGGGCAACCGCGGCCAATCCTTGTGGGAGACAAAGTCTTTTCCGGTTCACGGAAAACTGCTTCCTGCCGCTTGGCCCAAACTTGAAGGAGGGGTCCGTAGATACCGAGGAAGCAAACTCGGTAATATTGATGCTGGATACTTCGTCTCACTCAATCCATGTAGCAGAAACAGACAAATACGGACCCAGGAAGTAAGTGCAAAGTTTTTATTAAAACCCCTGCACCGCCGCCATGACGCCTTTCAGCCTACGAGAGGCCTTGATCACATGACGCGCATGAGGAGTGCTTGCATATTTATTAAAGTGACAGTGCATTAATCGTGACAACCACGCTCAACGTGGTGATAGACATAGTGGAGTTCTCAAGAGCACTACTTTATCACTAGTATTCATTGGAACATAATTTGTTTTAGTGAATGCATAATTCAATACATCCCAAATCTTATATCTATTGCTGCATCCTTGTATTATGCTTTTACAACAAGGCGCTTCCTCAGTCTACTGTTGTGCTTGACAGATAAAGTGCTATACACATATAATATATCAGAGAACAAGCGGATAGGAGCAAGGACAGTCATTACTGCTGCTCGGCACGGCACAGGAGCAGATTTATTCAGAACTGACCTTGGATCCAGGAGGGATCAGTTGCAACGTAGGACGAAATCCGTTCCTTATTGTCTTCAGTCTGTCTATAAAGATCTACTACCTTAGAAGCTTACACTTACTCAATAAGCCCTGATGAAGTCCACACAAGTTGGACGAAACGCGTCGGCTGTTTTGTGTTGAACAAGAAGAATAAAGAAAAAACTTTTGTGATACCAACAGTGGATGGACAGAATTATTTTTGGGATTGGTGGTGCATTCCACATTCATGTGAAAATTAACATTAGTCTTGGTGACTGCTCTTTGGAAACGGCGGGAACAGTGGAGTTGCACACCTTTTGAGTTAAATACTCATAACTTTGGACTCTCTGTGGGGGATTGCGTGTGGGGACGTGCGTCACAAGTGCACTCTGGTGTACCTGTTCGGCTTGCTGTTTCAACTTTGGGAGTATATAACAAAACACAGTTCAAGAACGCTGCGCACTCCAGCCTTAATTTTAAAGATGATTTATTTTTTAATTTTAACGCAAACACGATCAACTGACAAATGCGTTTCAGCCTCCTGGCCTTCGTCAATAGGACTGCCACCTCCCAGGGGCATTTAATTATTTTAGGGCGGGGGGGCCTCGCGGCCCCTTCAAGCCCCGGGGACCACCACCTCCCCGTAGCTACATGATTTAAATGGGAGGGGGCCATGCCCCGGGGGATGGGGTCCACGGGGCCAAAAACGGCCATGGGAGGCGGGCCGCGCTGCCCCCTTCCTGTTTAAAAAAAAAAAAAATGCTCTGGCCCGGTGCGTTTTGGATTGGGGGATTAAGCCCCCTTGAATACTAAGGGTCCTTAGGGGCCAACTAGACCACCAGGTCTAAATCAGGCGGGCAATTCTACCAAGGAACTTTATAAAGTTCTTAACACTTTTACTAACCCTATTGCCTGCTCCTGGCAGACTCCTCCTTCGCAGGTGCTCTGTGATAACATTGCTAATTATTTTGGGGAAAAAAATCAATCTAATTTATGATTAATTTCCTAATGATACTAATTCCTTGGACCCCTCTAACCTGCCGCCTTCAACCTTGAGAAGGACTGATGCCTGCCTTGAACATTTTCCTGCGCTGCAGATTCCACAAGCCGAAGCCATGTTAAAAACAGCGAAATCTAGTTCTCCTCTAGATATAATGCCAGCCTGTTTGCCTCTCTTGCCCCTCTTCTGGCCCCCTCCATCTGCAACATCCTAAACGCTTCTATGAGTGAAGGGGTACTCCCACTTGAATGGAAGGCAGTTCAAGTGCTACCTATCAGGAAAAAAGCACAGGTACCCGCTGATGTGCTGGATAATTATCGCCCAATTTTGCTTCTGCCGCTTATGAGCAAACTGATGGAAGGATATGTAAACATACAGCTGATGGGATACCTGGAATCTCAAGGCATCCTCGATCCTTCCCAGTCTGGCTTCAGGCCTAACCACTCTACTGAAACCACCCTCATAGGTGTTACAGATCACATCAAACTGGCATTGGACAACAACAAGGCAGTGCTGCTGGTTTTGTAGGATTTGACAGCAGCCTTTGATACTGTCTCTCACCAGAAGCTGATTCACCGATTGAGAGAGATTGGTTTGCAGGGACAGGCTCTAAAGTGGCTTGCAAGCTTTCTGGACCAGCGCACTCAAACGATCAATCTGGGCCCCTTTCGCTCTCAGACCTTGAAGCTCACCAAGGGGGTGCCCCAGGGTTCTTGCCTTAGCCCCCACCCTGTTCAATGTGTATGTGGCCCCCCTTGCCAGGATTATTAGAGAATGGGGATTTACTCCCTATTCCTACGCAGATGATACTCAACTTCTTCTATCGTTTGATAATGACATACACTTATCTAAACAACGTTTTGCTGAGGGCATGCAAACAATATCTGGTTGGATGATAGAAAATTTCCTCCAGCTAAATGCTGCCAAGACTGAGATCTTGCTATTTGGCCCCGCTCAAACAACTTGGTCCCCAAATTGGTGGCCTGCTACGTTAGGCCCTGCTCCTGTCCAGAAACCCACAGCCAAAAACCTGGGAGTCCGATTGGACAACACTCTATCTATGAGAGATCAAGTCATAGCCACTTCTGGGACCTGCTACCACACTCTTAGTCTTCTGCGGAGAGTGTTCCAGTGGCTGCCCTTATCTGTTCGCAGAACTCTGATTCAAGCCCTGGTCATTAGCCGGCTTGATTATTGTAACGCTCTTTTGGTGTCCGCCAATGAATCCCTCTTGAGTAGAATGCAGATAGTCCAGAACACTGCTGCACGCTTGGCTCTCAAGGTGCCTCCTCGAACCTCTCCCCGGCCCCTGCTAAAACAGCTTCACTGGCTTCCTATTCGCCAACGTATTAAGTTTATACTTTGCTGCCTAGCTCATAAGGCTCTTTATGGTGAGAGCCCGAGCTACTTGGCGGAAAAACTTAAGTTTTACCTCCCGAACAAACTGCTTCGATCAGAGGGTAAAGGCCTGCTTGCGATCCCCCGTTACAGGAAACAACGAACAGGAGGCAGAACTTTTGCCTACCTAGCTCTGAAATTCTGGAACTTGCTGCCAGTGGAATTGCGTAAATGCTCTAATCTTCTTCTGTTCAGGAAACTCCTGAAGACTGAACTATTCTGTTACTGATCTATCTGACCTGGCTTTTGCTTCTGTGCAGCGTGGAGATACTCCTTCGCGGGTGATTCCGGCGCTTTATGAATCCCATACAAATACAAAATACAGGTACCTCCAGTAATCCCCACACAGTGGGATTGCTGAGAGGCGGTCCAACGCCATGCCCCTTTCTACACCACTCTGCAAACGCGCCTCTTGGTGCACTGCTGGTGGGGCGATGAGGTCCTCTTGTGTCCTGAGGACCTCCGGACTAAAGTGGACTTCATCCCCCGAGCAGCAGTGCGCCAGGAGGCGCGTTTGCAGAGTAGTGTAAAAAGGGGGTGTGGCCTCAGACCACTCTCAGCAATCCAGCAGTGTGGGGCTTACTAGAGATAACAGGAGGGCTAGTTGGCCCCCAGGGACCCTCAGGAGGCAAAGGGACTTCATCTCCCAACCCAGAACGCGCCAGGAGGCGTGTTTGCAGAGGGGTGGAGAAAGGGGGCGTGGCCTGTGTCCACCTCTCAGCAATCCCACTTAGGGTGACCAACTGGCATAGGTGCAAATTCAGGATGGTGAGTGTAAAAATTCAGGACAAAAATTCAGGCCAGGAGGTCAAAATTCAGGACAAAAGGTACGTTTTACAGCCACATCAGAAGAAGTCGCGCAATAGTATATAAGTAAGTAAATAGACAACCATTCAAGTAAAAGTGAAAAGAAGTTTATATTAGGTTGAGACAATTGTGCACTTCATGGTTTTTCAGTATGCGCGCAGCTTTGAGCAAATGTGACCCTGCTCTTCACATAGACCCTCTCTCATGTGTATTTAATTTCTTTTATAGTGCTACTCATCCCAAGTAAGTAGGACAGGGTGTCGAAGTGCGTTACATCACACACATATTATATAGAGACAATGACTCATATAAATGTGAAAGTCAATCTATAGGAAATGTACTTAAGATAATGGGGATTACAAGGTGTAATCATTCTTTCATCCATCATTCATTGTCCTTCCATCTGTGTGGCCATCCATATCAATATTCAACCATTTGCAAACCTATCCATCATCTATCCTTCCATCCATCCATCATTCCACTCATCCATCCCTCCATACACCGTCACCTTATCCATCCGTACACTCATCCATCCACTCTTCCTCTCATCCATCCATTTACTCATCCATCCAGCCATCTACACTTTCACCCATCCAGCCATCCTTTCACTTACTCGTTCATCCACCCAGTCACTCATCCTTCCACCCTTTCAGTCATCCATCCATCCTCCCTTTCTCTCTCCATCCCTCTTTCATTTAGCCATCCATCCTTCCATCCACCCATCCGTCTACTCATCCATTCATGAATCCATCCATTGACCCTATCACTCATCCATCGTTTCATTCATCCATCCATCCTCTCATCCATCCACCCTTTCACTCCTTCACTCATCCACCCACCCTTTCACTCCTTCAAACATCCATCCATTCTCTCATCCATCCGACCTTTCACTCACTCATCAAGCCTTACATCCACCCTTTTACTCATCCATCCATTCACTCTTTCACTTATCAATTCATCAATCCATCCATCAGTTAACTCATCCATCCACCCGTTCACTCGCCTGTCATCCACCCTTTCACTCATCCATCCATCCTTTTACCCATCCATCAACCCTTCCACCCATACATCCATCTATTTACCTTTTCTCTCCTCCATCCTTCCACTCACTCATCCGTCCATCCTTTCTCTCATTATCCATCCATTCACCCTTTCATTCATCCATTCATCCTTTCACTAATCCATCCAGCCATCCCTTCACTTACACACCTTTTCACATTATTTATGAGCTGAGCCTTTGTCTGCTGAGTTGCAGACAGAAGTGGCCCATCAAGGACTTCACCCTCGCTGTAGTTCCTAAAGCAAGGGGTGGGGCAGGGGAGGGCTCACTATGCCCCTGTACATAGGCAATCCGAAAAAGTGGAAGTCATGAGTCATGCATGATGCACAGTGCCATTGTGACATGATGTTGTTTCCAGGGCTTTAAGTGGGATGAAAAAACTGGGGGGTCTCTCCAAAGGGCTTGTTCGATGTAAATAAGGGCAAGGCTTAAAACACCTAAGCTAAAAATCTGTGCTTAGCATAGTGTGCCAACTGGTAATTTGCTGTTTCTGTCATTGTATCCAGATATATAACACAACAAGTAGTGTTACACCTACAAGCCAGAACTATTGGCTTTGTCAATGGTTGCTAGTTGCATAAAATAAAAAAAGCAGCAACCATGGCTTTGTTGAATATAACATTGAAAATGCGTCAGTTTTAAAATGATGAGACAGTGAAAGACCCATAACCCTTTTTTTTAAAACTTGTTTCACCACCTTTTCATGAACTGGATTGTCACCTAGCAGCATGGGCGTTTTTGTTCATTTCTTCCACCTCACTGAATGTCCTGCCCTAGACTGAGGCTGCAGGAGGCCCACCACATGCAGTAAGAGCACAGAATGGCCCATTGTCATTCTGTATGTGGCAATCAGCTGCAGCCAGAATGACAATGGGCGGGTGGGGCTGCTCTTGTGCTCAGAGGAGTGCGCGGTGGCCCCATCAGGGAGCTGAGGCTTCTGGCAGGGGAACAGTGATGTTCCTCAATGCCTAAAATTATGGACAAAAGGCGTCCGTAAAAGGGATCGTCACGGACAACGGACGTGAGATCCAAATTACAGACGGTCTGTGAAATTTACGGACGGTTGGTAACCCTAATCCCACTGTGTGGGGTTTACTGGAGGTAACAGGTAGGCTAGTTGGCCCCTAAGAACCCCCACAAGCGAAGGGGACTTCATCCCCCAACCAAGAGCATGTCAGGAGGCGCGTTTGCAGAGTGGTGGGCAAAGGGGGCGTGGCCTGCTATGAGAACTTAGCAATCCTGTTGTGTGGGACTTACTGGAGATAATAGGAGGGGTAGTTGGCCCCCAAAGATGTCCTTGGGGGCCGACTACCCCTCCTGTTACCTCCAGTAAGTCCCACACAGTGGGATTGCTAAGAGGTCTTCGGAGGCCATGCCCCCCTTTCTCCACCACTCTGCAAACGCGCCTCCTGGCACACTACGGGTTGGGCGATGAAGTCCACTTTACTCCTGAGGGACTTTGGGGGCCAAGAAGCCATCCTGGTACCTCCTGTAAGTCCTACGCAGCAGAATTTCTGAACGCTGGTCGGAGGCCCAGCCCCCTTTCTGCACCACTCTGCAAACGCAACTACTACGTTATAGTTATAAATTAGCATTTAAAAAACCTTAGAAATTCACTGAAAAAACCATAGGTTTCAGGGACTTTATAGTTAGTAATTAGCATTTAAAAAACCTTAGAAATTCACTGACAAAAAAACATAGGATTCAGGGACGTTATAGCTAGAAATTATCATTTAAAAAAGCATAGAAATTCACTGAAAAAACCATAGGTTTCAGGGACGTTATAGTTAGAAATTAGCATTTAAAAAACCATAGAAATTCACTGAAAAAACCACAGGTTTCAGGGACGTTATAGTTAGTTGGACATTTCACTCGTACAAAACCAGAGAAATTCGGCCGTTATAGTTAGTTGAGCTAACTATAACTCGCGCCTCTGCAATGCACTGCTGATGACATCACATATTACATCACTCATGACATGGTCAGTGACATCACTGATGACATCACTGATGTCTTGTCAGGTCCGTGGATCCTCTTTAGCGTGAAATATAAATAGTGTTTGAGCATTAATTAAACCAAATAACAACTCTGGACCAGGATCTAGCTTTCTGCTAAATTTGGCGTAAATTCGCTCAGCCTTTTGGGCTGTAACTGTGTCTAAATTTCCTGTGGAAAAGTGAATGGGGAAATTGAGTTTCCCCCCCCCCCCTCTTTTCTGACCTACGCTTGAGGGATCACCCGTAAACTTTTCAGGAAGGAGTGGCTCCAGGAAGAACATTTTCTGGGAACGATTTGTGAAGAGTCGTCAAACGCCACCAAAGTTATAAGCAAATCAAAAAATGCTTTTCCTATGGAAACACAATCCTAACAATATCTATCTATCTAGCTATCTAGCTATCTATCTATCGATCAAGGTGGATAGAGGGGTTCCTCTTACCTTATTACTCTTACTATATGTGGTAAAAGGCATATGCAGGTATCGCCATACAACCGTCATGCTTGCACTTTTATTTACACTGTGACCTCCTATCCCTTTTGCTAATAACAGAGGATTCTCCTTTTTTGGAGACATGGATAATTTCTCTTGTCATTGGCTATGCATGTTAAGAGATGCTAAAGCCACATGGACCTCCAGGCATAATACCCATTTGGTGAATGAGTATAGGGGTTCTACTGTTGCAGTGGCAATGTTTGAGACCCAGGGGGTTATTTAGAGTTTGGCAGATACAAGACATCTACCAAAAAAACCAACAAATAAATCACTACCATTTGGTTATCAGCTACTGATGGCGCCTTTCCCTCACCATGGTCTTCCTACTCAATTCTGGCTCAGTTTCCCTCAGTGTCATGTGCTTGTGTCATCTCTCGGTGTCTCGGAGATGGGTGCTTCATCTCCTGGTGATAGTTTGGCATTTGCATCTGTCCTATAGCTTGGTCTTCTTTTGGTTTGGTCTTACTGGCTGGTAGCTTCCCAGGAGCTTTGGCTCAGGGTGGGTTCCTCGCTCTCACTCAATGGTCTTGGGGTTCTTTGTGGGGGCTTTTGCACCCCTTGCACGAAGGAGCAAAGAATACCAAAATGGTGGTTCTATGATGGACAAATTGTAAAGGGATGATGGAAAGGGCATGCACAAGTGAGCAGTGACTCCATGATTACTCAAGGACTTTATCTCGCCTCCTAGTACTGGACCTTTCCATTGTACCTGGTATTGCTGAGTGGGGCTTGTCACATATTAAAGCAGACAGATACAATCTGTTTGTGCTCTGCATATGTACTAGTCAGCACTCTCTGCAGGGGCCATCCTGCTACATGATCAAGGGTTTTTCTACTTCTAGCCTTGTCCATTGCGCCTCCCTGACTCCATCTTCAATTTGTCACAGATTTCCACAGCTTTCCTTGGTGGTTAACCCTGTCATGTGGGAGTCATACCCCTCCGCTCTTCTCATGAGGCAATGCCTACTCTCTTTCACAGCAGATGACTGCCTGCAAGGAAACTGAACCATGCCTATGGAATCTACTCTGCCTCAGCTCCGACCAATCATGATAGAACATCTGTGGTGCAAAACCCAGATGAGAAAGGAGATGTTTTAAATACATAAGTATCCTTGATGTTCCTCTTTCATAATTGGTTCTGGAACAACCAGACGCAAATTTGCTTGGTTACTGTAGTTGTCACCTTCGGGTCTCCAGGTAGCATGTCTGAGTTCCACCTCATGTTTGGGATGGTGTTTGTTATACCACTGTCATAAGTCATGAAACTGAGTACAATTCTCTTTATATTTTGGTTCATTTGCTGCTAGAGACCTTCTGGATATTCTTTACCCTCGGTTGTCCTGGACGTCGTGATGCAAGATGTGCCGAAGCATGTAAATGTGTTCACATTATGGCACTTTGTTCCTTACTGGCACTCAGCTCCTGCCTCTTCCATGTCTGAAAGCAGTGTCGAAAGAGTTATGGTGTTTGGTGAATGCTGGGAAAACTACAACTAAAGGTTTCATAGCTGGCAACGTTTACCAACCCCAACATCATCAATTGAGATGCACCTTGAAGTGTCTAGATTTTGATGGTGTGTGTTCTTCTGCCATGGGCTCATCTTTGTTTGTATCCAGGGCCAGTCTGAAAACCAAAATCAGAGCTGACAAAATTGCCCAGAAGAGCCTAGCCCCACATTGCAGGATGACAAGGGGCATGGTTGGGTCATTGGAGCCCACACTTCTCTAAAAGCAGCATCCAAACCTGCAGACTTCCAAGCGAATGCCACAGGCTTAGTCTGTACCCTCTTCTGTTCTGTCTACTTGGCCTCAGGAGACCAGTCTCTCAAGTTCTTAGTACACATTACTGGGATCCGCAGAGATACTATCCAGTGGTGCTCCTCATAATCCCCCCCCCCGCCACGTGAGTGCTAGTGTATTAGGTTGTTCTATGCTCATGGTCATCTGGAGCATGCCAGTGGTGATTGTTCAGAACCAATGCTAAGTTACATTGTGGTAGTGGAAGTTCTAGCTGGTGGGGATCCTAAATTTGATTGTAGTGCGATAGACATCGCAACAGCACTTGCTTATCTAACTGGACTGGACTGTTTCAATGCTCCTTCCGTGTTGGCAATTTGCTGAGTCTCTCTGCTCTGTGATCAAACTCTTTCTCATCACTCTCATCAAAGTAATAAAAAAAACAAAAATCCTACCAGTGCTGTCATTCAATGGATAGTTTCATCAAACAAAAAATAATACTCTTGTTCCAAGGTTCTGGGGCATTTTTAAGGGGAAAAGGTCTGTGGATAAATCAGTTTCGGATTTCGTCATGACCCCTAGATTCAGGGTTTTCAATCCAGGTTGCAAGCCATCATGCAGAGGTTATGTCCATGCATATGTTCTTTTTTCTCATTCTACAACTGCTAGCTAAGTTCTCCAATGAGTTTTTGAAAGTAAGAGTGATGGCACACTTTATGAATCCACAAGAAACGCAGTGTCAACTTAATTATTTTGGGGGCCCCAGGCAAGAAATGTTTCAGGGGCCCCTGTTTGGATCAACTTTGAATTTTACTACCCATTTTTTGCTAATTCAAATCCTATGTTGGCTAACATATTGATTATATGTTAAATGTTACTACACAGAAATACACATAAGTGAACTAGAGGGAAACTTCACTTTCCAACTAGGGCCCTTGGAAGGTGGGGGCCCTGGGCAATTGCCCACTTTGCCCATGCATTAAAGCGTCCCTGAAGAAACGTGTTCCTTTTCTAACTTAATTGAATGTTGCTCCAGTATAATAGAGGATTCAGTACCCCTCATGAGTACTTGAAGACCAGGAAGTGGAAAAGACTTGGTCATTTTGCAGTCCCTTGCCACTTTCAAAACTTATGAGTTGCTGTAAGTTTTTATGGGGGGAAGTGGAGGGGATGATGGACAAGGACATTAGAAGTATCTCTTGTGGTTGTCAATTAGCCCCTCTATTTATTTCGGTTGCAAGTAATTTGTTTTTTACTGCTCTCTTGCACATCCCATGGGCTGCAATTAATGCCTTCCAAGATTCTCGGGAGGTGACCCACTGAGGCGATACAGGCAGCTTGGTTGCTTCTTGGTTCTACTTTGTCTCAGACACTAGTTGCACCTTTGGATAATTCCTGTGGTTAATTTTACTTTGGGCCCATCTTTTGATCCTTTAGGGTGAAGGTTTAAAAAAACTATTTTTGACTAGCCAGCTATGTTCTTTTGATACCTTCTTTGCCTAGAAAGTCAGTTGTATCTGTATTTTACATTCTAGATGACCAGGTGTGGGGATTTATTTGGGTGGCTTTGTTCTGTTGGCTGGAACTTTTAGAACTGAAGGCATTGTGCTTCCCTGGGTTTCCCTTTCAAGCTGCAGAGTCATCAGATCTGCTCCATCTTGATGAAAGGTATTATGAGTGATGCATGACAACAGGGACACAGCAGCCTCTATGAAGCCCGGTGACTGTGTTAATTGAGGCCTTGGGTCACGGGGCACAAGGCTTGACACCACCCATAATCGTCCGATTAAGGCTTTAGTCTCACTAGCGTTTGCCAAGGTAGACATCACCTTCCGATGGAAATCAGGGTCACTTTTTCAAGCAGACAGTAGATCCCTGGGCAGAGAGATACAAGGGATCTCGTGACCAGAGTTACAGGGCACCCTATCAGGAGTCTGCTCCTTTCTTCACATTGTATTCTCTTTAGGCTTCAGGGCCTAGGGTTACCAGCTAATTAAATTATGTGTTGCAATGGATAACACGGGTTTGCTAGGCTTACAAACAATTTTTGTTGTCAGTCTGTTTTTCACTGGCGTTGCACTGGCCCTATGCTTTCTCGTTGCTCTCATATGCCTCGAATGTACGAGATAATATAGGGGAGATGGGAATAATGCAGAAGTTACTTTTTTGTAATCCTCGTTACTTTTATCACAAGTCTTTTCCCCTGTTCGCCCGTTGCATCGTTGGTGCTGCAGCGACTTGTTACTCTGAAAAGGATTCTGGGAGTAACGGCTCTATTTATAGTATCTAGATTGTCTGGGGGCTAGCATTTTTTAGAATCTGGTAACTTGGATTCAAGTCGCCCCTTTAACAAGGAATGTGATGAGGATGAATAAGATTCCGTCTAATTTGGATTAACCTCAAGTAATCTAAGCACAAAAAGATTGCATCCTGAAAAACGACTCAACTCCAAACACATGTCACTGGTCAATCGTAAGAAAGAGAAACTTGTGAGTAAATAACAAAATGAGAATTTTAATTTGTGATGTAACATTCTGTATTCGGGGGTTTAAGCCTGGATACCAGTAATCTATGTGGCGTTCTGCTAGAGAAGTGAGCCTGTGAAGGCTTGAACAGGAAGTATTTGCCAGAATCAAAGGTGTCACATACAGCGAAGATAAATAGTATAGAAATACTCACATTGGTCCAATTTGTGCTACAGAATTCCCAAATAGTGGAATTGACGACATCCAGGGGCTGCCCATCGGTCAGATTCAGAAAGCTGAAAATTGTATAAAATGCAGAGAAAGCCTGAAAAAAGGAAGATATATTTCAGATTAATACACAGGCACACTCAATGAAATCATTTGAAAAGTCAAATAAACCAGCACATTATCAAGACACAGCACAAGGCTGTGCCAGGCCAGTCTTTTCCAAACTGCAAAAGGCAATACTAAGAAGAGATATCAGATTTCAGTGCTTATTCAATTTTAGCCAATGTAGGGATCAGCTACAAGGTCCAGAGGGGAAATAATGTCTGCAAATGTAATCACTGGTATTTGTCTGGTGTGTCACACAAGCACAAAAATTTACCTGCTAGAAATCAACTGAGTGAAGTACATGGAGGGAATAATACATGCAGTAGGGTGCAGGGTGGAGTGAAAGAGAGACAAGGGTTGATACATCCTACTCTGTGTGATAGTGATCCTACAGGTCCAATACCTCTATCTGAGAGAGTTGCCAAAGGCTCTGCCACTGTAAGCCACTTTCCGCAGTTGCAGCATCTTCTCTATTTGTTTCTTCTAACACATTGTTAGACTTGCAATCCTTGGCGTGGTTCTCACCTAACTTGTTTGCCTTCAACTCTCCTGCTTTGCTGACTTATTTTTTGCTGGCTTTAGGACTCTGCACTCTTTACCACTCCTAACCAGGGCTAACGTGCCTTCTCCTTTAAATATGGTAAACCTGACATACCCAGTTAGCATATTTAATTTACTTGTAAGTCCCTAGCAAAGTGGTACTCTGTGTACTGAGGGCCAAAAAAACATGGCTCAGGCCTGCCATTGCAGCCTGAGTGTGTAGTTTGAACTGCCACTTCAACCTGGCAAAATAAACCTTTGCCAGGCCCAAACCTTCTTATTTAATGCATATAAGTCACACCTAGAGTAGGCTCTGAACAGCCCAGAGGGCAGAGTGCAATGTATTTAAAATGTGGGACATGTACTTATCCGTTTTACATGTCCTGGTAGTGAAAAACCCTTGAATTTGTTTTTCACTACTGCAAGGTCTTCCTCTCCCGTAGGATAACATTGGAGTTACCGTATTACATTTAATAAGCTGTATCTTCTAAATAGGAACAGATAGCCAGTTCATGTTTGATGTCTTTGGAATTGTAATGAAAAATCCTCTCTTATGGTAAAGTCAGATTCTAAATTACAATTTTGAAAATGGAATTTTTAGAAAGTTGGCATTTTCCTGCCTTAGCCATTTAGGGCCTGCTGCCTGTCTCTGGATCACATAACTGGGTGTAGTTGGGCCTTGTGTATTCCTCCTAGGCAGCCACACAAAATAGAGGGCTTAGGTGTGCCTGGATGGGCCTTCACTGGCAGGATGGGAGGGTGGAGCTGGGCACAGCACTACTTACACTTGAATAGGCTGTGTCCTGCCTCCATATAAAGGGCTGCATACCCCCTGTAGTTAGTGCCTGAAGCCTGTCTCTGGGCCACATGACTGGGTGTAGTTGACAGCTGGGCTTTGTGTATTCCTCCTAGGCAGCCACACACAATAGGGGGCTTAGGTGTGCCAGGATGGACGACGGACACCAGCTCTTCAGTATGCTTCTGGACCTGTGGGCACTTTGCCAGGAAG
Organism: Calotriton arnoldi; assembly: GCA_963921515.1. NCBI lineage: Eukaryota > Metazoa > Chordata > Amphibia > Caudata > Salamandridae > Calotriton > Calotriton arnoldi. Next base: position 1,457,042 of record CAWUFW010004293.1, read on the forward strand.
AAAGACTGCTGAGCTGCTGAAAGGACTGACGCTCTACTGGACTGCTGCCCTGCTGGACTACTACCTAGGTGGACTGCTGCCTTGCAGGATTGCTGATCTGTTTTCCTCCTGCCTCAGTCACAGTGATTTGACCTGACCCTGAACCCAAAGTGGCTCCAACGGCTAGTCTGCTGGTCCCCTGTCTGGAGCCACAGGGACATAACAGGCTCCCAGCCACCTGAACCAGCATATAGATCCAGCTGGAGTGAGCCCTTGACCCTCCAGTGGTGCCACTCAGGAAGGCTCAATTAAAGATTTTGGGCTCTTCGCGACCGTGAACGGGCCTATCGGCTCGAAAACCTTGTCACTTGCCCTGCCCTTCAATGAGACGTTCCATCAAATTGACTCTTAGTACTACAGCATCAACTGCCGCAGTGACCGCCAACGCAAAGCACAAGCCCTGACCGTCCACGATGCCAACAGGATCTTCGTGCTACAGCAAAGATTGTCCAATGCCTAGTCGACCCTTTGCGCTATTTCCACGGGCATCTGCGACTCTCTCCCTGCTCCCCCTGCCCCTTTGACTGCGAACGGAACTCTTGGTGCTGGACTGAGAAGGTAACTTTTCAGTGAGACTAACCTGGTCCCTGTATTCATCACGGTCGGCCTGAACTTGTGACTTTCTCACTGTCTCACCAACAAGATAGCCGCAATTGGCGCTTTGGGCTTTTAGATGCTATTTTCACCTAAATCACATAACTCAGGTTCCACTGACTGGATTTTTGTCATTTTGGTGTTAAATTATTCATTCAATTTTGCTCCATTTTTCCAAATTGGTGTGGGATTTTTCTTGTGTTGTGTTGTCACTTTAAAACTGTTTGAAGTGCTACATAAATACTTTACACATTACCTCTAAGTTAAGACTGACTGCTCTGTGCCAAGCTACCAAAGGGTTGAGCACAGGTTAATTTGGGGTTTGCTTGAGTCTCACCCTGATAAGGATTGTGGTTGCTGCTTGAGTAAGGGTTTCGTTCCCCCCCAAACTAGTAACCCAATTTCTTACACACATCTTTTTCAAATTACAATTCTTTTTACACCACCACACCATCTCCAAAATCTAGAGAACAACTACAACACTGACGTTTTGCTCTGGATTACACTGTGCCTCTGAGTATTCCTGAAACTAAAACCCATTACTATCTCCTATCTATGTTATCCAGACCCTTTAGCTGCCTCATTATATTCTCTCCTGATTTCAACCTAGTCTCGCCTAAGTTGTGTGCCCTACCTCTTTTGAAGAAAGCACATGGTTCACTATGGGGGAACGTCCACCTCCGAGCCCCCTATGTTTTAGTACTGAAGGATAGTGATAGAAGTTCAGACACTATGCTCACTCTAGTTTTTTTCATTTGAGGGGATCAACCAAAGGACTGAGTTCTGCTCCCTACTCACTATCGCTCCATCATATTGTAATCTCAATGATTGTGGTGACCTGTCTGCTTTTCAGTCTCTACTGAAATCATTTGAAACATGTCAATGTATTTTCAATTCCCCATGCTCATTTAGTAAGCTCCCAATCTCTGCTAAGGTATCTGTAGTGGCAAGAGATGAGGGACATTAGGCTGTAGGTCCTTTATTTATTTTCCACAAACTCTGGATCTCTCTTTAGGTGGATGGCTTCCAGAAGTAGGGAGACGAAAGGCTAGTTCAGGCTCCATTCTTGTTTCCTTATTTGGCTCTAGCTGTCACATTCTTTGCCATAAGTGACAATGATGGGCGGACACTAGCGAGCCAATGTGAATACTTTATTTTGGTTTACATTCATATCTACATATCTATATACTGTAGCCTACTTCTATGTCAGTTAGTCTCAGCCAATGTTTGGTCTAATTCATCTGGTAGAAGAGTGTTCTCCCATTATAAACCATCTCCTCCACTTCCTTCTTGTTGGTCCAGTGTAGTCTGAACCCCAGGATGAGTGAACCGCCTTTGCTTTGTGGATTTCACTCCATCTACATTTACCCAGGGAATAACTGCCAGCCTCAAGGTTACACATTTTTGAATACCATATATTGCATAAAGTTCTATATTGCGTGTCACTCTAGCAGCATACCGATTGCAGTAAATACCTACTAGCTAGGGTGAACACCTATCCAGTTTTGGTGGACAAAAAGACGCAGATTTAGAACATTCCATTACAAATAACCAGGAGGTATGCACACATCCAATCACTTCTAGAGACAGCAAAACAGAAAAAAATGTCCAGTAACTTTAGAATGGTGCATAACAGAAAAGGAATGTGCAGTAACTGGGTGTCTGTTTTGCCTGCATTGCAGCATGTTCTAAATGCTTACAGAACAAGCATTAAAAATGCAATAGGTCTCGCCTTTTATTAAGTTAAAGCCATTTGCTTTGCTATACAATACCATTAGCAAAGCAAATGGCTTTAACTTAATCAAAGGCGAGACCTATTGCATTTTAAATGCTTGTTCTAACGTGTGCCCTCGTCCGAGGGTTTCTTGCGCTGTATAACATAAAATGTGTTTATTGTACCTCAAAGGTGCTCAGTTGAACAGCCTCAGGAGGATGAAAGACAGTGGCCCCGCTGTAACAATGGGCTCACACACAGTTCCACAGTCCGCTGAGCCATCAGCCTCTTAGGCTGGGAAGGCCTCTCCGGACACTTGACTTTTCCATTTTTTAACTTTATCTGGCTTTGTTCAAGTTGTGGTGAAATAAATAAGGTGCCAAGAAGAAAGCTGCGGCTCTTGGCTTTGCGCCCCACCATTGGGGGCTGGTGGGGAAGACAGACGTTTTTGCATTACCTTTCCCCGGAGCTGGGGGGGGGAGTGCATACTCAGCCTGTGGGCACACACCTCCCCATCTGTCATCCTGTCTCCCAGGGGCTCAGTCGCTAGGCCTCTTCACAGGACTTCAAGCTAATCCCGCGGCTCCTGCCTGTGACAGGTCATTGTTAAACACCCCTTCCCTTTTCCACCCCCTCCCCATTGTCATGAAGGCGTGACTGCACGGACGCCCTCCCCCCTCTCACCGCTGCCAGCAGCAGCTCCCAGAGCCATGTAGGCTGCCCAAATGTAACAAAGAGAGTGAAAAAATAAAGGAGAATAGGCCAGAATTTATATATTTGCAAATTAGGCATAGGAGCAGAGAAATCTGTTAGGACCATACAACAACAGGATTTACATAGCGCCTGCTCTCGCAGCTGTGGTGTCTCCTGGCGCTGTAAAATAACAGGTGTCGCTACCGCTGCCCCTAATCAGGAGAATGACTCCTGGAGACTAATAAGCTCGCAGTGGCTTGTTACATTCTGCCTGCTGCACCCTCAGCGGGTCCCGGGGCTGACACATTCTACACATGGCTGGCCCAGCCTGAGGGGGCGTGGGGGGAGGGGGTAATAAGTAATCCCATCACAGAGCCCAAACAAAAGGAAAGAACCAAAAGGCAGGGGTGTCCACTTACTCCATATGCTTGCAAAGTCTAGGAACATAAACATTTTTGACAAAGGTCTGCAGATCAACGAAGGCTGTCGAGTGCTTGCAGTCCGAGATTTATAATGGAAAAGCAAATCTTCAAATAGCAAACATGGCGCAGTTTAAGAACACTATTGGGACAAAAAAGAGAAGTCTGTTTCCTAAAATAGAGCGCTGTATGCTGTGATGTGCTCCACGTGCAGAATAAAGCGCTGCACAAAATATTAAGTTGAATTAATGCGTGCAAAAAAAAAAAAAAAAGCTGCTGTTACCTAAGGAGGGAACCAGAGGGGCACATGCCATGAGAGCAGGTAGGCAAAAACTTCCCAGCAGTTCACAGAGAGAAAGAGGAGGGTGGCACACATCCCAGACGTTTGTAGTGATAGCAAAGGCAGGCACACATCTTAACAGTTCACAGAGACAGAGTGGCACGCATCATAGCAGTTTGTAGTGACAAAGCAGCCAGCCACAGATTCTAGCAGTTAAGAAACAGAGCAGGCAGACACGTAACCCAGCAGTTCAGAAATAGAACAGGCAGACAGACAACCAAGCATTTCAGAGACAGAACAGGCAGACACGCCCCCCAGTAGGCAGCAGAGATGGACAGACATAGAGGCAGGCCAGTAGTTCACAGAGCAGGCAGGCACATTTTCCAGCAGTTCAGCGATAGAGCAGTTAGGCAGACCTCCCAGCAGTTCAGAGATAGAACAGGCAAACACACCTCCCAGCGGGTCACACAGGTAGAACAGATAGTCACTCATTTCAGCAATTCACCACGGAGATACAGCAGGCAGGCAGAGCAGGCAGCCAAGCACCCATCATTTCACAGAGATAGAACGGACAGGCACGCTCCCAGCAGGTCGCAGAAACAGGACAGATAGGCACACACCCCCAGTACCGTGGAACTAGGTATAGATCTGCTAAAACAGCATAAAATTGTCTTGAAGCTTCAGTTTCTAGGCTGACAATTAAACCCCTTGAAAGTAAAACAAGTACAAACTCGCGCACGCTGAAAAAAAACCCAAAAAAACAAGCGCTGAAACACAAAAGCGGCCCCACGGCAGCAAAAGTGAAACTACTGGGCTAGCAAGTGGGAGGGGGGGGGGGGGGAGTGCGAGAGAACACACAGCGATTCCCTTGCGGGAGCGAGCAAACATATGTTGCCAAAGCTCGCTCCCGCAAGGGAATCGCGAAACGTGCATGCATTGCCATTGAAAGCAATGCAATGCGTGCACGTTTTTGGCTGAAAAGCCGAAGCGATTACTACAGGTCTTTTTCCTATGCAGCGCATGCGCGCTGCGTAGGCGAGACCTAAAAAGGGCTGGTATGAAACCTTTGTTCCACTGGTTTATGGTCACTAAAGAGAGCAATAGTAAGGAAGGCTGCTCAGTTCAACACATTGTCACACTTAGATCTCTACAATAAAAGGGATGAACATATTCTTACATAAAAGCGACCGTGGACAGGTGGCTGGTAGACTCCATCAAACGTGCAATCGGTCTTGTTCTCGCAGGCTGAGAAGTTGAAGATGCCCCGCAGAGCATCCCTGCACGCTCCAGGATTTCCTGTGCCAGTAACTGTGATGTTCCACAATGGTGGCTTCAAAGCTGGCGGAGCCACACACGACTTGCTGTACAAAGCAGCCAGGGACACATTTCTCTCAAATCCTTTAGGATAGCATGGATTGGTAGAGACATTATTAAATTTCTGGTCCTGTGAAGGGCACAAACAAATGAGTGAAGATGCAATGTTATTAATAAGACACAAATTGATATTATATATTTTAGATATGAATCCTGAATGGTTCACAGTTCAGACCAGGATTGTTTCCCACACACAAGACCTACAGCAGTTAAAAGAAAATGCCCCACATAGATTACTGGGTGTTAAATGCAGTGGTAATTCCCAGGAGCGATATTTAAACTACTGTTTTGCGCCTCATGAAGAGATAGGTATCTCACTACGTCAATTTGAAAATTAAAGATTTCAGAGACAGAGCACCAATGGTCCATTAGGGCTCCAGGAAAGAATATTTTACATATCATTTTATTAGCATTTTAAACTCGGGTTGGATAGGTAGCTCAAATAACAGTCCGTTACTTAATTGCTTTTTATACTCATCACACTCTAATTAGAACAAAAGATACAAATAAAAGAAAAAAAGGCGTTTAATGACACTCTTCTCCATGAGTGCATCCGGATTACAGTTCTTTCTCGAACAAAAAACAAAGGAAGAAATGTGACCTGCCAAAGGAAATCAAACATTGCTATATCTGTGAGCTGTAAAAAGATTATGTATGCAACCCAGGCATATTTGTTTCACTCAGATCAATAACTTTCTCTATTTCATACTAGATAAACAATTAGCAAGATCTCGGTCTTGTTGCGTAAGCGAATGCCTTACAATACTTCCTCACGTATCACATCCCGACAATGATTGTGTGTTCATTATAGATAGAGGAACTAATGTTGTCCATGGCTAGTGTGTTCTAAATACAATGTAAACATTGGATGATAGCTGAATTGCAATCGTTTTCCAACTAACCGCAATGGTTGGTTTGATAAAAAACAGAAAGGTGATTTAGTACTTTCATGTCTTGACTTGTTACGGTCTTATAAGGTAAGGATGTTGGATGTAGTAACCCACTCATTGATATGGACTCATTCTCTACCATTTCCACCTTTTGGTATCGTTGCTGTCTATGTGAACTGGACCCTTCTCCACAATTTCTCAAAATTTTACACCGTTGGTTACATCTAAATCAATTTACTTGCTGTATAGTACTAAGTATATACAAAAAAATCATTTGGGACATTGATGTTCTGACACCCCGATTGCACATAATGGTGTCCCAGTACACAAATGCTGGATGGATGTCTCCATGCCAAGCCCTGCACTCAAAGTTTAAAGAGTGGATATTAAACCTATATTGCCAAAGGATATGGAACTGCATTTTTCAGAGGGAGTTCACTGTTTTGTAAGGATCTCCAATATAAAAGTGTCTAAAACAGAAATTCCTTTTCAATGCTCATTTTAATTTTCCTTTCAGAAAAGAATAACTATGCATTGATATGTCTGCCATGTGTTACACCAATGCCTGTGGAAAGCTAATCCAAATGCAGTTTTGAAATGAAAGAAGTCAATAGGGCTAGGTAAGGAGGTAGGCCTTGCTTGACAACAATGGAGTCGAACTGGCTTAGCATGGTCTAGCAGGTTAGGTACCAAACCATACATGCAGTTTTTTGCCAGCTGCAGAAACATATTGCTGTGTGATTGTGGGATTTAGCACTACCATGTTCAAAGATACTCACAGCTTGGCCACTCATTTCCAAAGCGTGGAGTGTAAAGACCTTGTGAAGCGGATTTGTTCATCTGTTTCTGAACTTCCTCTCAGGGTGCACTACAATGAATTGCCTGAACTGCTTTCACTTTAGGAAGGTGTAGGGTGAGAAGTCTTACTAGATTAATTTTACCATCAAGAAATATGGAAAAAACCATCAAGCTAAGCTCCTTAACAATGATTTGTTTCAGCGGATAAGAGGTAATTCTAGCTAGAATGTGCATGGGCTTGTTCAGCCCCTGCAACCCTTTCCAAACACCAATGCCTCTCTTAATGCCAACAGGGTCTGGTTGCTCTTGAGAAAGCCCTAGATAACTCCTATGACCATGGAACATTATTATCCAACTCTGGCCCACAACCTGAAGACAACACTTTGCAACTATGGGATATTTCCCCAGTCCTAAGCTGTATAACTGGTACTAATGTAATATAAAAGCTGCATAACATAAGGCATAAATGTGCATCAGGAGCCCTGATAAATGCTGAAAACACATTCTTCATCCCAGCAACCACTGCAATTGATGGTGTGTAGACACACACATAACAATGAAAAGTGCATATCTTACCGCTATGATTTTACCGAGATATCTTTCCAGTGCCTCAAATATACCATAGCAGAGATAGCTGTGGGTGTACACTGTGTAGTTGTAGCCGTACAGTCGAAAGAACATGCTGGACTCCTTGCTCTTGATAGGGTCACTGGGAATGAAGGTCATTTCAGTGGAGGCACCTCCCATGTCCATTGCTCCCACAATCTCAGCTGACTTTGGGTGGACCCATTCACCTGCAAAATTGTACTGCAGCGGGCACAGATAGAAAAGAGAGGCACAGAAGGCGTTGGTCACTGTAAAGTCAATGCTACTGGCAGGATCTGTACAGCAATAACAGTTTGTTACTCAAAGATCTGACCATGTGCCACTGCAGGTTTTCTGCAACAAAGGGTTAGCAGCCACAGTTACACCAGCAATGGTTTTAGGGTTATCATGCTCTTCAAAAAGGATGTATATCTATATCCATCTATACACTGCATTTTGTGAATGTGAATAATTTTTTTAAAATATATATATATATATATATATATATATTTAACAGTAGCTCCAGTGTAGGACAGTTTTTCTATAGGAAAGGTATTTATTGTTTTCTTATTAACTTTGACAAACCTGCACAATACTTTGCAAAAAACGGTTCATCTACTTTGGTTCATCGATTCAGTAAAAATAACTGAAAGAAATTACATCAAATTTGGCACACATTTAGAACTTTCCTCAAGGACTTTCGCTTCGTTGGCTTGGTGTAAATCCGTTTACTAGTTTTCGAGAAATCAACATTTAAAGGGAGGCTCGGTTTGGGCATAAAGGGGTGACACCCTCAGAAAAGTTAGAGATATATTGGCAGTTTTAGGCTCCACGGATCCTCTGTGTATCCAACATTTGAAAAATACTCATATTCTATTTGCCATGGGAGCTTTTTCTCCCATCTGCCATTTTAGGTCTGTGGATCCAAAGTTGGAGCCACAGACCGAGAGGCTATGATTGGCTGGTCACAAAAGGAGACAAAATGTTGCATCCGCCTTTGCAGAGACTCTGTCAATAAGAAATAAGAAATAAGAAAAGGGCACATAGATATGTAAATAAGATAAGGGCACGTAAGTTGGCATAATCCACTGAAATTCGCCTGTTAGGTTTTACAACGCACACAACACGACTCGCGGTTGTACGACATATTGTTCTCTAGGTAACTGTTTTTGTATGGCATTGTCTAAAGAAATGGTTTTTGCATGGCAAATAATTGTGCGGAATGTTCTGTGTTTTTTGCGTTTTAACACATGACTGGTGAATTTCTGTGGTTTTGTGCATTTGAGCCTTAATTATAACTCTTTTTTTATACTATGTTTTTTCAACGAGTTTTATTTTTTATTATGATTTACTTTATTTTGCATTCATGCTGTGGAAGCTCTTTGGCATGCACAACAAGGGTCAGCAGCAGGAATTGGCCTTCTGCCCAACCACGAACTCTGCCTTCCAAGCAAAGCCAGACACATATTTTAGTTTTTGACTTTGCTTGAGTTTTTGTTTTTCCAGGGCCTGATACTCATGAGTCATACGGGACTTCCAAGTCGGGTACTAAATGTCTAACAAATACAGCATTGTACACTTTTTGAGTAAAGTTCTAATTTCATGCCAAGTTTGGTGTAAATACATTTAGCTTTTCGGGCTGTACATGAGAGCAAAATGTCCTATGGGAGATAAAAATGGGAAATAACTCACTAGCTTTTAACTTTTCTTCCCATGGACAAATCTTCACGAAACTTGGCATGCTGTAACTCAGCTGTTTGATTTCACCGATTGCCAAGTTCCAGGGAAATCTGTCCATGGGACAAATGATATAGGCAATTCAAAAATGTCTATTCTATGGAAAGTATCGTTCAAGGTTAACTAGAATATAAGGAAGAAGCGAAGGGTGATGGTGGCTACTGGAGGGCTATAGGTTTGGTCCTTGAAAGTATTACATGTCTGTGTTTTAGGTTATTGTCCCAATTACCTTGATTTATGCTGGTATTATGCTGTTTGGTTTACCGAGTGGTGTGTGGGGGGAAAAATGAAGAGATGGGGCAGTGGAGAAAGGTGAACTAGAAGTGTTATAGCCTGCAGAGAGGGTAGGCATGGTATTGACTATAACATTCCTAGCAATGATAGAATCTTTTAGGGCCTTCACAGCACCAAACGATGTGGTGAAGATATGTACATTGATATCCAAGTATTGGATCATTACCAAAGCTGATGTGTTGCCTAAATTTCTTCTTGAACAGTGGAGCACTAACCTTTTCTTTCCCTGCTATTGACATGGCTTACAAGTATTATGAAAGACTTTAAAGCACTTCACCAGTATTTGAAACAATTCTGTTGTCTATTAAAATACTCTTATATACATACTAATGTAGATCACAATTAAAGCACTGCTGCATCCAAGCATGCTAGCGGAAGGAAAGCTTTGTGCTGCTTTTGTTGCTGGGGGCCGATATTGCAAAACCGGCCCCCAGTAACAGAAACGGCCCCCCAGGGTTCTAAAACTGGCCCCCACCCTGGCGGCTCACCGGGGAAACGCCCAGTGACCACTACGGCCAGTCCGGTCCTGGTAAGAAGCATGGCCATTCCTTGTGAGCGCGACCTCCCAATTGAAAACAATATGATATGCCTGTGTTAGATTTTACTTTGGCTTTCAGGTTAATGAATAGGTGTATATCTAGATTCAGCTATAAGAATCGGGTGTAGTAAGGCCAGTTCAGTTGACCATCCCAAATATTTTAGCTGAATTTCCCCAAGATCAGCAGCAAATTCATTCAAGTTCCGGGACACTTTTCTTTATTGATTTAGCAGAAAGCAAAATGTGCCATGATCCACCTTCTTCCCAGTTTTGTGCATCTGTTAAAAACGGCAAAAGTTCACTAGTTCGTCAGTTCGTGTGGGGGTGGGTGAAATTAAGCAAAATAATTTCCTAAAAAACTGACAAATTCCTTCTGCAAGCTACATTTTTCAGTGGGTGTATGTCATATTCAGGCAAAATGCTTCACCTACTTTCTTACAAGTGATAATAACAGTTAACATTAAGTGCAGCTCACAAGCTCCATGGTCATGGGAGGTTTAGCTAATGATTCAAATAAGAAAATGTAAGTCATGGTGGAGAGGAGGTATCCTTTATTTATGGAAACCCAGTCTGCTCATTATTTCGGATTCAAATTAATCTCTGATGTCTACCGGCACCCCTGTGATCCCATTTTATGTCTGGTGTTAGCCAAGGCCTTTTCATTTGACTAAAATAATAGACTTACATATTGGGGCTTTCAGCCACCTCTCTTCATCCATTGGTCTATTGTTGTGTCATTCACATTTTGCTTCCGCCCACTACAGCATGCAGCATGGGACAGTGGGTGAGCCTACTTAAGTCACTGGTTAACATCACTTTGAGTGACTGCATTTTGCTCTCTTACGAGGAGTGCATCCACACACAAGCTAGTTCCCCTCAGTGTTTTTAGTTTTACTTTATAATTACTTTAGTGTTTCCTCTGTGTTTAGAGTCTGATGTGATAGCAGGACGCTTCTTATGCACATTCCATCTTTATCAGATCCCAGCTCCAGCCAATGCTGTTGTAAATTCCTTTTGGAGTGTTTTGCTTTACTGACTGCTGCTATTTCACAGCATACAGATCAGATTGTTTCCATTTAAAAGTGTTCTATATTAAGTGATCCTCTTTTTACTTTTTTCTTTCGGTCCTTTCTTCTTTCCTCATTTTTCCTTCTTTCTCTTTCTTACTTTCTTTCATGCTTGCCTTCTCTCATACTTTTTTCTTTCTTTCCTTTTTCCTTCTCTTTCTTTCTTCCTTTTTCCTTTCTTCTCTTTTTCTCTGTTTGTCTCTTTCTCGCTCTCTTTCTTTCACTTTTCTTACTTACTTCTTTCCCTTTCCTTCCTGCCTTCTTCCTTTCTTGTCTGCTTTCCTTCTTTCGTACCTGCCTTCTTTCTTACTTTTTCATGCTTTCACTTTCCGTCCTTCCTTGCTTTTCTTCTTGCTTGCCTTCTTTCGTTATTAAAGGCAAGAGGCTTGCATCCAATGCCAGAATGACTGACTTTTTTAGGTCTGTATTAGCCAAGACCTTTTGATTTGTGTATAACATAGTGATTTCTAGGGGTTTCAGCCAGACTTCATCCTATAGTCTGTGGTTGGTGTCATTCTAGCATGCATTAAGGGGTAATATATCAGCCCACTTTAGCCACTGGCTGACTTCACCAAGAGTTACGGTATACCGCAGTTTCACAAGGAAAACATCCACACAGAAAGTTCCGTTCATTTCCGCCAGCGAGTACTAAAGTAAAGTGTGGTTTTTTTGAGACCCGAAAAACTTTTTTGCCTGCAGCAAATGATTTTTTAGTTTTAGATTGATGTGGGCCCAGCATAGTCCCAAACAAAGTTTTGCAAAAACCATGGCAAAACAAAACAAGAATTGCCAGAAGGCTGGCAGCAAACACCAAACCTATTTGACTTTGCCAATGCTTGCTCCAGTTTTGCTAATGAAATTGGGCTAATTAAAAAGGGAACTCTTAACTAGAGGTGTACGAAATAGAAGAATTTCATCTTTTTATCCATACCTTGAAGTTGTACCAAAAATATAAACAACAAAAAAAAAATTGTGAAATTGCCTACTTAAGCATTCCTGGAAAAATACCAGCAAGAAAGATTAAGAAACAAGAAATAAATGTGCGGAACTGAAAAGTTGAACAACTGTAGCTCTTTTATAAACCAATGTATTTTTATTGTGCAAATGACTCACTGAGAAGGACAACACAAGCAACATTACATCAAATGCATCCTTCAGACCTACCCTGATCTTGGGAAAACACAAAATGGCTGCATCGTGGCGGGAACGGAGCATTACCTCCACCAGTCAAAGTTACATACCCTCAGAGAACCCAAGAACGTGAAACTCTTTCTAGCCTGTGGGCTCTCCAATTCTTATGCCTCCCTATCAGTGATGCCACATTTCAGAGGGTGGGATGGTGCTTAGAAACTTGTCAAGGGTTGAACAGGAGTCGATCCAGAATCCCCCTTATTTCACCTCGTCTCAATGAAGGATGAGAGATGTTTTACCTCTGCTTCCTAAAAATGTAACAAGTAGAAGAGACTTTCTTGAACCTCCATGTTGCCTCCTCCCTTGCCATCCAGTTATGAAGTTTAAATGGGGCTACAGTGAGCGGCAGGTCCTCGCTGGGTCCTAACCGTCCAGCTGTGCCACACCACCACAATGCATTAGCAGAGAGTTCATGATTTTGGTTCACCACAGCACGTTAATAATCTAGCTGCTATGTTGCACCCACATCAATTCCTCTCCACAGCAGGACCTTCAGTGGGCTCTTAGCCCCAAAGCAAGGGGCCACGTTGGAGCTGTACATGCAGCCCCCGTCTATCCTGTGGACCCCTGAATTGAGTCTGGCACATCTTAAATTTATATTGTTGCAGAAGATGTTTCGAATGTCAAGTACATTAAAAAGCGTGTTGCAATTTCATGAAATGCAATGTTCTGAATCTTGCAAATTTCTGAAGGTGGAAAAACCTTTAACATCTTTCTGCTTTTAAAGCCAATTGCTTGTAATTTTGAAAGAAACAATTTCTTCCCATGTAATGCAACTTGATTTTACTTACTATTATTCTCTTTCTTCCCTATTAGGGAAGCACAGATCTTTCAATCAAATAATAATGTTTGTTTTTGGTCCTTCCTTTTGTACAGTAATCCTTAACATCTTTTTAAGGTGTCCACTGAGAAATATGACTGGGACAGTGGTTATGGGTCACTATTTAGGGGCAGAGATGTGTGTTTGATAAAAACGAAAGCTTGAAACTTGGCTTTAAAGTCACTCTGAGAAAGGAATGGGTGTAGGGGGCCTGTAGTTTAATTGAGGGGTCAGGTTCTTAAAGGATAAATAAGCCTATACATCATAGTCCAATTGCCAAATATAGGATAAGTTTCAACTGGACTTCAAAGTCAGGGCTGTCACTTCCTTGAACATTCTTCACATGAGGAAACTGTGGCTGGCATTTCGAGTTTAATCTAGCGAAAACCAACACCTGGCTATGGCTGCCATTGTGGGTTCACGTCTGGATTACTCCAACAGCTTTTATTTGGGCATAAAAGGTCTCTCCTGGCCCAAATGTAGTTCATTGAAAACCAGGTGGCCTGGGTGTTTATAATCCTCCCAGACTGTATTGAGCTGTTCCCATTCTCAAAATCCTGTATTGGCTGCATATTCGAGAGTGAATCACTTGTTCAGAATCCATCTACTGCAGTGTGTGCCAGATATCTGGCTAAACTTTTAATGAAATATTGTTATACTTGAACTCTGCACCCAGCCCAACTTTTATTGCTGAATGTGCCAAGATTCTGTAGAGCGCGCAGAGCTTGGGAGGTTGCTCGTTTTTGTTATTGACTTAGTTTCTGTTGAACTCAATACCTACTCATTTGAAACTTATCCATAATCATCTACAGTTCAGGAAACCCCCTAATTCCTGGCTCATTGATACATTACTGGCATAATCATCACTGCTCTCCATTCTCTCAAGTCACTTACATGATCGTCTAAACATCTTTATGGTGGCTGTGCACATTTTCAGTGCTCTGTAACTACGTTTCGCACATTTTCTCATTTTTTGGGTTTACAAAGTGTATGCTTGGAAATCTTTCATATTTTTCCAGGCATATGCCTGTTTCCTATAAACCTCCTAATGCTACAGGTTGTCTGGAAACAAATCAGAAAGTTTAGAGTTAGATGAAATGGGCACTTCTACACATTTTCATTTGTTTCTTTTCCTCAAAAGGAAAACATTATTCACTCCATCACTTGAAATTATTGGATTCTTTGGGGCACTTGCCCACCCTAAGTACACATTTAATCTCACCATTTTAGAATACTTTTATATGTGAATTTAGGATACAAAATACTTTGCAAATGTTTGTGAATAATCACTAAAATGTGATATTATAAGTATACCAAAATTTCCAATGACCATCTAATGCCCTTCCTCAGAATGACGTGTTTACAAACTTTTACATTTATCAATGGCTGTGGAATATTGGACCACCTGGCAGATTTTGCAGTGGTGAACATCATCTGTGAGCTTATATGTTTGCAGATCATGAATCAGTGAATTAGTTATGGGCAGAGATGAAAAGGTTTAGTGAGTTAGCCTGTAGGTTGATGAGTAAAATGATGCACGGTGCTTCCGTAGAAGAAGTGCCATTGAAGAAAAGTTCTGGGTGAAGACAGCAATACAAATTGAAGGCCTCAGCATAGACGTAGATCAATAACACCCAGGTAGAGACTGTGCAGACTGCAGCGCGTTGACATACTATTGTCCCAAGCATGTCCTGGGCACTGAACGTTTCTCTTGCCAATGGTAAATGTGCACTCATGTCATCAAGGCAAACACCACAGCACCTGGTGGTAGGGACTTCAAGACTTTACCGACCCCTGCTGGGTTTGAAGAAATTACCTATAGGTCAAAAGCTTTCTTGTCAAAGCTCTGGTCATGCATGACCCCAATAAGTCTGATGGAAATCCCGTAGCATGCTTGCCCTGGACCACTGACCTCGGTAAAGGTTCGCAGCAGGTAGTTGATGGTAATCCACCCAAGAGATCCCTCTTCCTCCCCGGTGAGAATTCGCGCACCCTGGAAATCCAGAGGGTATGTCTTGATGGTCTTGGACACCTCAGCTAAGATTTGTTCTGCTTGTGTCTGGTTTTTATTTCTGAAACAACAAATCAGGAAAGCTTTCAGACAGTTGTAAAAGTTGTGCCTTATCATTTTTCAAATTCAGGCCAAACAAATAACGTACTTGGTAATCCACAGAAAAACAATAGCTATGTGAACAAGCTTTGGCAATTATTTCCTATGTGGTTTTGTTATTTTTATTCTAGGACTTTGTATGTCCTCACAGCAAACAAACACCAGCAGATCAAGCAATCAATTTTGCCCTTGC
This sequence comes from Calotriton arnoldi, assembly GCA_963921515.1. NCBI lineage: Eukaryota > Metazoa > Chordata > Amphibia > Caudata > Salamandridae > Calotriton > Calotriton arnoldi. The sequence continues at coordinate 1,472,378 of CAWUFW010004293.1, forward strand.
TTGCTCTTGACAAGAAGACCATACATTTCCTCTAACCTTTCCTTTACTTATGAACTAGAGTTGTAGCACAGTTGATGTCCAGGTGTTTTGAAATCATTTTCTGTTTTACTTCTGCCACCTCTGCTGTGATGTTGATTCATGCCTTCACAGGCCTTAGTGCAAGAAATATGTGGGACTATTAATGCTGTGCTTCCTAGTCTGGCTCGTATTGTGACCTCATTCTAGGACCATAAGAGGTCATTTATAACTATTGCTTCCAGTGGCGTAGCTAGACATTTTGCCGCCTGTGGCGGCCGCCCACCCGCAGCGGCCATATGTAAGAGTGGGGGGGGGGGAGGGGGTGTGCTGCCGATTCCTGCGACGGCTGCAGGTAAGAGAGGGGGAGGCTACCGCTCCCAAAACTCCCTTGCTACTCCACTGGGTGCTTCTTCCATGCAGAACAGTGATCACACATTCACAACCCACATTCCGGTGAGTGTCCATGCGATACTCTCATCTCTTTACACTTACCATACCCTTGCTCTAAACCCCCAATTGAGGCTCTCAATACTTTCTTTTACAGATTTCTTTTAATTGATTCGTCCTACTGCTTCTCCGAGTGAATACATACAAGAATCTCTATGTGCTCACTCTAACTCAAATTCGAGCTATGATTTAATTGCATACTTTTATTCACAGCTTTACCCTACATTCCATTGTTGCAGTAACAGACTGATATTTAATCAAGACTCCTTAAGTAGTTTTCTGCAGATTTACTTTGCTCAATACTCTAACCCACAGAGCCTTTCTCAGTTCTTGCTATTCCCACACAGCAACACGCTGAATTTCTCAATTTTTTTTTTACAGCTACATGCTACAACCCATTTTGCTAGCTAGTAACCTTCAGTTTTTTAAGAGCTATCCATGGCAAATGCTTTGTTTCATGAGGCATGTGCAATGATTGGCACCACGCTGTGTTCTAGACACATGCACGCAAAGGACTGTGTCTGGCTTCTAATCACTCTAGTGTTTGCACACTGTAATTGTTTCTGAAGATGATTTCTTCTGGTGGCTTAATTTACCTTTAAGTGCCTGTTACACACGGAGCATGTACATTTACAGTACCTCAGTTGTGCACGATGCTTTATATTGTAGCTTGTGTACCAGTACTTAATTTGTGCCAGTGGTAACCACCACTTAGTTTTGGGGACAAGAGCTAAATTGTCATCCATAAACTTTAACTCCGAACAAGAGAGAGAAGGGCAGAAAAGAGAGAAAGGAGGAAAAGAAAGATAGCAAAGAGTACAAAAGGAGAAGCGGAAATGAAAAAAAGAAGTTTCAAGACTGAGATAAAGTGACACAAGAGACAAGTGTAGGGCGTTAGAAAAAAAAAAAGCAGGAAGTGGAAAGAAGAATATGCAGCCGTGATATGTAGCAACTCTGGCTTTTGGCAGCCCCAGTGGCGGGCTCCTGAGGAAATCTTTAGGCTCCCGCACTAATTTTTTACATATTAAGCAACGATGTGCCTCTTTGACTGTTCTTGATTTTTACTGGGCTTTCAAGTAATATTGTTATTGGTTATGCAAGCTTGACGCAAACATAGGCTTGTTAAAAACATGTCTTTCATTATTTATTTATTTTTAGACAGACGGTGTGTGGAAAGCAGAAATACAGGGGCCGATTCCGATTCGGGCCGGAAATCTCTCTGACCGAGCCGGACCCGGAGAGATTTCCGACCGAATCGGACTCTGGCAGTCCGACCGAACGAGTACGATGCGCACGCATGCCATCGGACTCGAGTCGGTCGGACTCCCAGTGAAGTCAATGGGAGCCGGTCGTGCAAACGCGTGCGCGGGCTCCCATTGACTCCAATGGGTGCGAGGCGGACAGGGCGCCCCCTACAGCAGGTGCGCGTCGATGCGCATCGCGGCGTACATGCACAGGTAGGGGGACCCATGGGTCCCCCCTGTGGTGCGACTCGCGCGCCTACGCGTACAGGGGGGTCCGGCGCGGACCCCCAAAGTCTGGCTCCGACAGCTTTTTTGAGCCGGACGGCGCGAGTCGATCGGACTCGCTCGCGGCGCGCATCGTACTTACCCGGCCGGGAAACGTCTCCCATAGCGCGTGCGAGTCGTGTCCATGCGAGTCGGTCGGAGGGTGTTGAAGCCGCGTTCGAGTCGGTCGGAGATTTCGCGGGTGCCTGCATCGTACTTCGCCGGCCGGACCCGCGTGCGTATTCGGTCAGGAAACAGGGCTCGAATCGGATCCGGTAAATCCGATTCGGAGCCCTACCGGCCGAGATCGGAATCGGCCCCACAGTGTCATGACTTATTTGCATTTCAATTCAGGGGAACCCCATTTGGATTATTTGTGGGACACAAATGGGAGATGGGTACGCTTTTTACTGTTCAGCTTTAGGGCGGGTACAGTAATATCCTCTTTATGTTTCCCCTTGGGAATTATTATGAGCTTGACTCGAAGATATGCCCATGTAATATAAAGTCATAGCGAACCATGGTGAGGTTTCTCTTTTTTTGTGATTACTATGTGCTGTACCCCAAAAAAATTCTGGTGCCCTTTATGAGACTTGGAAACATATGATCTTGTATGCAGGCTTATCATGACTTACAAACTTTGATTGATGCTGAAACCTGCCGTTGTGTTGGTATGTTACTCCAAACTGCAGTATCCTCTAGGAGGACAATGTTAGTGGACTGATTTTATTAGTAATTTTCCATTTAGGTTTTTAAATAATTTATCTTGCAGTATGAGATTCAGATTTATTGTGATTGCTGCTAATCTGTAAAAAGTGTAATTTTATGAGTTTTAATATTAATGGTGGGTTGTGGATTGTGGTGCCACTGTTTTCTCTTTATAGGAAATGTGTACGATAATGTATAATTTGTATGCTTTTATAGCTATTTTCTATTGCCGAATAAAGCTTGCTGAATCTGTATCATAATATTTATCTATAATGATAGCAAAGTTATACTTGTTTATTTGGTTGATTAGGATCATGTCATGTTATTTTCCAGAGGAGACGAAAAGTTAACACATCTTCACCATCACATTTTGTTTTATGATACAATGTTATTTTTGTACGTTTACAATTGACAGACTTATGTAATGTTGTATTTTCCTTCTGGCTTCTTTTCCAAAAAGTGTTTTGCACCACTTTATTTCATTCACTGTGAAACTGACCACTGCACAGACTCAAACTTCAGTTAGGCACCAGATTGTTTTTTCATTTGATACTTTTGTAATGATCAAGTAAGCATCTATTAATAAATTAGCTTAAATTGATCCAGAAAAGGTGTCATTTTGCTTATTCCTTCTTTATTGAAGTTTCTACATAGTGGCTTACTATTTCTGTAAATATTTCTGTAGCTACTTCTATTTATAGTCATACATGACATAACACCTCACAATTGCCTCCTGACAACGTTTGGAAAGCTATGCTTTATGTATATAATAAAATCTTTGTAAATGCAACCAAGCTGATTTTGGATCTAGGGAAGTCTGTTCTGGGAAAATGTAAATTTTTGAATGAACCAACATTTGATTGGAAGTGTATTAGCCTTACTCAGGACATCCATTAGCACATTCAGATACACATCAGCCTCTGAGTTAACCCACAGTTTAACATAGAAAGGCGTCTCCTGATCACATCCTGGATATTATTGCCTGACTGCAGATAGCTTGAATGTCACATAGCTCTTGAAAACAGAAGCACCCAGCTTTTCACAGCTTGAATAGAATCTTCATTTTATGAGTTTTCAGATCCTAAACTTTAGGATCATGGAAAAACAAAGCATCGGTGCATTACTCAAACCGACCAATGAGGAATCGTGGCTGGAGTCATAAATAATGTATGCATGGAAATGTGTGGGCAGGTCCACTGATGTACTATCACTTTAGTGAACATACTTCGCCCCCTTTTAATAATATTTACTTCAAGTTCCATTAATCACGGTCTTCTATTAGCTATTTTCTAGCCCAGTTTACCATCCATCCTTCCCAAGGCTATTCAAATCGTTTTCTTTGAGGAATATTGTGAAAGTCTTTCTTGAAGTCTAGGCAGATTGCATGCATTGCTCTATCTGTATCTGGTTGTTCACTTTTGTTTTTGGAGCTTTTCTTTTTTATGTTTCTTCAGGCTCCAAATTTCATATTCCTGGTCTGCTTATTGTTTGTTCCTATCTTCCTTACAGGGGCAGCATCAATACTACAGGGTCTACATGACTCTGGTATTATTGATAGCATTGGCAGATGGAGGATGGCAGCTGTAACTGGACGCATGAGAGGCCTTAGAAGAAGGTGGTGAGAAAAGCACATTCAATAAAGATGTGAGAATTGCGGTGCAACTATCACAGGCCCAAACAGGCAATTTAAAATGAAAACAATGGAGAGCTCAGGCTTAGCTACACGACCTTGTGACTGATACCAAGAAACATACAAGATCTGAGATTGGGTGTAGTGTTAGGGAGTAGCTGGTATTTCTTCTCTGGTCATAATCACCACGGCTGGACTGGGAACTTAAAACATCTCTTACAAAAATGATAAATTCTACCCTCTTGTGCAAAGGTTGTTAATGTGCGCTAGAACCAGAGCAACTCTTTCAAGTTGCCGCTGGGATCGCGTAACGTGCACCACCACTCCGGGAGGCCGAAACCGGCCTTCATGTGCCAAATCTGGCCTCCTGGGGCACCAGCCTCCAGGGGGATTGCCCACTTGCCCGGCCGGCCAGTCCGGCCATGATAATCACATCAGTTTTCATGCATAGTATCTAAAGGTCTCCCTGTCCAGATCCACCACATCGACTGAGCCAAGGTGAGGGAACACCAAACAGAGTGCATCTTTGCATAGCAGTCCAATTCCAAACTGCTGTTTCTAACCCATACCAGGTCAACAGCAGTCCAATGTAGTATTAAAACATTGCATGTTCATGATAGTACTGCATCCCTTTACCTTAGAAGCCTCATTCCAGCAGTGGCTCCTAGTAGGATGGGTGTTTCCTTCTGCTGCTTGGTAGGGATCACTGGCATGGCCTTGTCTAGGCAATTCTTCAGGCTTTCTCCGGCCTTAGCTGGATCATCAGCATAAAATGAAATGCCTCCTGGAAGAAAACAGCACACGTGCTGTAAGTGCATAGTTAGTGCACTGACAACTTATCAGAGAATGTGGAGGCAAGTTTCAGCCTTCAGCCTCTGTTATAATTCTTTTCAGGTTTATATGTTCTCACCTTAATAAAATCCAGAACACCTTAACGAAACTCAGAAATTTCAGTCGCTGTGATAATTCTTTTCAGATGTACTTGTTCACACCTTAATAAAGTTCAGTACACAACTCATGTCCTCACAGAACTAACTGCCACACGTTATAATCAATTCTGTAAATTTTGAGTATTTTCACAGTATGACCATTTACTCTAAACTTTGTTAAATAATAAGCTCACCAGTATGCACACAGAGGTTGTTTAACTTACCATCAGTCTGCCTTTGCGTCACCCTTGATCAGGACTACTTCTATATAAGAAGATGGAGGAACTGCAGGCATCTATTTGACCATAGGATCCTATGCCAAACCATACTAATTATAGCACTGGAGAACGCTTTCCCACGTTCAGTTTTGCGATGGTTGCATGTTACACATCTATACAGTTTATGATATTATAATTATTTCACCCCTGTGTTACCTTTCCTATATGCCATGTTGCTTGATGCAACATTATATTATTGTATTTCTATTGGAGATTTGCTTTACTATCATTATGACTAGGCGAAATATATTCCATTGACATGTAGCAGAAGGTAGGAAGTCTGACTGCTGCATATTGATTTTAACTCATTGAAATATTAGAGGGCATTCACAACTTGACTGCCCTGACATGTCGGCTCTAGTCTTTTGAATGTGCCAGATATATTGCCAGCAAATCATGGCATTTTATTTGCAATTCAGGAAAGATGGTTAAGGTTTAGGAACTGCCTAATAAGATTACAGTTGACAACAAGACAAAATATTGAAATATGAAGTTCTGTAGAATTTGCGGGCATTTGATATTTAGTAGTATGAAAAAATTGGTAACAGAAAGATCAAATGACTTGTATCAATTAGAACAAATATCGAAGAAAGCTATGTACGGGCATCTAACGTTGCTAATTTCAAACTAAGTGTACAGAATAACAATGCTATGTCCTTCACCAAGCTCTTGTAAGATATCAGAGAACTGGAAAAAGATCAGAGGAGAATATGTCATCTTAGGCTACCCTGAAGCTTTTGAAAAAACTCAGGGATCTTAAACAGTCTTATATACTTCTAAACTCAAGAGCTCAAGTAACTAGTGATGAAAACAGTACAGAAAAATGTGCTAGTTGCTAACCTGAAATTTGGAAACTATGAATGAAAGTACTCTCTATAACCTGCTGGTTAATATTTTAGAAATATAAATATAAGAGGGGAGGAAGGGTTGAAGGAAAGGGGTATGACCAGGAGTGGTATTAAGGAATATGTTGTCCAGTGATAGCTAGTGTTTCCACTTATTAAATGGACAATCAGTTACTTGCAAGATTGTAAAGCAGTTACCTAAATATTTCTTACTAAGCCAAATCTGCTTAGCGGCTTAGTGTCGCACAGCGGCCAGAGTGGCTGACTCCAGAGCACAGGGGTCATGGTTTGATCCCCGGCACCAGCGGCAGCTCAGCATCATGTGACTCTGTGCAATAGCTCACTTAATCTCCCCCGCAGCCCCCAGCACCTGGGTACCCTTAAGGGTGATAAGTCACGCTTTACAAATATGGAATTTAGAATTTTATTTTTATTTTAGGGGGTTGATGTAATCAGTTGTGATAAAGGACAGATATGGGGGGGCTTGGAGTGGAGGCTGTTTTCTCTATAATGTGAGCACTTTAACTTTATTTAAAGGAAAAAGAAAAATAGCACGTTGTGTTCAGTTTTTCAATTTTTGTTTCTACTAGTTTATTTTCAATGACAAATATTTCAATGAAAGACTTTGGAATTTTTTCTTCGGCTAGAAAATGTATTTTAGAGTGTTAATTTCTTTGAAATTATTGATACCATAGTCAACAAAGTAGAGATTCCTCTCCAGTCAAACATTATCTTACAAAGCATTATGTCTGAAGTGGCAGGCAGGAAAATACACTTGCCTGCTGCTGCAGGCCGATTGTTTTGCCAATTTAAATATCTTTGTGTCAGAGCTATGAGTGTGTCTTCCTGCAGGACTGCTGTGGTTATTGTTTGTCCTTGTCCAGTTCTCTGGAAGATCAAATCTCTTCTCCAATGAAAATCTGTTTATTGCAAAACAAGCAGTTCCCAGTGTCGAGTATTACAATTTGATTCACAATAAGGATGAGGCTGCACTCTTCTCATAAGAAGTTAAACATAATTTATGTCATGTGTTTACTTTTTGACTTCCTCAAGGCAATGTCAACAGAGCCACCCTGAGATCGTTTACTAACACAGAAGTTCAAAAACGATATTCTCATCTACAGTTTTTTGTGGTTATCACTTCTAATTAAGCAACATTATCCAAGGGGGTGGGCAGTATTGGTCTATAGTGATTTATGGCATAATATATTTTTATGGGCTTCCCTTTCCACATCGGTTTCATCAGACTATCCATCCTCTCTGTTGCTTAATACATCCTTAATTTCAAAATTCTCATAGATAATGTTTTTTTTTTTAAATCTTGCTCTTATATGTACTGGAATAGATTTTTTAGACTGCAGGGAGCTGTTTCCAAATAGAGCTCATGTTTAAAATGAATACATTTATGCTTCTGTGGGTAGTAAGACCTGCCAAATGAGTTGCTGCGTGGACATCTAATTTTTCCTTTTACTTTTTCCTACTTCATTTTGCCAGTAGTTGCATCTCCCTGCCACATCATGCAGTGGCTGCAAATTATTTTTATTGCGGGTTAAATGTAAGGAAATGATAAAACATGTTTATAAATATATTTATGGTCTACAAAATGTCTCTCCAAATTGCAAACAACTATATTTGAAAGGTAAATAATTAAAAAACATTTTACATATATAACAATGAAACTACTAATTTTAAGTGCAGTAAAAACTGTCATGGACTCAAGGGCATAGGTAAGCACCCACTTTACCAGCTTAAGCGGGGGTGCTCGGGACAGATTAATTGTTTTAAGACCCTTCTTAACTTTCATCTCTGGCTTGTATGTCATTGAAAGTCAGAATGAGAAACTTTTAAAAACTGGACGACTAAAGTACCAGGAAATAACTGTGTGTCAAAGACACCTAAACCAGTGACAAAAGGAATTGATTTATTTAAATGAAAAAGAAAAAATAAGTTAGAGGCAAAGCAATGTTATACCAGGACGGAAGGAAGGCAGAATGCAAATACGTAAAGAAGGAAAGCATGATGAAACATAAATACAAAAGAAAGATAGATAGAAAGAAGGACAAAAATTAAGGATAAGGGAAGAAAAGAATGAAGCTTAGAAATAAAGATAGCAGGAAGAAAAAAGAAAGGAACAGTGAAATAAAAATAAAAGATGGAGGAGAGAAAGAAAGAAGGAAAGCAGAATAATAGAATGAAAGAATGGAAGTATAAATGAGTGACGGATAGAAGGACAAAAGAAAGAGAAGAAAAAGAAAGAATTAATGACTAGAAGGAATACAAAAAGAAAGAAAGATGGAAAGAAGGGGTGAAGGAAGGTGATAAAAAGAAAGGACAAAAAAACGAGAAGAGAAGAAGAGGAAGAAGGGAAGTTAAATCAGTAATTGCTAATGTAATTAGTACATAATTTGTGTCTATCAAACCTTAGCCTTATTTATTAAGTTGTGCCTCTTTGCTTTTTCCTACTTTGTGATCTAAATCCTTAATCTGGTCTCTTATGGCTAATTTGCATGAACATGCTTCTTCCTATCAGACTGAAGACATCATTGGCAAATTCTTGGGTTTAAAAAGACTTTATTTAAAGAATAGCATAAACACAGCACATAAGTACAGCAAAAAGCAAGAAATTGGGGTGATGGAATAAAAGTCTTCTATTTTCCAGGGGGAAAAGGGGAGGGAGAGACGGGGGGAATATGAGAAGAAAACCTCATATATTATAAATATGCGAAAATCATCCTCATAACAATGTAGAAAACAGCATAAAACTGTGGAAATAGCATAATAAGCAAATGAACGGTAACCATAGATGAAACAAATGTATAAATAGAAGAAACAACAGGGAGAAAAATTCATGGTGGTTGGAAATTTTCTGATAGTGTACAAACGGTAGATGAAATACAATTATCAATATTATTAAGAAACGAAGTCAAAGGTAACCATAAATAGTAACCTTTATGAGAAGTAGAGCATTGAGACTTATAAGCAGTATCTAATCTATGATGTAAACAGACATTTTCCCATCTAGACTTATAGGAAAATTTAGAGGAACATTTCCAATTAAAAGCAAATTGTTGAAAAGCAATTGCTAAAAGAATGTCTAGAAATTTACATTTAGGGAATGACGGTAAAAGTTGGAAAGCCAAAGTGCCTAAAAAAACGAAGAATGGTAAAAGAATGGTGTATGTGAAATACTTGTGTAATCTGTGACCAAACTTTGTGCCAAAAGGAGAGTGTCAAAGGACACCAAAATAACATATGTATAAAATCACCTCTGTAAGAGTTACAAGACAAGCAACGAGGAGTGCCAGATGTGGAGAATCTTGAACAGTATAAAGTGGTGAAATAGAGTCTATGATAAATAAAATACAAGGTTTGAGCAACACTGGCTGTAAGAGACGTTTTGTAGATACAAGACCATACCTTATTCCAAAACATGACATGCCGTGTGACCCCCAAATCTGTCTCCCAAAGGAGTTCTACTTCGGACTTGGTTCGGGTGGGGGGAGAAGGTGAAAGGAATTTATAAATAATGAATGCCTCAGGATATGAAGTGAGAAGAGTAGTGAAATCAGAAGTATAAGAGATGGAGAGAGGAGTAACCTGCAAAGGGCATCCAAAATTGAGTTTATAAGCAATAAAAAACAAGAATGAAAAGAGTTAGGACAATGAAATAAATGTCTAAATGTGGAAAAGAAATAGAAGCATCATTTTCAATTAATTGTGCTAGCCACATAATACCTTTATTTTTCCAAGATCTCCAGAATTGGTCTATTGTGAATTTTAACAAATTTGTTACACCATTTAGACATGTTAAAAGAAACAGAGCGTGATAGTCTAGTAGAAATGCAAATTAATTTAATTAAGGAATGAGTGTGATGAAAAAGGGGGGAAGGGTTAATAAACGATTTAAAAGAGAAAGAGAAAACCTCCTTTGGGGAAAAAGGATGAAGGAGAGTTTTCTCATTGTCAAGCAATAACAGAGAGAAAGGTGAATGAGAATTAGAAAGCCAAAAAGAGGCCTGGTGTAAACCAAACGGCGTATGATATCGATTAAAATCTGGAAAAATGACGCCTCCTTCAAGTTTAGATTTTTTAAGACGAGACAGTAAAGTGTCTATCTTCTTAAAAGTAGTTTTAGGAATATGAACCGACAGCATAGAAATTGTATAAAGTAAGAGTGGAAAATCATAATTTCAATGGAGTCTAAATGACCCCACCGAGACATATATAAAGGGTTCCAAGACGAAAGTAAGGTATCGATTTTAGTGAAAATCTCTTTGAAATTAATAGTAACAGAGTCTTGAACTGAAGTTGTAAACCAAATATCAAGGTATTTAATCTTGGAAAAGGACGACCACTGAAATCCAGCATCCATAAACAAAAGCTTATTTGTATATTTATTTAATGGGAGAATTTTCTGCATTTTACGATAAGGGAGTTTCACAAAAACAGTAAATATTGGCATTGGAGGAGTGATTTGCTGCTGCTGTTCTGTCCTCTGAGATGTACAGGGGCAAGGGATTTGAGCTCATCCAACATGCAGTGAACCCCTGAAATACTTTCACTGTGAGGCTTAGAAGACTGGGGTCTGAACCCTTCTTTGTATGTGTTTCCGACACATTAGATGGTTAAAAGGTGCAATTGTTCAAAAGAATTTGTTTTACACTGACCTTTTTGCATACACGCAAAGTCTTGACTGACGATGCCAGTGTCGTTCTCCTTGTCGGCTGGCCATTGGTAGACGTACAGAGCAGTGTGCATTGAGCCAGCATCAAAAACCATTCCATACTGAAAAAGAATAGAGAAGAGAGAGCATCATAGGAAGCTACATTTCAGCAGCAGCAAATCACTTTGAGATCAAAAAGCATTAAACTGGCACACACCTATAGGTAAAATGGCCTAAATGGGCGTCTAAGGATGATGCTGTTTGATACAGCTTGCTACACCTTGAGAGATGCGTGGTATTATCTTCATCATTTGTATTTATTAGACACACCCCCATCCAGACATCCAAAGTGGCACAACCATACTTTAGAAAGTCAAGAAATAAATAGAGAATGCTTGCCTATCCTGAAGCAGGGGTGTGTACTTCAAATAGTTAAAATGTTTGATCTTACACATTCAATCATAACTAGAAGTTGTGCATGCTGCCAGAGGTATCTGCAGTCCCCAAATTAAGGTACAGTATAACATCAAATGACTGGACCAAAAAGAGTATATCATCAAGAGAGGAATGAAGAGCTCAATATTTAAGGAGGTCCTACACCCAGGCTCCTCCTAGAAAACTGTTTGCTTAACACTTTAGGGAAGAGTAGTTCCTCGTCAGTGGGAAAGTCCACAGATTGGTGGAAGCCGGCGCTGCAAGGCCTGACAGGCCTGGGGGCTCTTTAGCGGAGATCTTTTGATCCGTAAACGCCACTGGATGAGTGCATGAAAGGGAATCGTGCGGAAGATAGGGTGATGATAGGGATATATCTAAAATAGACCAAGGTAACCAAAGGAATGTTTTATGGGGTAAAGGTACCTTGACTAAATAAAAACAAAGGTGATATCCTTCAGTAGCAATGTACCTTGATCGCTACAAATTACAGTGGTATGGTAGGGTCAACATGTTTCATGCCTATGTTGCCAGGAGGGTCAGTTGGCATTTCATCAGGACCAAGACGGATAAATCCTACCCTATATTAAGCAATGGAACACCCTCTAAATAAAGGGTGGCCACTTATGAAGTACAATACTGCACTTGGATTGATGCAGGGAGCAGATTCCACCTGATGGTGTAAAAGGAATGGCAACTTAGGTAAGGCAGAGGGTCCTGGCGTAGCTATGGGACAGGTGGTGAGCACGGGACATTACCCCTAGACCTACCCTCCTCCGTCTACTGAAAAGGGGCCAACTCAGTACCTTGAAACCATCTCATTTGGTTTACTACCAATGTACCAATGCATTGATATTCTTTTGTGAAGGTGTAGTCCCACAAGTCGCTACTAGGTGCCCCTCACAAGTCAAATGTAAAAATATTGAAATTCTTATATCAAGCCGCAGTTCCGCTAGTCATAATTAGGTGTCCCTCAAAAGTCAATGCAAAAGCATAGAAATTCTTTCATGGAGCTGCAGTTCTACAAGTCGTTACTAGGTGTCCCTTTCCAGTCAAATTCAAAAGCCTTGAAATTCTTACATGAAGCATCAGTTCAACTAATCATTACTAGGTGTCCCTATAGAGTCAGATGCAAAAGCATTGAAATTCTTATATGAAGCTGCGGTTCCACTACTCGTTACTTGGTGTGAATCATAAGTCACCTGCAAAAGCATTAAAATATTTTCATGAAGCTGCAGTTCCACTTGTTAATAGGGGTCCAGCTGAAGTCAAAAGTAAGTGATTCAAATGACCTGCACCAAGCTGAGGATGTGTGACTTTAGTATATAAATTTGCATACACACTCTTGCTATCTTTATCATTTGTGCTTGCTTTCCATAAGGTTAATTATTTGCCGAAGCAGGTTCATAATAATGAGTCAAACTTACAGATCTCAAAACATTTCTTGTTATTGTTTAAACGTTTGTGAGCACACCCTACTATTTATAGGTGCGCTTTTATCCAATGGTAAGTTCAAGTACAAATAGATAGCTTATTTTGGCTTTTTTTTTCTATTTCTGTGGTTGTAAGGTTTGTGTTCGATTAGAGAGTAGTGTCTTCTGCACACTGACAGTGCTCATACAACACTCCAATAAGGGAGATGCAATTCCACAAGTAGTTACTAGAGGCCTCTCTCAAGTCAGATACAAGTGGTAGAAATGTCAATCACGATCCTCAGGGCGGGGGGGGGTGGAGGTTGTGGCTTCAAGCTCAAAATCTGCATATTGTAATTGTATTTATGTAGCGCTTACTACCCCTGACGAGGCATCGAACCGATTTTCGGTGAGTAGCACGCTACTCCGGAACCCCAAAAGGATTAGTGGTGAATTAGTATAGGGAAATATGAATTCATTTGCATGCTGGACATGTGAGTCTGTTAGTTTGATTGAAAAGGATAATGGAGGGTTATTGGGACATCATAGTAGTAGGTGGAGGTTGGGGATGAGTAAAGGAGAGATGGAGGAGGTAAGAGTCTCTTTGAAATGGATTAGGGAGATCCTAGTAGTTAAATGAGGTCTCAGATGAGTCTAAGAGCGGGCTACATGAGCGAAGAATTTAGAAAGGGTTGTTTGTGAGATCTAGTGATAAAATTAGGCTTGGGATGAGGCAAGGAGGGACAGAGGAGGGAAGAGTCTAGAAAGGGTAATTTTGGAGATCGTAGTACTAGAATGGGTTATTTTGGAGCTCATAGTAGTAGAATGAGGTTTAGGAGGAGTCAGAAAGTAGAGGTAAAGGATATACTTAGAGAGGTTCAGGGTGAAACATAGGGTAATGCTTTGGAGAGACGCAAATGTGTTTTTTTGTAACAGTGGGAGTAAAGTAATAAATATATAGATACATAAGTACATGGAAGGTTTACATGTATAAGGGAGGTAATATATCAAGATTTAGGGTGTATTTAATAAACTCAGACTTTCAAGTGTTGCTGTACTTTAAGCTAATTTGTGTTTGTTGTTTCCTTTTTCTTATCAATAATTCAATAGTGAAGCAATTGTAGATACATAGGGACCGATTACGATGCCGGTCGGACGAGCATCGCTGTGGAGGTGGTCGGAAACATGCCTCTTTGTATTGAGGCTTCTGCTGCGGCCCAGAAAAGGGCCGCAGCACAAGCCCCAATGTCCAAAGGCATGTTTTTAAACATACCTGCACCCTGTGGCAGGTACCATGCGGTGCTTGCCACACAATCAAGGGATGTTTAGGGGGCACCACGGGGGACTGGGGCCATGCTAGGGCTCCCAATAAAGCCGTTCTGCCAGCCTTTTTACGTCGGAAGAACCGATGTGAAATAGCTGGCGGAAAGGTGGATCGATAGCCCCATTGCCGTGCCTGAGAAGACACCGCCTCTATTGTGGGGAATGCGATCTGACTGACTGCCTGATGGGCTCCTTGAGCCCTTCGGAAGCTGTCGGTCGGTCCCTGCAGCAATATGGTCCGTCCGACTGCATCGTAATGTGGCGGTCTGACCAGGGATATAGATGTTGGTAGGACCCACCGACATTGTAATGGGCCCCATAGTTATGATAGAATTTACATATTGGGATAGATAAATGGAGAACCATAAGTATCTAATCAAATAATTGATATGAAACTATGCAGTGACCTATATACATGTCGAGCATGGACAAATATAACCATAAGTAATATGTACATTTGTTAACCAGACCTAAAGAATATCTATATATTTAAAAATATAATTATTATACATATCTAGATACATACATATAATCAAATTATATGCTGTCTTCTGGCAACCGGTAACCAATGTAGGGCTCTCAAGGCAGGGGAGAGTTGGGCTCATGGTTTTACATGTAGGAGTGGTTTGATGCAGAGCTCTGAATCTGTTGTAGTATTTTCATAGTTGATCAAGATGATCTGTGGTAAAGGCCACTGGCGTAATCAAGTTTAGACAGTACAAGAGAGATAGTAGCATAGATCTTGTTTGGAAATCCCAGGTGGGGGAAGATGGGTCACAGAGTTTTCATAGTAATGAAGCTTGATCTTGCTAATTTGTCCACTTGGGCATTCATTGAAAGGCTGAAGTCCATGGTAATTCCAAGGTTTCTTACTTCCTTAGATACTTTATTAGGTGTTCCCAGATCATCAGGTCAGGCAGCAAGTGGGTCATAATTTTTCTAATTGCCACATGTGAGTATTGTTGTTTTGCAAGCATTCAATTTGAGATGGCTCCATGTCATCCACTGATCAATGGCTCTAAGGCAACTAAAAATGTGTGGGTTTCCAATGTCTTTGAGGCTTTCCATTTTAAGGAGTATTTGTGTGTCATCTGCATAGGTATAGTATGTAAGGTGAAATTCATTGATCATTGCTGGTAATGACTTCATGTAGATGTTGAAGAGCATGGGTGAGATGATGGAGCCATGAGGGACCCCTGCTTTTATGAAGTACGGTTTGAATGAGAAAGGGGTAGAATGGATTACATTTAAAGGTAGGATGTGATCCACTCGAGACCAGCCCCTTTTATGCCGGCTTCGTAGAGTCTTTGTATTAGAGTGTCATGGTCAACTGTGTCAAAGGCAGCTGAGAAGTCCAAGCGAAGTAGTGCAGCAACCCAGTTCTGGTCTACGGTGTTCTTGAGGTCATCCCAGATGGTAAGGAGGGCAGATTCTGTACCTCTTCCTGGATGGAATCCTGTTTGGAAGTAGGAAAGTGTAGAGTTATTTTCAATGAATTGTGACATCTGGGCGAATGCTGCTCTTACTATCAGTTTGCCCAGGAAAGGTCCATTTGAAATTGGTCTGTAGTTGTTGGGGTCAAGCAGGTCCAGGTTAGTTTTCTTTAATAATGGGTGTATGTATGCCTTTTTTTAAGTCTTCTGGAAAGATTCCCGTATTTAAGAAATTATTGATGATCCTTCTTACTGGTGTGGCAGCAGAGATAGTAAGAAGAATGTTCTTGAAGGTTTGTGGTGGACAAGGGTCAGAAGGGCTGCCGGCAGGCCTGCTTGCTTTGACCAGATCCATAAATTCACTTTGTGATATTTGTTTAAGGGTATGCAGAGGCTGGGTTAGCCTACTCTTGGAGGGTATTTTTGGAAAGGGGTTGGTGCTGGTGGTTTTCTTTTGTTTTAAATAGGAGTCCAATGTGTCTGCTTTGGTTGTGTAATGATTTGCCAGTTTGATCGTGAATTCTCGAGTACTGGGATCAGTTCCTTCTATGAATTTAGGTTTACAAAATTCGGTGGAAATTTTATAAAATTCTTTATTTGTACATTGAGCATTTTGAATTTTGTCTGTATGATACCCTTTTTAGCTTTTTTGATTGCTGACTTGTATAATCTGTTTTTGCAGGTGAAGTTTGTCTTGATTGTTGTTCGTTTTGAGCCAGGCGCATTGCAGCTTTCTAATTTGCTTTTTTATCTCTTTTAATTCTGTATTTGTCCAAGGTGCCCATTTTCTTTTGTCCTGTTTTGTGGTTCTGAATGGTATTAGGATATCAAAAGCTTCCTATAGTCACTCATATATTTTTTTAACTGAGTTTTCTGTGTCTAGATCTGTGTTAGATATTAGTTGTGTTTCTAGGTGTTCAAAATTGAGTTTGTTCCACGATCAGTAGGTGGATGCATGTAAGGTGGTTTTAGGTGTGTTGCTTTGGGGTGTTTTGAGTTTGAAAGCTAGCAAATGGTGGTCTGACCATGTGACTGGAATCATGGTTTGAAAGGTAACTAGTTCTGGATTTGCAAAAATTACATCTAGGGTCTGCCCAGCGCGGTGTGTGGGTTTGTGGGCGATCTGATGTAGGTTCAGTGTGTCTAGGCCAGTGATGATGGTTTTTGGATAAGGCATATTGGGTTTGTCAAACCAAATGTTTAGGACACCAAGAATGCATAGGTTGTAGTGTAGCATTATACGGTTTGAAACTACGTCTAGAAATGTGTCTGGGAATGTTGCATATCTAGGTGGAGGTCTGTAAAGTAGAAGGAAGTTACAGGAGGAACATGGTTTAGGGTTGCATCTGGTGAAGAGGGCTTCACAACCTTATATGGAGACGTAGTCAGCTTTAGTGAGATTTACTGTTTGCTTGAATATAACAGCTAGTCCACCTCCTCTTTTGCCTATATGATTTTGTGTGATAGCTTGATAGCCTAGAGGAACAGCTTCATACAACACTGGAGACATGTCATCTCCCACCATGATCCAGTTATGAAAAGTAAGTCAGGTTGTGTGACAGTGAGTAGGTCGTAGAAGTGATGCTTGTTTTTAGAGAGTGAGCTAGCATTTATTAGTAGGCAGTTTAGAGATTGTATTTTGCTTAAGGTGTGTGTTTGTTTTGTACAACAGTGAGCAGTATTTTTTGAACTTGTAGCAGGTGTGTCATTAGTGCTGGTATTAGCTATATGCGGCTAGCAATAGTGTTGCTTTTCTATATCATATTCCTCATCCAGCAGGCTTAGAAGGCATTCTGATGGGTCTGCGTGTGTAGGTGGTAGAGATGGTGGTTGAGAGTGAGTTGGTGAGCTGTGTTGTTTTTGTAGAGTAGCCTTGTTGTGTAATAGACATGGAGATGCAAAGTTGTGAAGAGTGGCATGTTGCTTATTTTGTTTGCGTCTGTTTAGGGTGGAAGGTGCATGAGTTAGGGGTGGTGGTGCAGCATGTGGGTCATGTTGTAAGGCTCAGAATTGTGCAATTGATGAGAGGCGGTTGAATGAGAGTTGTTGTGTTGGTGTATTTGTGTTAGGTGTGGGGGAAGAGAGAAAGCTTGGCAGAAAATATGGTTTAGGATGTGTATTATTTGTGTAGTTAGCAGGGGGGGAGTGGGTTTATGTTTTTGTATTGTGATGGAATGTATTATGAACTAATGTGTGTGTGAGATTTTGCTGCACTGGTGTGTGTGTTATGTTTTGTTTTTGTGGAGTATTGAGAGGAGATGATGATGTAATGGTTTTCTGACAAGGTTCTGTATGTAAAGTTTTGTTGGTCAGTGGAAGTTGAATGGTAAAGGGGATGGTAATGTATTTTGGAAGAGTGTATGGGGCGTGTGAGAGGGGTTGAACCAGAGTTATGAGTGTTTGTGTTAGATTTTATAGCTGGGAGAAGTAATATGTGTGGTGAAGTCAGTGTAAGGATTGTTTGGTTGTGTGTTTTTGGTAAAAAGAGGAAGAGGGTGTCGGTGGATGAAACGATGGAGGGCTGAGTACACATATATACATATAAATACACACTCTACTCTAATGACTTGTGCTTATTTTAAGTACGATAAATAAATATGCCAAAGCTGGTTTATAGTGAGGAATGAACATTATAATTTACAATAAATGTCTGGAGAGTAATGAAAATAGTGGATATGACCCTACCATATATAGGGACTATCAGTTATTGGGAAATGGAACAATTTGTATTTTTGGGAAACTATTTTTTTAGGTGTATGTGTACATGTGAAAGGCAAAATAAAGGCACTCAAAATGAAAGCATCCGATGGTTGGAGGGGCTGGTCTGTTGATCTATACCTTCTGATGGAATGGGAGGGGAATATTATTTGAGGGACAGGTCTGTAGCCTTACGGCTGAAGCGGTTGACCTCGAAGCTGGGAACCGGGTTCGAGTCTCGGCAACGACGCTCAACATCCTGTGATTCTGGGCAAATCACTTAATCCCCCGTGCCTAACAAAAATGAATGTGTCCTTCTGTAACGAAACTGGTGTTCATGCAAAGCGCTCTGATACCTGATATCTTCGGGTCTAGTTTGTGCTATATAAAACAAAAAAAACATGTCAACAGACCAATGGTGAAAAAATGCTCATTAGGAGCCCCTATATACGTTTGTATTTTTGGGAAAACATGAGGCTGGCAAGCCACAAAAGCTATCTTTTGGCCAGACCTAAAAAGAAACACCTGCAGAATAAATAAGAAAATAGATATTAATCTCAGTTTTGAATATTTACTCCCCTAAGTTGGCAGGGTATGCCCAGACGTGGGTCCCTTGCTCACTTTGCCACTGGATTCAAGATAGCCTGGCTGATGACGGCTGTAAGCCAGAAACCGGTCCCAGGATGCTTGTTTCCGGTCCAGGGAAGACATGGCTTGGCAGTTCGGGCTGGACTGTTCCCATGAGGCACAGGGTCAGACTGATTTGCATATGGCCATGTCTGAACTGGGGTGGCGGAGTGAGCTAAAGAATGATGATGGATTAAACCCAGATCAGTTGACTGGGGGTGAGTGCTTGCAATGTTCAACACTCCGTCCATCATCCCCTTTGGTTTTGAGGAGATTTTGCGTGCCAGAGTTGGTTGTGGTTGAGGTGAGCAAATTTTGGTGTCGCTGGTGTTGAGAGTGCTCTTACTGGAGCTGCTTTCCACCTAAACTTGAGAACTACCCAGAGTTCTCTGCTTCTGTTTTTGCATAATTTATTCGTCACTCTATGCCTGAAAGGGTTTTGTTTTGACTTATACTGGGTGCTCCCTTGTGTCTGGACAAAGCTATACCTCTCTGAAGATCTCTAACGAGAGCGAAACACGTGTCAGGGGTTGCTTTTATTCGTTTCAGGTTGGCTTGGATGGTATTTTACCAATCCAAAGCTGTAATACTGTGCCTGGAGTAGTAAAAGGCTTTGACCATTTTACATCTCGGCAGGGATAGCACTGTGCTAATCCTATGCTTAAAGAATTTGTTGTAAAATTGGCAAAAGACTTTGTCCCTTTCTATCTCGGCGTGGATAGCACTGTGCTAATCCTATGCTTAAAAACTTTGATAGAAAAGCAGACATTTGAGGTGAGCAAATTTAGAGTGTCGCTGGTGTTGAGAGTGCTCTTACTGGAGCTGCTTTCCACCTAAACTTGAGAACTACCCAGAGTTCTCTGCTTCTGTTTTTGCATATATCTAGGGAGGTGGAGTTTCAGTTAAAATAAAATATGTGTGTTGATCCTTAAGATTAATTTGAATAGGCCTGTAAGTACTGCTAATGATCTGTTGCTGATATCAGCAGAGGTTCTTATGTAATATAAATGTTTTCACAAGGGTTCTGCTTTTATTCAGTGACTATAAGTACAAATAAAATCACCACAGTAAAAGCCCCCAACCATGTGACCTTTATACTCTTTTGCCCGTATTAAAGTCTTCTGACTGTGATTCAGCTGGGCTTTTATTGTGAAACAGGAACACCAGTGCTCAACCATTTCTGCAATACACAGTGCAGTGCAGTTTCGAACAAGAAGGCGTGAACTGCTGAGACCTGTACTTTTCACTGCTGTGCTTCTGTTGACCACAGGGCCTGACTGTCTACACTGATTAGGTCTTTTGCCAGTCAGTCACTTAGTGGAATGTAGAATCAGTTCTCAGGCTCACGGAGCTTCCAAGCTTTTAGGGTAGCTATATGTGAAATTTCCAACTTTTCAGAGTCGTTCTGTGTGACATTTCAACAGCCGCAGCCCGTGCAGGTAAGAGCGGTGGGGCCGGGTTGGGGGGAGGAGGGATTTGACAGCCGACCAAGAGGGAAAATTAAATAAATAATTAATTTTCCTCGTCGTCTGTTAAAATCCCCCAACCTGGCCCCACCACTCATACCTGCACGCGCCGCGGTTGCATTTCAATGCCTTTTGTATTACACCTTCTGTGACACTTCATCAGAGGTTGAACAAAGCAGTAATGTTCGTATTGTCGGATACATTGCAGAAATGATCCTATCATGTGTTATTACATGGTATAGAAATGACTTTAAAAATGTGACAACCTCCAACACCCAGATACCAGGGACTACACTTTTTACTCAATCCCACATAATTCGTACACGAGAATAGATTATATACTTACCTCGGGCTCATTCACCCATCTACTGGACCAAACCAATATCTCGCCTAAACTGGTGTCTGACCCCTCATGTATTAACACCATTTTAGCTGGTAGTCACCACAATCATTCACTTAAAAGATGGCGCTTCAACAACGATGTTTTAACTGACCCCGAAGACAAAAACAAGATCGAAGACTCAATTAAGGAGTATCTCAAAAATGACGATCTTCCGGAGACAAACGTGAACACTCTTTGGGATGCGCTGAAAGCGACGCTGAGAGGGGCTCTCATCGAAATTAAAACAAAAATTAACAAAGGTTACAACGAAGTACTTATCAAGCTAGAACAGGAGATCAAACAATTGGAAATTTCTCATGCCAATTCCTTAAACAATAATACATTAACTTAAATAACACAGAAAAAGTATGAATATGACAAACTTTTGAGGGAACGAGCTGGGGTATGGATAAACAAATTTAAAAGCCTTAAACTCTGCAAAGCTAACAAAGCAGGCAAGATTCTTGCATCTTACCTCAAACACAAACAGAACCAACATAGAATCACGTCAATTAAAGACCTGAACAATCAATCACATACTAACCCAAAGGAAATGTTGAACTGCTTTAAAAAAGATTATGAAGCCTTATACCATATCGATCAAAAGTATGATCCGCAAAAATGTACACAATACCTAAGAGGCATAAAACTTCCCAAACTATCGGAAACTGATAGGGCCGACCTGTGTAAACCAATAAATGCTTTAGACATCTCCAAGGCCATTAAATCCCTAAAAGATAATAAAGCGCCGGGCCAGATGGCTTCACGGCCAAATTTTACAAAACCCTAACGGATCATCCTCAGCCAACCATGCTAAAAGTATTCAACAACATAGCTAGATCAGGCATTACAACCAACTCAATGGCAGAAGCCAATATTATAGTTATCCCCAAGGAAGGGAAACATCCTTTGCATCCAAAAAATTACGGACCAATATCACTCATCAACGTGGACTGCAAAATGTACGCGAAAATACTAGCCACCAGACTTTACGATTTCCTAGCTAAACTAATAAGTAACTCCCAAGTAGGCTTCATCAAGCATCGCATGTCAAACGACAATACCCGCCTGCTCTGTCACGTCATCGAAAACGCGAATCACAAAGACACACCATCTGTAGCTATAACCCTAGACGCAGAGAAAGCGTTTGACAGAGTCTCATGGCCCTTCTTAGACCAATGTATGAGGTCCTTTGACCTCGGTGACCCCTTCATCAAAATGGTCATGGCATTATATGTGAAACCTATAGCGAGGATTGCGGTCAACGGTTCCCTATCCGAACCTCTCGCCCTCCAACAAGGCACTAGGCAAGGATGCCCACTCTCACCTTCCCTATTTCTACTAGCCCTAGAACCCCTTCTACAGGACATTAAACATAATACTGACATCACCGGGATAAGATTAAAAAACTTGCAAGTTAAACTAGCTGCCTACGCGGACGACATTCTGATAGTTACAGAAAACCCTGTACCCTTAATTAAGGCACTAATGCACACTATTGGTAACTACTCTGAACACTCCGGCTATAAGCTGAACAGAGACAAATCTGAAGTCAAGACCTTAAATATACTCAGCACAAAAGAGATTTTAGGTGACTCAGGACTGGCTTGGCAGCCCGGTTACATTAAATACCTGGGAGTCGAGTTTGGGAACAACTTAATTGATACCCTACACCATAATGAACTCACTACCCTAGATAAAATTAGGAAACAAATAGACAAATGGTCCCCCAAATTCATCACCTGGTGGGGTAGGATCGAAACAATAAAAATGCTGATCACCCCACTGGTCAATTACCTGATCAACATGTTACTCCTGTTATTATCCGAAGACTTCCCTCACAAACTAGATAACCTCATTTCGAAATTCATCTGGCAAAGAAAGAAGGCTAGAATGGCCCTCAAAAAACTTAGTCTAGATAAAACCCTGGGGTGGTATTAACCTGGCCAACTTTAAAACTTATCAAACTGCTTTTCTGGCGAAACAAGGTTCATATTGGCTTCTTCTGCCCAGTAATTACACACCGGTGTGGTTGGAAATTGAAAAAGCCATCTTAGACAAGCTAAACCCACTCACCCTTTTAACCACTAATACCACAAGACTAGTTAGATCTAAACCCATTTTTAAAAACACAAAAATCTCCCAACTAAAAGTAGACAAGAAACTTCACACAAGCATACGACTTTCAAACATGGAATCTCTGTGGAACAAACGCAATATTAAATACAGGGGCAAGCCCATCTGCTTTGAAAACTGGATAAATAAAGGCATATTCTTCCCCCACCAATTTGAAGGCTCATTATTCCCCTTAACTTTCTTGGAGATCCAAAGCATTTACAACCTCGATAACATAGAATTCTATTACTTTCTTAAAATTAAAACTGCCTTGTCGAAATCTAAACTGCATAGACAATCCCCTTCTCTCCCGAACTTCATTACAAAAATTAACAAGTTGGGACATCAAGTCTCCCACATCTATAAACTCCTACACCCTAAAGGCCCGAACTTGAACACAAACCTAATTACGTTTTGGGAACAACACTCCTCTAACCCCTTAACAGAGGCACATTGGACCCAAATATGGAATTCAGTTACTTACCAGAAAATCTCCCCTGTCTTATCACAAACAAAACTTTGGCTCCTCCACAAAGCTTATTGGACCCTGCACGTCTACACAAACAACATCTACGGCCAGCCCCAACTTGCTGGAATTGTGATGAAGAACTAGGCGACTTAGCACACCTCATCCTTTACTGCAAAACCTTATCCTCTTTTTGGGACAAAGTGTTTGAATTTGTCTCTGCCTTATTCGACTGCCACCTAAAAAAAGATTTTGCCACCCTGATTGCTGGTTTCACCACTATAGGCCTAGAAAACCAGTCAGATAAGGCTCTACTGGATCTCCTACTCACATCAGCAATAAAAATTGTTTTAAATAACTGGAAGGACACAAACAAAGCCTCATACAAATGTTGGATTAACTGGACTATACATTTAAGGGGCGCTGACAATATCGCTCCCAACAATCCCCTTGGAAAACACCGGTCAGACAAATCTGGAATAGGTTAGACAACTATTTTGCCTCAAATAAACCACCTTGATTTGACCCCGGTCACACCCTTTCTTAATCATTCTTCAACGTATTGAACCCACATCTGCCATTGACTGACTGTGGATTCTCCTCCTACCTCCACACAGTGGACTACCACTTCTTTTGGTTACTCACATGGGAAAGTATTATTCACACAGTACTGGTTCTCTGGTTCCTTACCTTCTCTAGTCACATAACAAAACTTTTCCGGTATATGTATCCTCAGGCCTCTTATCATTTCATATGTTTGCTAGGTACTGTTTTATCATTATTACTTTGTATTATTACTATTATTTATTTGCTTATTATCGTTTTGCCTTATTGTGTCTTATTGTTTATACTTGGTTGTTTCTCACTGCTTGCATCTCGTCGTTTATCTCCACCAATATAACCAAGTCTTTATTATTATTTCTTTTTATGCTCTTTAAAATTAATAAAATCATTTGAAATTGAAAAATGTGACAGTGCCCCCTAAGTACTCCTGCACGCTCAGTAATTTGTGTGCCTGTTTTTATAGGTTTATTCCATTTGCATTTTTGAATTTCTCAATGATGCTGGCTGCTGCCTGGGCAGCCGCATTAAGTTATGACAAAACAGGAGAAATTGTTGTCCTGCATAAATGCCAAAAGTAATCCCATCCTGTGTGACAATTTCAGTCAATCGTTGCTTTTTTATTGAATTCTGGGATTTGCAGTGGACCAAAAAGCCAGAGCTTGCTGAACATGTGTCACAGAGGATGGCCTACCCTAAACTCCATACATGTTCCTGATCTTTCCTTTAAGCAGGAATTAGGGTAAGGGCAGTGGTTCTTCATTTTAATGGGGGGCTACTCTTAAAAGCCACAGTAGACTTGAGATGCATTTTATTTTATGAGCACAAACATTCTGATAGCGGCTGTGTTCTCCTTGCAAACATGCCGCATGGTTCTGTTGGTTTTGAATAAATGAACCCACAGCCTCCAAGTCCCTCGCCTCTCTCACTATGAACTGCCTACCACTGGGCACTGTGAGAGTTCCTACCAGTACAGCTCCCTTCAGGTGTTTCCAGGGTCAACAGCGGTGGTTGAGGACAAATGGAGGCAGGTGCTATGCGGGAACCTCAGCTTTCTGTGCTGCGCTGCAGGTGCTGTGCCACTTGGTAACTCACAGGTGCTCTGCAAGTCACTCAGGTCCATTATTTTTGGTCTTAACTCCTCCTCTTCACATGCATTACTTTTGAGGTGACTCCACTTCTTGGACAGAAAACAAAACAGGACAATTCTGAAGGTAAGCCCCTACCACCCTCCCGGGTGCCACAAAGGAACTAGCTTACCCAGAATCTACCTGTTATATCTAAGCAATGTCAAAAGCTAGGAGGGAGGGCGAGCAGGATTTTAATGACTGTGATGAGAGCGAGTAGGACTAAGAGAAAAGAAGATTACCAGTAAGTCATCGGAGCATTACCTCTACGTCCTTCGTTCCAGTCATTACTTTTGAAGTATACCAAAGAATATACCTTTGAAAAGGTAATACCATTCTCTTCAGACAAAAGCATGCACACCCATTGAGATTTAATGCACACTCAAAACGTGATAGTCAAAGCCACAAATGAAATTAGGACAACATCAACTCAATTATCTATTTTATCCCAATACTGCTTTAAGCACCCAAACACCAAAGTTCGTGCAGATATCAATGACATTAGGTCTATAATATTTCACAAACATGCTATTCGAGGACCAAGTTGCTGCTCTACAAATCAGTTGTATGGAAACCCCTTGCAACTCAGCCCACGAAGCAGCCATGCCTCTCGAATATCTACCCTGAGAGGGCTCATGTTCAGAGGTTAATTGATCAGCTTGTATGATTGTAGATTTTAACCATCCTCCCTCTTCCCGCTTGCCCAAAAGTCACAAACACAAGATCGTATTTTCTGAAACTTTGTGAACTGTCAAGATAAATAGAGAGAGCTCTTTTAATGTCCAGCTTGTGTAAGAAGCACTCTTCCTCTGAAGATGGCGAAGGAAAAAAAGGAAGGGAGAATCACCTCTTGTGCCATATCAAAACATAACTTTAGGAATAAAGGAAGGATCTGGTCTCAAGATTACACCATCATCAAAGATTCTCAAGAACGGTGGGGAACAAAGTACAGCTGTTAATTCCCCAACTCTACATGCAGAGGTAATAGCCACCAAATAGGAAACCTTAAAGAAAAGGTATTTCAGATCTACTTACTCTAAAGGGTCAAAGGAGGTGCCTGCAAAGGTGACAAAACTGCACGAAGAACTCATGAACGAGAAGATGAGCGTAAGACAGGTTTTGTGATAGAAAAGCATTAACAAATTCTATTCACTAATAAACCAATCTCTTTCTGATCTACTTCTGGTGTCTTCATACCTGAAGGATATTAAAACAAACAGGAGGATTCTGGGTACGCTGGGTCTCTTTGTCCTGGAGATGGAGCCACCACAAAACTAATGGCTGGGATGAGGTACTTGGAGGTAATGGTCCCTTTTTTCAAGGCCTACAGCACTCAAATTTATCGCAGTGCTTTGTCACTGTGCTATAGGTCTGACACTCCAACAATATATTGACCAGTTAGGTGAGAAGCATCAAAAAGAGTTTTCTCTGTGTAAAAACATATTTAAATATTGACAGTGTCCAAGTGTTTATGATGTGCATAAATGACAAAGTTTTAATTTTAATCTTAACAATAGACCATGTATGTTCTCTCTACTATTTTCTTGTTCCTCCTTTTATATATTGATGCTGTTATTGTATAGCTTTTTTAGCTGAACAATAAAGAAACCACAGTAGCAGACTGATACAGATTCCAGCATTAACATGGACACCAAGGGCCGTATTATGGAAAGTGTCCCGGGGTGCCACAGGCATGTGCACCCACTTTGCGCATCCCCGAGGCACTTTGGTAATACAGAAAGAGCTGCAGACGCTTGTGCGGTCCTTTCTGTAATACAGATAGCACCAGCGCTATCACCAGAGGATGTTCACTCATTTGCATGGGGGTGTGGGCCTCATGCAAATGAGGGAATCTCTTTGCCTCTGCACCCATGCCGTATTATGGACTTAGGCGCAGAGGCAAAGAAACTGTCAGGAGGTGCACTGTCAGTGCTCCCCCTGATGGCAGCCCTCTGGAGGGGGAAAAGGGGTCCGATGGACACCCAAGACATCCTCTTGCAGGCAGGTGCAGTCACTCACTGCACCTGCCTGCAATAGCATCTCTAATCCCCTTGAAAAGTGAAGGTGGATTCCCGCCTGCACAGTGAAACATGCAGCGGCTGCTTCAAAACCGCTCCATTTTTCACTTGAATGTGCTGCCCCCAGGGCAGCCTGAGTTCACGGCTGCCTTGGGGACAGTGCATTCAATGGAATAGGGCGCACTTTCTCTGTTTGCACCAGGCGCACCGGTTTTAAGGTGCGCTGTGTCGCAAACAGAGAAAGTGCGCCCCATCTATAATAGGCCCCCGGATTAGTGAATCCCTCAAACCAGGTGGGACAAATAAATCAATTCCATGGACACTGACAAACATAACATTTCTCTCACTGTGTCCAAACCTAACATTTCTCTCACTGTGTGGATAGCTGATTTTCATGACGAATCCCAACCTCTGAGATGATGCCGAGATTCTATGACCAATTCTTCACTTCGCAAATTCCCTTTTTTCTTTTCATTCTTTATGGGTTTTTACTTATTTTTATTGACCCAATGTTTATTTAAACAAGGTCTTCAGTTTTCAGTAATTCAAAGTCAAAAGTATCTTTCTTCTGTTTTAAATATAATTATATTTTCCTGTGATGTGAATTAAAACTATAAAGAGTTTTTCTGTAAATTTTCTAAGTACGCCCACCAGATAGGAAGCGCATGTACTATTCTAATAAAATTATAAGAGATGGTTTTATGTTTTTAATTATTTTTTTATGCAAGGCAGTGGCTGCTATGTCTAGGCAGAGGTGGCATATTTTCTTTACTATTTCTATTTTTTTGTCATACACTTGAAAGAAAAACAAAAAAAATATAACTATGGGACCAGCTTACTGAGGCCTGATCTGTTTGATTTTAAAATTGTAACATAATGATGTCAAACAAGAGTCACTGTTGTACCCACACCATTATGGTTTGGGAGGCCTGATTGAGGCATGATTACAGAAAACACACATTGATGGATATGGGCGGACGGGGTAACATTCAAATAGCACAGTACTAGTGAGCAAGCTATAGTTAGGATTTTTACATTTGCATGCTTGCCCTTTTTACATACTTGCATTGGTTGTTGAGGTATGCAATTCCAAGCTCAAGTAGACAAATGATTTCTCAGAACTGCATAATTTATTGACAAATGCTGAAGCTAGAAGTCGAACCCAGATGTCCATGTTCCGAGAACCACTGCACGCATGGTCGCCAAGGCGAACTTTAGTGATACATTTGCAGTGCCAGCATAAGCTGTTCATGTATTCTCAAACAGGGAATCAACATTTCCATAACAGGCAATTAAAAATGATACCTACATATTCTCAATTATCATGGCAGACAAAACGTGCTATCTACAAAGTGTCCAGTGCTGCACCCAAAGGCCCTAATTAAGATTGCACTGGACAGGTGTATCATATTCATTGAACCCGAGAAAATTCAAAACTCTAGAGTTTGGCGTTTATCAGGTGCAATAAATAGCACCTATTTCGCGTTCTTCCACAGTAATAGAGGACCAATGGGGAATTTTGTGCCAACAACACCAAAATCTGCTTATTCTGGTACTTACAAGCCCTCTTACCAACATTACACTTTGTCAAGTTTTTTCTCTGCCAAAGATTTAACGGGGGCTCCAGACATTATTACACCTGGTAAATACCAGGCACGATAAAGTCCCTTC
Organism: Calotriton arnoldi; assembly: GCA_963921515.1. Classification (NCBI taxonomy): domain Eukaryota; kingdom Metazoa; phylum Chordata; class Amphibia; order Caudata; family Salamandridae; genus Calotriton; species Calotriton arnoldi. Next base: position 1,501,134 of record CAWUFW010004293.1, read on the forward strand.
ACAATCCATCATTCCAACTCCTGAGCAAAAAGGAGTTTGGGCAGGAGTCAAAATTGTCTGACCTAGTCATAATCAGGACCAAAGTCTCTTCTTTAGTATTTATGTTTAGCAATGTCATGCCTTTGCAAATGACAGTACAGGCAAGGATTACTCACAGTACACAAAAGAAGACAAGTCCTTCAGATTTACTAGTGAAATTAGGAACCTTCATTTTCATGGCATAACAGGACAGGGATAAGGCTGTCTCTGGGGAGTGGCAACACAATGCAGAAACAGGCCGAAGTCAGTTTGTTCAGTGAACACTGGAAGGTAATCCTCCCTATATTTTTTCTCCATCTTTAGTGTCTTTGAAAACCTATTCACTATTCTGTTTGGCCAATGCCACCAGAGCAGATGTTTTGTCCCTCTTTCCCTGTCATTGCACTGCATTCCATCCAGGTGTGATAGAAGTGATTACATGTATGGTTATGGTTGAGGCCTAGTGTCAGAAGATGTTTGGCAAGCAAGTCAATCCCACATGGACCAATTCTGGTAAGTTTCTCTAGATGGCTGCCGACCCAGAGACCAAAAACGCAGATGCCCCCTATCTATCAGAAAACGTCTTGGTTTTGCAAGGGGGTATCTGCGTTTTTGGTTCTGCGCTCGGCGGCCATAGGGGGGAACCTACCAAACCTAGACAATTCTGAAAACTAGACACCCGGGGGAGTTGAGGGAGGTATGGCTTGCCTGTACCCCCCAACGTTTTCCTACCCAGAATCCCCTGCAAACCTCAAATTTAGCTGGAAGAAAAACACATTTTCCACATATTTTTCAGTGGGATCACCGTGCAGGCACAAATGTCCTACTACACAGCGTTCCCCTCAGTCTCCCGAGTAAAATGATACCTCACTTGTGTGGGTGGGGCAAGGGTCTGTGACTGGTAAGAGCCAAAAACATAGGGATTAAGGGTGTAGCATAGCGAATTCTAATTGCTACATTTAAAAAAATATATGTTTTGAGCCAATTCTGCATCGGACACTCACACAAGTGAGGCATCATTTTCCCTAGATGCCCGCCGAGCCCGGGGCCAAAAACCCAGGTGACCCCACTTGCAAAACCAGGTCGTTTTGCGATAGGTAATTTTGATGTCTCCTCAATATGTTTTGTGCCCTTGCCTGTCGCGGGTCCTTGGCCACTCACACGATTGAGGTACCATTTTTATCAGGAGACCTGGGGGAACGCTGGGTGGTAGGAAATTTGTGTTAGCCTGGTGATCTCACAACTTTCCCACACAGAAATGTGAGAAAAAAGTGATTTTTTAAGGTAAATTTGAGGTTTGCAGGGGTTTCTGGGTAGGAAAATGTTGGTGGGTCCACGCAAGCCATACCTCCCTGGACTCCCCCGGGTGTCTAGTTTTCAGAAATGTGTGGCTTTGGTAGGTTTCCTTAGATGGCCGCAGAGCCCGGGGCCAAAAACTCAGGTGACTCCCATTGCAAAACCAGGTCGTTTTGTGATAGGTAATTGTGATGTCTCCACAATATGTTTTGGGCCCTTCCCTGCTGCAGGCCCTTGGCCCACCCACACAAGTGAGGTACCATTTTTATCGGGAGACTTCGGAGAATGCTGGGTGGGTGGAATTTAGTGAATCCACACAGATTCCAGAACTTTCCATCAAAGAAATGTGAGGAAAATTCCCTGGGTGTCTAGTTTTCAAAAATGTATAGGTTTGCAGGGTTTCCCTAGGTGCCAGCAGAGCTAGGGTTCAAAATCTACAGCTGGCACAAAGGGTCAGTTTTCACTGTAAAAATGTGGTGTGTTCACGTTGCCTTTTGGGCCGTTTCCTGTCGCGGGCACTAGGCCTACCCACACAAGTGAGGTACCATTTTTATTAGAAGACTTTGGGGAATGTGGGGTGGGTGGAATTATGTGGATCCACACAGATTCCAGAACTTTCCATCACAGAAATGTGAGGAAAATGTGTTTTTGGGATAAAGCTTGAGGTTTGCAAGGGATTCTGGGTAACAAAACGTGGTGAGAGCCAGACAAGTCACCCCATCCTGGATTCCCCTGGGTGTCTAGTTTTCAAAAATGTATAGGTTTGCTAGGTTTCCCTAGGTGGCGGCAGAGCTTGGGTTCAAAATCTACAGCTAGGCACTTGGCAAAAAAGGGGTCAGTTTTCACTGTAAAAATGTGGTGTGTCCACGTTGTGTTTTGGGCCGTTTCCTGTCGCACAAGGCCTACCCACACAAGTGAGGTACCATTTTTATCGGAAGACTTTGGGAAATGCGGGGTAGGTGGAAACTTGTGGATCCACGCAGATTCCAGAACTTTCCATCACAGAAATGTGAGGATAATGTGGTTTTTTGGACAAAGTTTGAGGTTTGCAAGGGATTCTGGGTAACAGAAGCTGGTGAGAACCAGACAAGTCATCCCATCCTGGATTCCCCTGGGTGTCTAGTTTTCAAAAAAGTATAAGTTTGCTAGGTTTCCCTAGGTGCCGGCAGAGCTAGGGTTCAAAATCTACAGCTAGGCACTTTGCAAAAAAGGGTCAGTTTTCACAGTAAAAATGTGGTATGTCCACGTTGCGTTTTGGGCCGTTTCCTGTTGCGGGCACTAGGCCTACCCACACAAGTGAGGTACAATTTTTATCAGGAGACTTAGGGGAACACAGAATTGTAGAGTAACTGTTATTACCTATTGACTTTCGATACATTTCTGCCTTCCAAATGTAAGACAATGTGTAAAGAAGTCACTTTGAAAAATGTCCTATAATTCACATGCTAGTATGGGTACCCACAATTTCAGAGATGTGCAAAAAGCTACTGTTTCTAAACTCTATATTTTATTCCCGTTTCAGAACAACATAGGTGTCTTTCATACCGATTTTTCACTATTTATATTTTCCCAAATGAATTACTATATACCAGGTACACATTAAAAAAACATTTTAAGATGCTGCTCAGTTATTGGCTCTGGGTTCCTCGGGTTCTTGGTGAACCTACAAGTCCTATATATCCCCACAACCAGAAGGGTAAAGCGGATGAAACCGTATATTGCTTTAAAAAATCTGTCATACTTAGAAGAAGTTACAGATGAAAACGTTGGCACAAATGGCTGTTTTTTTTTTAACTCATTTTCAATTTTTCCTATTTTCAACTGTTAGTTTCTATAAGAAAACCTTGAAGGATTTACACAAATGACTTCTTGCTGAATTCAGAATGTTGTATACTTTTCAGAAATGTATAGCTTTTCAGGATCCATTATTGCTTTCATACCCATTTCTACCATTAACGGGAAGGAGGTTGAAAGCCCAAAAAATAGCAAATATAGGCTATGTCCAAGTAAAATGCCAAAACTGTGCAAAAACATTTGGTTTTCTGATAAAAGTCTGTCAAGTCCCTGAAAGGTGGGAAGATGGTGATTACAGCACCACAAACCCTTTGTTGATACCATTTGCAGGGAAAAAAACAGATGCTTTCATCTGCAGCACTTTTTTCCCAAAAAAACCAACATTTTGCTGTATTTTGGCTAATTTCTGGGTCCCCTCCAGGGGAATCAACAAACCCTGGGTACCTTTAAAATCCTCATGATGTTGGAAGAAAAGGACGCCTATTTGGTGTGGATACCTTATGTGGTCAAAAAGTTATAGGGGCCTAAGCGCGAACTACCCCAAATAGCCAAAAAAAGGCTTAGCACAGGGGGGGAAAGGCCTAGCAGCACAGGAGTTAAGTCAACCGCCCGCTGCAGGCAAGAAGAGCGGGGGGGCTGGCGGGCCGACGGACGCCTTGTTCCAGGGGGGGGGGGGCTGAGGGGGGGCTTCAAGTTGGCGTTTACCTTTGTATGTAGCGGCAGATACGCAGTCTTCACATTCAACAGGATCAGAAGGAGTGAACAGATTCCGAAAAGGAAGGTCAAGCAAAGGAAGTATCGGATATTTATCCACATCAGACATCTCTTCATCATTATGACCACCTGCAGAAGGATCAGAACAGATAATATCAAGCTGGAGCTGTAACAGGGCATAGGTGAGGGCAAGGTGAGACACTGTCTCTCTTTTTATTTATTCTCCTGCTTTGTATCCCTAAAGACATATTTTATCTCTAATGCATTCCAATGTGGCGAATGAGCATAGCTGTTTTGCTTTAATGACCTGCTGATTTAAAGTTGCTGATGAAATGGTACAGAGCTCCTTTATAATCAGCTGTGCAAAAGAGGCACCTCTTACAGCAAACTAGTGACTACTTTTTCAAAGAGTTCAATTTCCTAATGGTTTCACAATTGTATTATTTTGATTTATTCTTTTGTTTTTGTCTTTCCATTTGTGACCTATTCTACATTAAAGTCTATTAAAATAAAATTATAATAATTTTCTTAGCATTTTTCATTCTGATTTATGTTAGCCAGACATTCGCTTTGTCGAAATCGTAGGTATATGAGACTGTCTAGTTTTGAGACTGACAATAAATACATCAGCCCATACTCTCAAAGTTGAAATGACTACAACTGGAGCATTCCCCGGAAATATATAGGACTGGAGGATCAAAGAAGGAAATTGCTTTTCTTATAGCTAAGATAAGATAAGGGGCGGACAAGCCAATCACTGTCAAATGTAACCTATAGCAATATTCCACCAATATAGATGTATTCTTCATGTTTCGTCTGTTACATAGTTTCATACATAGGAAAACGTTTGGGAACTACTTAAGCTCCTTATTTACCACCTACACAGAAGTCCCTTTGCCCATTTACCACCTGCTTTGAGCAAATGGTAAATGAGTGAAGTGGCTTCTGTGTGGGGTGGGTTGGAGGGAGGACCGTGGAGTGGGCAGGGTTTAGATATATTTATTTAATTTGTAAATATTTGTTAAAAGCATAAGTAACACATTTCCCACCACTGTAACAATTTTATTTTCTATGTACTAAATATGATCAAAATCAATTTCTTTTTAATGTTTTAACAAGTTTATTACATTTGTAAACAATAAAATAATGTTTAATAATTATATATAACATTTTAACATAAAAACAAAAAAAAATTAAAGTAATTTTGTTATTTATTTAACTTTATTTCCTAAGGCATTTTATTTTGAGTCGCTTCCTCCATTATTTTCCATGGCAGTTGCAATACCTGTTAGAGGCCATCTGTGGTGCTTGGTCTACTCCAAGGCTGTGCTGTAGTACGTTTACTACTGTTCTGTCACCTTTATAGTTGCAATACCTGTTAGAGGCCATCTGTAGTGCTTGGCCTACTCCAAGGCTGTGCTGTAGTACGTTTACTACTGTTCTGTCACCTTTATAGTTGCAATAACTTGAGAAGTGTAGTTTGAGAATAGCAATGCCCTTATTCTTTTGTGGGTGGGTGTTGTAGAAGCCTGAACCTCCTAGAACCCCTCCGTACTTTTCCCTAACCCCTCTCATTTTGTAGTAGACATTCCCCATTTTCTTACCCCTTCTCCTGCTCTTGCCTTTATTTACGACAAAGGGGCCGATTACGATGTCGTCAGGAAAGGCTCCGAAAGGGATTCGGATTCTGCGAATCCGATTCGGGACCTATACTCCTGACCGATCGGTCACCTTTCTGGACGTCCGATTACAATGCAAGGAAGCTGTCCGGGCTGTCCGAATCGGTGCCGAATGGGATTCAGGCAGCCCGAGTAGTTCGGAGCCGAATTGTACAGCCCAATGGAGACGGTTTCTGTACGAGCAAGTATGATGACCGATTCGGACAGCTGTTCCGAATCGGTTTGGCCGAGAGGAAACAGCTGTGGGAATCGGACTTTGGGGGCCAGTAGCTGGCCCCCCTTCTCCCGTAGGCCTTTGGATGGGGCCCATGGGGGTACCCAAGGGGCCCCCCTTCCCAACCATGCACAGTGTGGCAGGCACCATGGGGTGCCTGCCACAGGGTGCAAGGATTTACCCACCCACCCCTTTTTTTCAATGGGAGTTCTCGTTCCGAACACAGGCTCCCATTGAAGTCAATGGGAGTCCGACCGAACCGAGTCCGTAACCATCCAGACACATCGTAATCGGTCGGTAGGACTCCCCGAAATGAATCGTTCGGAAAGCATTCCTAACCCGATTCAGTGGGAATGCTTTCCTGACGACATCGTAACCGGCCCCTAAGTAGTAAACTTACATGTCTGAGTATCTCCTCATAGAAAAGATAGCAAAGTTGGAAATGGAGTTTTCCACTCGTAGGTTTGTGAATCACATTTAGCAGTAAATAAGCAAAACTGCTGTTGTAGCACTATAAAATGCAGTTTGCGAATCAAGCCCATAGTATCCTGGTGACACGGAGTATTCTGGTCACACTAGCATCAACATTAGTCATCAAACAAGTTTGGGATTCACAATAAATAAACACTGGCCAGGATGCCATTTAGACAGTCATAATTTTTTTTCGACAAAAAAATAAAGACATATAAAGACAAATACCTTGAGCAAAGCATTGCAGTACCTTCAATTTTCACATAATACATTTTACAAAAACAAATAAGTGCTGATATGTCCCACCTCCTCCCAAACATCTGCATAACACCACCAATTTTGAAATCTGAGCGGGGAAAAATTAAGTAGTAAATTAGGGCAAATTCAAACATTAATTTCTACTTATGAAGTGAATAAACCAGTAGTGTCAGAGTCCTCAGGGTTCTCTATCGCTCCAGAAACAAAATCTGGCCAGAGCTATTTTGGCCATCTAAAGCAAAACTGGAGATCTCTCATTTAACTTTGCGTCCTGGTACTTGCTGTCTCAAACTTACAATGAGTTCAACAGGACTATCAGTATCTAACTACAAAGAAAGACCTGGACTGGATGATGGACAGCTCACAAATGGAATGCGGTGGCGGGGAACGCAAGAGATCTAAGACTTTTCCATGGAAACAACTCTGCTAGATTCACCACATGTATAACAAGCATTTGCAATGCAATTGGTCTCGCCTTTGGGACCTTATAAGTGGTTATCCATGTAACATATTATCCTGGGTATTGTGCCGCTAGGGATTGAATAGCTATAAAATTACTACACACTAGGTCATGTAGTGTGTCAGGAATACATGTTTGCCTCTGCCGCGCGCAGGGTTGGCGAAATAGTGAACATAACCGAAAGTTGTAAGGGATCTAGGGGGCCAAAGGCAAGTGTTAGAACCAAAGTCTGTGGTTAAGTATGGTAACTGAGGCCTGCAGACAGATTCACTAGAAGCTATGGCTGTAAGGGATCATGGTCACAGCTGCAAATGGAGACAGGAATGTAGAGCAAAGAACTAGCTTACCAGCCACTGAAGGTGATGCCGCACCTCCAATCTGCCAGGATAAGAAATAAAAGAACATATTTCTACCTTTGATGAAAAGTTATACCACCAAATGTTGGGCTATCATAACGTCATACCAGGAGATGCTGCAAAATGTAGGCCTGTTTTACCCGTTAGCAAAGCAAACTAGCCCCCACTCATTAAAGTGAATACTGCAGAATACAGGGCCAAACTAACTACCTTGAAAGGAGATGCAACATAACATAAGGAAATCCTATTTGCAATCAGCATCAGAGCTGTATACCTGCGACTAGAGGCGATGGGGAGAAAACAGGCCTATCCTATCTGCCTTTCGTGATAACAGAAACACATCGCATTTTCTGCAATGCAAAGATTATACTAAAGAGCACACATCTGATTTAAAAAAAAAAAGATTATGTGATGATGCGACTTGCCGTTAGAGATAAAATGTTAGACTACAGAACTACCCTACCTGATATCACGTAATGCCGTGGAATATTACCTCACCTCACATCAGAGGAGAATAAAATGAAATGTGGGATTTCTCCACACGACATCAAAGCTGATCCTGCATAGTTGGTGAGTACGGTGCTATATCTGCCGGTCATAAGCGAGGGCAGGTAAACAATTGGGGAGAGGTTGTGGCATTATGGTCAGAGCTGGGGAACCAGGTTCGAGCCTGGGTGTGGGCTCAGCTTCCTGTGATTCTGGGCAAATCACTTAATCTCCTGGTGCCCACCAAAAATGAATGCGTCCTTCTGTAACGTAACCGGTGCTCATGTAAAGCGCTCCAATACCTTCGGGTCGAGTTTGCGCTATATAAATCTGCCCAAAAAAAATAATAATTAAAAAAACAATTCTCTAACTTCTTGCATGCTGGAGCAACTGCACGACACTCTCCTAGCTAGAGTGATAGATAATAGCTGCAGAAGTCGGCCGTGTATGATCAGGCTAGTCTTCTATACATCGTACACAAGCTCCTGCACCCACCGAACCCCTAGATTCAGTAACTGCCAAGCGCAAATCGAACCACTGGTATATTCTATAACATAGAACGCCATACATTACCATCATAACACAGCCTTGCGTGACATAGCATGGCAAAACATGACATAACACTCTCATGGGTGCACAGGAACTTGATGCAAATCGGAGCGCTTTACCACCTAGCTAGATGTATGAAGCGCTACATAAATAATTCAAATGGACGATCCAAGAAGTCCTCAAAAGGGGTACAAATTACAATACAGTAAAAAGACAAAATATATAGTAACATAACACAGGAGTTTAATGCGACTTCAGATTACAGATTGTCACTAAGGAGGATTAACCATTTTCACTACGAACACTGCTTAAGAAATTAACAACTTCAGTTAGTACCAGAGACTCCTGTTTCAAGCTTGCGTGTCCCGCCAGCCACCCTTTCACAGTGTACCGGTAAAATACAACGCAGTCCAGGGCCATGCTCCGGTCACTCACTGTGCTTCTGCTGCGCCGAGGTGCTCACGCGCTCGCACCACCCTCCACACACACAGCTACCAAGTGTGAGCACGTGCAGGGAGCAGCTGTTTCCTTCATGGCCGGGCTGTGCCCCTCAGCTGGTCACATGCCCCTCCTCTGACAGACCCCGCAGCCACACCAAGGGGGCCGGATTTGAAAATTATTGTCTTCCTTGAAAACCTTCTCTTAACTGGCGAACATAACTAAAACCCTGCTGGCACAGAGGGCGTTTCTCTCTTTGTACCCAGTAGCCACTAACAGCAAGCAATTCACAAGCTGGCAGCTCACTGGGCAGGAATGTCAGGAAGCTTGCAGTGTGTTGTGAAACTGATCGCACAGCTCGAATAAAGTGATTGGTTGGGACTCTAAGGCTAACCCTTTGTAACGAAATTTCCAGTTATGTATGTATTCGTATCTCGAAATCAAGCGCCCGAATATGATTTTCATTTTATGTATATTTATATAGAGCTTTCAATGCCCCTTGCAACCCCTCCTGTACAGTTAACCGAGTCTGCGACCCTCTTTGCCGCAGGTCATTAATAATGGTGCGCGGCTGGCATTAAAGGAAAAGCACGGCACGAGTGCGCTTTAAACAAGCATTTGAAGGCACGAGCGGGGAGGAGGGGGGGGTGACGCGAGTGGTGCGCGCGCGCCACAGCGAGACATCTGGTTTTAATTATCGCGCCCGTGTCAGGGCACGATAATTGAAACCACATGGCGCCCGTGCGGGTAACCGCAGGGAAAAGGCCATGACGCACGAGCGTCTGGTCAGCTTTGAAATGCCCACTACATAAAGTCTTCGCCAGAAGCAGCGCTTGCGCGCTACTCTAGGCTCGACCTAAAAAGGTCCCATTCCTAAGCCCTTCCAAATAAACAGTGACATAGCCAGGAATTCTCAGCTGATTGGGCAAAGAGAATGTGTTTGGGCTGACAATGAAGTTTACAGAGGGACTTGGAGGTTTTCCGCTAGGATTTAAGTGGGATCATTGGGGCATTTTAGAGGACACATTGCCAGTACCATTAAATAAAATGCAGTAGGATTTATAGTTTTGAGAGTTATACCCAAAGATAATGCTCTGGCAAAAATGTGCTTCTTAATGCATCTTTGACAAGCAAAATGGTTCACAACTGTGGCAAAAGGTACACCTCAAAGCAAACTAGATCAGAAATACTGGTCATAGTGGAGTCTTGGGAGTTCTCCTTAAAAGAAGTCCTCAGAAATTTTGAGAAAAATGGTGCCTTGCAAAACACATTATACCGGTAAAATAAGTTTTTAAAAAACGGATACGAATTAACGCCCCCCACCCCCAAAGCAAATGTCGGCAAAAGTGGACGTAAATTCCTCTGGGTTTACCCCCATGGAAATTGCAATTAAGGATATAAATTAAAATAGTTTATGGAGTAGCTTGATTGATCACCAGCGTTTAAATTCCAAAGAAATTTTAACCGAATGGTGCCTTCTAAAGTACTTTTGTCCAGTCTGAGTTACAGCAACGTCACAGAGGGAGAAGTTGGGAGGGGATTTCTCCAAGGAGGATATTTGAGTGAAATTAATTGCAGCTGGGGAACATTTAAGCTGGACAGATTTTAAAGACATTGGGATCCCCTGGTCTTTAAGAATTTCACAGTAATGTGTGACTACACAATAGAACCAGGCTATGCAGAGACTGCAAGTTTACAGATTCAAACCACAGAACCACCATTTCGAAATTCCGAAGGGGTTCCAAATAAAAATTACACCAGATGGTGACACAACTTTTTTTTTTAAACTTTATTTACCAGTTTCATAAGTAGAACAACACAGCTTCATTTGCAATGTCAATGATGTTATAACAGTACAGTATACAGTAAGGAATTAGCCACCTCCGCTTGAGTAATATCCACCATGTTCAATACAAAATGATCTATCAGATCTGCATTATTTATAAGCGCCACTCCATTCTCCCATGATTCGAACAACCAGTGTTTAGTTTACACAAGTAGACAATTTTTAGAAATGCTTAAGAATTATATTTCTACGTCCTATACACAGTGTGCTGTCTGATCAGCCTACGCCAGTGGGAACGAGCCCTCGCTCAAGCTGTGTGGCTGGCAGTGGCTGCACTGCAGCCGTAAATTGCTTGAACGGGCCCTAAATATCCCTAGGGCGGGATGTTCTGGGTAGTGTGGAGGCAAAGAGATCATAGTTGGTGTTGCAATATGCGAGACTATTCAACCATTCTTTGTGTGTCGGAGCAGTTTTCCGTCCCCATTTAATTGCAATTTCTCTCTTGGCCAGAAGTAACCCTATGGCTGTGAATTTTCATACTGGCTTTGAGATGTTTGTCACGTATCCCAACAATGCAACTTCTGGGGTGGGTTCAATGTCTAAGCCTTTCATTTCCCCGAGTGAGTGGAAAATTGCTGTCCAGTAAGAGCATAGTTTGCCGCAAGTCCAGGAGAGATGAGCAAAATCCGCGTGTGGGGCTTTACATTTTAAACAACAATGTGATCTGTCTGGGTCGATTTTATGTATCATCTCGGGGGTGATGTATGTCCTGCGTAGGAATTTGAAATGAATCAGCTTGTGACGACTGTTCAAGGATACTTCCTTGGTTTGGCTACAACAGACTGCCCATTGGTCATCCGTGATAGGATTTCCCAGATCTGTCTCCCACGCAGTTCTTATTTTAGTGTCGTGTATTGGAATCATGTCTGCGCATGTCTTGTACATTTTGGATACTAGGGGGCCGATTCCGATTCGGGCCGGAAATCTCTCCGACCGAGCCGGACCCGGAGAGATTTCCGACCGAATCGGACTCTGGCAGTCCGACCGAACGAGTACGATGCGCACGTATGCCATCGGACTCGATTCGGTCGGACTCCCATTGAAGTCAATGGGAGCCAGTCGCATCGACGCGCACACGGGCTCCCATTGACTCAATGGGCACGACGCGAACAAGGGCGCCCCTACAGCATGTTCGCGTCGGTGCGGGTCGCGCCGTACATGCACGTGTAGGGGACCCATGTGTCCCCCTATGTGCGACTCGTGTGCCTACGCTTCCAGGGGGGTCCGACACGGACCCCCAAAGTGCGGCTCCGACAGCTCCTTGGAGCCGGACTGCGCGAGTCGGTCGGAGCGGTCGCGATGCGCATCGTACTTACCCGGCCGGGGAACGTCTCCATTGCGCGGTGCGAGTCCTCCCCGTGCGAGTCGGTCGGAGCGGTCGGGTCCTGCGAACGAGTCGGTCGGAGATTTCGCGCGGCGCCGCATCGTACTCGCTCGGCCGGACCCGCGCACGATTCGGTCGGGAAACAGGGCTCCGAATCGGATCCGGTAAATCCGAATCCGATTCGGAGCACTACCGGCCGAGATCGGAATCGGCCCCTAAGTGTTCCCCCCCCGGTGTTGTCCAGCACAGTGGAGAGGGGGGTGAATGGCTCAGGTTCTATAGGAAAGCCAGGAACAGTTGCCCTCATTGCTGAACGCAGGCGATTAAGTACAAATTTGTCCATGAAGGATGCATCGTTAAAAGTATCTCCGTCGCAGACAGAGAATATTTGCCCTCCAATGTACAGTTTCCCAACTGTGTTCAGATCATATTTAGAAAGTGTGCGTTGTAAGATCTTTTCCCCAGTAATGGGGATCCAGCGATTGTTTGGGATAGGTAGACTCGGGGAGTATAGTACCGGGGAACCCATGACCCTGATGAGCTTCTGCCATGCCCAGCTGGTGGTGGAGACCGTTTGAATGTCAGACGGGTCTCGTGGGTAGCCCAAAGGTAATATTGTATCAAGTGTATCGGGTAAAAGCAGATCTGCCTCGGGCCGTAAGTAAGGTATCCTGGCATCCGGGTGGAACCAGGAGTGTACATAGCTGCACTGAGCAATCAAATAATATAGTTGAAAGTTGGGGACACCAAATCCTCCTCTGTGGTACGGTAGCGTCATTACCTCCCAGCGGACCCTAGGCCGCTTACCTCCCCAGGTCAGTCAAATAAGGTGTGTGTATAGTGACGTGAAGAATCTGTTTGTCAGCGGGATCGGGATATTGTTAAAAAGGTACAGAAATTTGGGCAAGACTATCATTTTAATCAATGCTACACGCCCAGCGATAGAGAGTGGGAGTCGTAGCCACCTGTCTACCTGTAGTTCAAGTGCATGTACAGCCTTGCCATAGTTCAATAATTTCAGAGGTGTCCAAGTGTATGTTTATACCCAAGTACTTTACTGAGTCCGTGTTCCAGGCCAGTGGGAACTCACAATCCCATCTTGTGGTGCCAGTAGTAAGGGGAAATATCACAGACTTATGCCAGTTTATACCGAGGCCAGAGAACCTGCCGAATCTAATAATCTCTCTGACCAGCGGGTCTAGATTGTTCTGGGGATCTCTCACATAAAGGATAATGTCATCTGCATATAGCGACACCAGTAGGGGCCCTGTGTTGAATTGGAGCCCCCTCTGTAAATGGCGCTCCTGAAAGTGTCTAACAAGTGGGTCCATTGCTAATATAAACAGGAGTGGCGACAGGGGGCATCCCTGCCTGGTGCCGCGGGACAGAGTGAAGGAACGAGACAATGTGCCGTTTATACGCATTCTGGCGGTGGGGGCTCAATATAGAAGCGCTGCGAGATTTACGAACCCTAGTGGCATGCCCAGTCTGCGCATTACTGACCATAAAAATGGCCACTCTAAGGAGTCGAAAGCTTTCTCTGTGTCTAGCAGGACTGCTGCAGCTGGAATCGCCGGGTTGATTCGATGTATAACAGCAAAGAGAGTGCGCAGATTCAAGGAGGTGGATCTGTGGGGCACAAAACCCGACTGAACTGGGGATATTATTTTGTCCAGCAGTAGGGTAAGACGTAGTGCAATCATTTTTGCCAGTATTTTATAGTCTAAATTTAGTAAAGACAAAGGCCGATAAGACCCGAACAGCAAGGGGTCTTTGCCAGGCTTAGGTAATAAAACAATCACCGCTTCTCTGAGCGTGGGAGGCAGCTGATTCCGTTCTAGGGATTCGTTGTATACCTCGAGGAGTCTAGGGGCCAATATATCTTTGTACATTTTATAAAAGTCGCCCGTAAAGCCGTCAAGACCCGGAGCAGTGGTGCCGTTCCACGCCTCTATCGCAGTAATTATTTCATCTGAGGAAAATGGCTCAGCGAGAAAATCTTGCATGTATTTTTCCATATAGACCAATGCAATCTCATTGAGATAATCCTCTTGCTCTGCGGAGTTATGTGCAAGCTTGGACGCATACAGGTGTTTATAATATGTAAGAAATTCAGCACAGATGTCTGATGTGCCTGTTAAAAACTGCCCAGAGCTGGTGTGGAGTTCCGTGATGTACGATTTAGAATATGGAGGTCTCAATAGTCGAGCTAGAGTTCGTCACGGCCTCTCGCCCTCACCGTATCTACGCGCTGTGGCATATTTGCTCAAGTAGTGTGTTTCTCTATCAGCAGCTTCCCGAAACTCAACAAGTAATGCCAAACAGCGCTTTTGCATTTCTTCGGAGTCCGGAGACAGAAACAGAGCGGTGTCTAGTGCCATCAGCTGTAGCTCAGTGCTTGCTAAGGTTTTTATGAGGTCTTTTAATACCCCAGCATGTTTTGCTATGGTGACGCCCCTGATGTAGGCCTTGAAGGCCTCCCAAAGCACCGCCCATGTATCCACTGACCCCGTGTTCAATTCAAAATAGTCCTCAATTGCCTCTATAATTTCTGAGTGGAATAGGACATCATTCAACGCTCTGCCTGGGAACCTCCACTGGCGCTCATGCCCCTCAGGTCTGGGAATGCAAATTTTAAGTATCACTGGGGAGTGATCGGAGTATGTCCTGGGTAGCGTTTTGTTTGTTTGGTACCACGTGATTGGTTTCAGGGTAAGAAACCAATAGTCTAGTCTGGTCCAAGTGTCGTGCTGGGCCGAATAGTGGGTGAAGCCTGGGGTTGTCGGGTTGCATGCTCACCAGATATCAGAGAGTTGGAATGTCTCGCAAATGTCCTTTAGCACTCGGTGTGAGCGGGGTTTGGTGTCTGCTGCCTCCGAGGAACAGTCTAATGTACGGTTGAGAAGCAGGTTGAAGTCCTTACCCATCAGCAGACAGTCAGTGCCCAGACGTAGAAGTGTGGCCTGCAGTTCCTGGAAATATTCAGGGCAGTCAGTGTTAGGGGCGTAAATGCAAACCAGAGTGACTACATGGCCCATCAGTCGGCCCACCACCACATTGAACCTGCCGTCTCTATCCACGTGGTTGTGAAGCAAAGAGAAGGGAAGTCTTTTATGGATTAATATCGCTGTGCCCCTGGCATACGTGTTGTAATTGGAAAAATAACGCTGTGGACCCCAGCTGGCAGCAAATTGTGTGGCATCAGATTTGGGCAAGTGTGTCTCCTGAAGGAAAGCTATGTCTACGTGGTGCCTTTGCATATAGTTCAGTACGTGTTTTCCTTTTCTAAGGTTGTTAAGCCCTCTGACATTCCAAGTTATGACTGACAGATTGGAGTGGTCTGCAAGATTAGGAGCTGTTGTCATTAAAACCGTGGAGCTGTGTGATGTGTGTGAAAGGAGCGGCAAGAAACCGCTGATTGTCATGTATAGAGCTGGTAATCAAGTAACATCTAACAGTTCGAGAAACATCCCCATCCTCCACCCCCCTCCCAGCCTCGCGTCCCAGTACGCAAGGTGCCAACACAAGTAAACAATAACCAAATGCATCCTGTAAACATCTCATTTGGAAATGCGAACATTCAGGTCGATACATTATAATCTGTAAGTTCAACAAGTGCCACGCACCTGGGGGGGGTGGGGAGGCAACGCTCCGACCGTGCCCAGCTTAATGAGAGAAATAAAGAAATACACTATAATTTCTGTCTCAACTATTATAAAGCGTGTGTTAACATATAAGATGGCTATGTAAAGCTAATAATGTAGTTAATCATGAGAGAAAAGATCCACACTAGCAACAGAGCCGCTGTGGGGAGGGGAAGAGCCTGCCCCAGCATCCCTCTGCTGACTGTTCCAAGTTTTTGTAGGTTCTGCAGAATTCCAGGGCTGCAGTGGGTGTGTCAAAGATACGGGCCGACCATTAACGTCTACTCGTAGGCATGCCGGGTATAGCATGCCATACCGGAGGCCCAGGTTCCTTAGTGCAGACTTGACCCCGGAATATTTGCGGTGAGCCTCTTGGAACATTATTGTGAAGTCCGGATAGAGTGTCACAGTGGAGCCCTGCCAGGTAAGGTCTCCTCGCTCTCTGGCCAGGCGTAAGGCAGTGTCTCTGTCACGGAAGTTCATTATGCTTGCGATGATGGGCCGAGGTGGGCAACCAGGGTTTGGGCGGGGGCCAAGTGAGCGATGGGCGCGCTCCACAACAAATCCAGGCGTAAAGACCTCCTTCCAGAAGATGTCGCCAAGCAACGATTCCACAAAGAGATCCATTCTGCCCGTGTTGGTCGATTCCGGGACCCCGAGAATGCGTAAATTGTTGCGGCGGCTACGCGCTTCTAAATCTTCGTTTTTGATGGCGACATCTTTTAAAATGTTCTCCATGCGCTCTAATCGCTTAGTTGACTGTGCCGCACGATCTTCGAGGTCAGAAACTCGACCTTCCACTGTGTCCAGCCGCCGATCGTGTATATCTAGTTTTGCCCCTAATGTATCTAGGCGCTTGTCTTATCAAACCTACTGTCCAATGATTTAAACCCGGCTCTCAATTCGGACAACAAGGAGGCCTGGGTGGTGGCAGAGTCAGGTGTGGTAGCTACTTCTTGGCTGCCCTCCGCCATGATGGTGCTATGTTCCTGTGGCTTCTCCGCTGCTGTGTGAAATGTTAGCACTCTGTTTAGGATCTTTTTTGCCCATGCCGATGTGACTGCCCAGGGAGGAAGGTATGCAGATAGCGGTAGTTGCCTGCCTGGTGCTGTTGTGCAGCGTGCTGTAGCAGTGCTAAACTGATGCCAAAAGAACCACCGCGGCGGGCCCAGCACAGGAGACAAGCAGGGGGTGGGATGTAATCGAGCAAGTGCCCATGCGTCGATCCGGCCGTCAACCCTGCCTGTTGTCGTTCAGTGTGTTTCACCCTCTTGCCCTATTTGCATGCATATTTTATCAAGAACAAGGGGACCCCAGTAGTCAGACCAGGGGCAATCTATATTGTAGAGAAGAACAATGGTACTATAAAGGCCACTTGGGTCCTCGGGTAGCCTAGGCTAGTACTACTTAAATACGCATTAGTCAAAAGAAACAAAAATAGTAAATAAATAAGTCCACGAGGGACTTGCTGCGCAGTATATGGCGGGACACAAGGTTGAAATGATCTCACATTTATTAACGGCATAAATGGAGTATCACTTTTTTACAAGGGGTAGTTCTGCTGCTCACACAAAAATAGTGAAGGTGCGTGAAGTGAGGGGTTGGTGACATTTAAAAATACATCACATTGACAACAGTAAACAAAACTCCAATTAATTTAATGCAGTGAAGGAGTTTTGGTTGTAGAAGGAAGTCGACGGTGTTTCGATCTCATTTGTTAGAGATCATCATCAGGACAACAAGAGTGTGAGCAAGTAGAATCTACAGGGGAGAGAACATGGTATCAACCATAGGTCCCAGCTAATAAAACAAGGCACAGTAAATGAAAAGTAGGGAAAGCCAAGGGATAGGGCTCCTTGAACCGAAAAGATAGTGAGAACATGATATGCAACGAATGTACAGAAGAGACTTATACACTTAATTAAGGTTAAATTAATCAGACAATGAACCACAATAATGTAGAGCTGTCTCCGCAATGGATGAAGAAGGATTACAGGGATGGTCGAGGGATAGGGCTCCCTGAACCGAGGATTAGAAAGCAATGACAGTAAGTGCAAAAATACAAGCAATTGTCATGAGACGAGTGAAGCGAAAAGTGAGGCGAGAAGAGCACGTGAGGCTGTAAAGAGGCCAAGAGTCGGCTGAGCAGGTGTGCGAATCGGAGGCCATACAGGAGGAAAGTGACTGACTGCGGGCTGCGGGGGGAAGGGAGCCGCGGGGAGTGGGAGCGCGCGTGGTGAGGGCGCGCCAAGGACAGGTGCACCAGGGCTGCGCGGACAAGTACAACCGCTGGGGAAACCACAATGGTAGGCGGGTCACTTACCGGGGTCCGGGGAGTGCTGGCGTGCCTGGGAGCCCGGGAAGATGAAATTAAGCCGTAAGGTCTGATATGGCTGGGGAAGGAAGGAATGGGGGTTAACCAGTTAGAACTGCCGGGGTGTGCTGATAGCGTTGCGTCGCACCAGGGGAGGACTTACTGAGGCTACGTCGAAATCGGCGGTGGAGCGTCGGATGAGATGAAGCACTTCCTCACCGAAGGATCTGTGTAATTCGGAATTGCTGGGGAAAGAAGAGGATGGGGGTTAACCAGTGGGAACTGCGGGGGTGCTGTCTGAGCAGCGTCACACCAGAGGAGGACTTACTTATGGTCT
This sequence comes from Calotriton arnoldi, assembly GCA_963921515.1. NCBI lineage: Eukaryota > Metazoa > Chordata > Amphibia > Caudata > Salamandridae > Calotriton > Calotriton arnoldi. The sequence goes on from CAWUFW010004293.1 coordinate 1,519,332, forward strand.
GTTGAATTAGGAGGTGGAGGCGCGTGGGATGAGTCGGGGCACTTCCTCTTCGGTCGGGAGTGTCGGATAAGTCAGGACACTTCCTGGAGTGGAGGTGCAGAGACGGCGTCTAATATGCTGAGACTCTAGACCGCGCGGGGAAACGCGCATGCGTGGAGGACGCTAGAATGTAGTAACGCAAGCAATGCGTGACATGGTTTTCTTTGGTTTGGCTCAAGTAGGGTGTCTCTGTGTGAGTACCATGCCCGTTTCATGGAGCGTTTTATCAGGCGTTTGGGATAGCCTCTACTGCTTAGTTTGTTGCATAAGACCTCAGCTTCCATAAAAAAAATCTTCCTTGCGTTTGCAATTTCTACGTATCCTTAAAAATTGACCATATGGAAGCCCGTCTCTGAGTGCTCGTGGATGGGCACTCTTGTAATGAAGCAACGTATTATGCTCTGTAGGTTTTCTGTATATTGTGGTATAGAGACCTCCCTCATCTGGTTTGACTGTCACGTCCAGATAATGTATCGGAGTACTGCTAAAGTCATAGGTGAATTTGAGGTCAGGTTGGCAGTTTTTGCATGCAGCCCACATGGAAAGTAGGCTACATGTCAGTTGGTGTAGATGAGACTAGGGGGCCAAGGAAATACCCTGTTTACTCAGGCAAAAAGGTAAGGTGAACTCCCCAGTTGGGAAAGGCTGGTTGGTTCCGGAAGGTGAGCAATCCTCTTTAATTTCTTATTTTGCAGATAGACGGCGCTTGGCCTGAAGCGGGTGCCTGCTGCCACTCAATCCAGCGCCCCAGGGGGCACACACTCCGGTTTGCGCCCACGCTATGCTGTGTCGTGCCGTGCTGCGTGGAGTTGCTGCGTGGTTGGATGCAGTTCCGGCGGCGCGGGAGGTGAGCGAGAGCGGGCCCGTGATGCTGGCAACCACCCGCTCCCAGCAGACCCAAGCACAGCCGGGTGGCTGCCTCCCAGGCTCTCCCGAGGACCCTGTCTCCTCGGGGCCTCCGGGAGCGTCGTGGTGACTCGTGCGTGTCCCAAGGGACCTGGGGCAGGGAGAGTGCGGCGACGGCAATATCGGGTCTGGGAGGGAGGGGGGAGCCTACAAAGCGCCACACTCACCACCTTGAAGTCTTCGGCTGCGATTCCGCTAGTTCTTCACCGGGCAGCAGGGCTCCAAACTTGCGGTCAGAGGACCTGAGAGCGCTTCCGAACTGCGTAGGGTGACGGGGCCGGCTCCTCCCACCAAGCTCTCGGAGCAGTTTTCTTCGGCTTGCCCGCAGTTGCGGGGGCTTAAAGCGGCCTCACGGCTTCACCATCGGAGGGGGATTCAAAGGATCGGGTTATCGTGCCATAGCTGTCGTAATGGAAGGAGACAGTCGGAGTTTGCTGGGGCAGCCAGACAGAGCTTCAGAGCCGCGCGGCCATTTTGGTCCGCGGCTTGGCCACGCCCCCTGGTGACACAACTTTAAATGGGATTCTGTCAGCCAAAGAGAGACAAGTGTCTCAAAATGTTAATGACAATCACAGGCAAACTTGGTATCAAAAGAGCACCAATTTCAAGAAACTGCTTGTACAAAACTTAACATATGGAGAATAATTGACATTCTTCATTTTAAAATCCGAAAGTCTAGATGAGTGACCCAAACATTTAAGAAACACCAAGAAGACCCCACCAACCTGCTTCTCCATGTCTGAGGTCGTTGAGAAGTAGCTGCTGTCCTATTATAAGATGTGGATGGGCTTGGACGCTTATATTATCAACAATGATTTAACCTCTGAAAGGCCAGTACGTCTGGTGCACAAAGCAGTCACATCTGACATGTCCACCTCAACTCCTTCTAATCAGAGGAACTGTCCTGGCCTCTTCCATTACACAAATTCCTTCTAGGCCGGTGCCTTTATGTGTATTGCGAAGTACTGTCATGGTCTTGTTGTTGCAAATCACCCACCCACAAGTTAGAAGGGGTGCTGGGCTGGCGAAACAGTGCCACAATGGGTCACTACCCTGCTCAGTTTGAAGGTTTTTTTCTTCTGGTACTCATGTTCGTGCATGGTTCAGAGAAATACTCTATCCGTACAAAGCACTTACGCAGACTCGTATGGTTGACAATGCATTCTTCCAGGTTGCATTGGTGTACGACCATCTTGTGGAATTTGTGTTTGAAAATTGTAGCTGTATTTTAGTTCATACTTCTTAAACCAAGAGAATATTGTGGTGCTTTGGACACCAATTCCTATTGAGTGCAGGTCCAAAAGTAACTCTCCTTCATCCCGCCTGTTTCCCCCCTGCCCTCCGATGTGCTGTCCTCCCACCAACACTCCCCTCACTGTGTTTTTTACATGTTGCACAACATCAGGGGCTGCTGTACAACAATAGTTTAAATGGAAAAAAGCGCTATGACGTGGTCAGCGATGGCCGCTTCATAAAGCTTTTTTTCTACTTTAAGCCATGTTACACAGCAACTTGCACTGCTGTGCAACATGTAAAATAATTTGACAAAGCCAATAGATTTTGCATAGGTGAAACCTACTGGCTCTGCCAATGCTTGTTCTGGAAACTTTCTGTTTACTTTACCAAAGCCCTTCACAATCTCTTGTTTGACAGAGACTTAACACCACAACCTCGTACATACACCCGAACTTTATAGTTCTTGGTTTGAATAAATCTCCTCGACTGAACCAAGGGGCTCATTTATGAGAAAGTGACGCAGTACAGCGCAGCAAGTCACCTTACTGCACTGCACTGCGTGACAGGGGAAGGGCAGGAATGCGCTGAATTTAAGGCAACTCTAAAAAAGTCAGAGAGTGACCCTTTCAAGCCAAAAGGAACAGGGTATCTCAAACCAATAAAAAACAAACTTTCCTTTTATGTGGTCATAATCCATACAAAGAAAATAAATTGTATTTGATATATAGTAATTGATTGTCCTTATAGGCAAAACCATAGGAGTTGCATGGGAACACCCACACAACACCCATGGAACGCCTTCCCAGGACAGAGTAATGCAACGCAGCGATTTGCGCTGTTTGGCCTTACTCCACATTTTTTAAGCCACTCAGAACCACGCAAAGTGGCTTTGTGTGGCTTCAAAAATCTGACTTAGAGGTTTGCATCGTACCATGCAGCGTGGTGCAAACGCGATGCAAACCTTTCATAAATATGCCCCAGAGCACGTACAGTTTAATCCCACACTGTCAGGATATCCTGACTACACCACTGTCATGCAACCAGGTAAGGCAAAGCACGTAAAAGAACACTGCCTATAAGTCTGACTATAAACTACAGTGACCTCGCCTGTTATTGCTGTATTGTTTGACGTCGCCCAAGCTGCAGGACGTCTATCTATTTATACCCAAAACTGCATCTGGCCTCAGGGTGTGTGGGACGTCAGCTGTAGCGGATGCTCTCAGAAAGACTAGAACCCTTCACTCCTTCCCATCTAATTTGCCTTCTACCCTTGCACTCTGCATCAGTCCTTTCTTTAGCTCTGCGACATCGGTAAAGTTGACACTCCACTCACTGTGTTTTTTACATGTTGCACAACAGCAGCCGCTGCTGTGCAACATTAGCTTAAAGGGAAAAAAACGTTATGACTAGGTCAGCGATGGCTGCTTCATAACAGCCTTGTTACGCAGCAACTCGCACTGCTGTGAAACATGTAAAATAAATTGACAAAGCAAATAGATTTTGCATAGGCAAAACCTACTGGCTTTGCCAATGCTTATTCTGGAAACATTCTGCTTACTTTACCAACCCCTTCACAATCTCTTGTTTGACAGAAACTTAACACCACAACCTCAAACACCCTAATCTTATTGTTCTTAGTTTGAATAAATCTGCCCGACTGAACCAAGGGGCTCAATTATGAGAAAGTGACGCAGTACCGCGCAGCAAGTTACCTTGCTGCGCTGCACTGCATGACAGGGAAAGGGCAGGAATGCGCCGTATTTCATGCAATACAGCGCATTCCTGTCCTTTCCCCTGTGCTGGTGCCCTTTTGGCAGCCTAGCACCAACGCAGGCAACCTTGCACCATGGTGCAAGGGTGCCTGTGTTCCATGCAGGATTGTTTTTGTGCAGGAAGGAGTACTTTCGTGCACAAAAACAATCGTGATAGGCATATTCCTCTTTCTATGTGTGCCGCAGAATGCATCACACATAGAAAGAGGAAGAAGCTGGAAGAAATAGAGATATTTCTCCTTGTTACGCTTCCCCTGGGAAGGCGTAACTTTTTGGGGCATTCCCAGGATTACCAGTGCTGGTAAATCTGGGAATGCTTCAAAAGCCATGGGAGTTGCATGGGAACACCCAGACAACGCCCATGGAATGCCTTCCGAAGACAGAAAAATGCAAAGCAGCGACTTGCGCTGCGCTGTGTTACTCCAGATTTATGAAGCCACTCGGAGCCACGCAAAGTGGCTTTGCTTGGCTTCAAAAATATGTCTTAGAGGTTTGCGTCATGCATGTACCACACTGCGCGGTGAAAACGCGATGCAAGCCTTTCATAAATATGCCCCGAAGACGCACAGTTTAATCCCACACTGTCAGGATATCCTGACTACACCACTGCCATGCAACCAGGTGAGACAAAGCAGGTGAAAGAACACTGCCTACAAGTCAGACTATAAAATACAGTGACCTCGCCTGTTATTGCTGTATTGTTCTATGTACACATTGTGTTGGCAGTGGCGAAACCTGCTTGACTTGCCTTGCCCATTTAGTGGTTTTCATTGCCTTTTATTCAGAGGGAGAGGATCAGGGAACGACTGAGGGAGGGGAAGGAAAAATATACATATCTGTAGAACACCGAGTACACCTGGGTTCACAGGGCCGGGTCTGGCATGGGTGGTGCACGAAACAAGTACATGGGGCACTTAGTTATGCTTTGAACGTTGCCGTGAGCTGCAGAATGCCTATCTATTTATACCCAAGACTGCGTCTGGCCTCAGGGTGTGTGGGGCGTCAGCCGTAGAGCATGCTCTCAGAAAGACTAGAACCCTCTACTCCTCCCCATCTTATTTGCCTTCTCCCCCTGCACTCTGCATCAGTCCTTTCTTTAGCTCTGCCACATCGGTACAGCTGACACTCCCCTCACTGTGTTTTCTACATGTTGCACAACAGCAGGGGCTGCTGTGCAACATTAGCTCAAAGGAAAAAAAAAAAAGCACTATGACGAGGTCAGCGCTGGCCGCTTCATAACGTTTTTTTTTCCGACTTTAAGCCATGTTACACGGCAACTCACACTGCTTTGCAACATGTAAAATAAACTGACAAAGCCAATAGATTTCGCAAAGGCGAAACCTACTGGATTTGCCAGTGCTTGTTCAGGAAACTTTCTGCTTACTTTGCCAACCCCTTCACAATCTCTTGTTTGACAGACTTTACACCACAACTTCGTACACCTTGACCTTATCGTTCTTGGTTTGAATAAATCTCCCTGACTGAAACAAGAGGCTCATTTATGAGAAAGTGATGCAGTACAGCGCAGCAAGTAACCTGCGTGACAGGGAAAGGGCAGGAATGCGCCATATTTAAGGCAATACAGTGCATTCCTGTACTTTACCTTGTGTTGGTGCCTTTTTGGCAGCATAGCGCCAATGCAGGCAACCTTGCACCGTGGTGCAAGTGTGCCTGTGTTCCATGCAGGATTGGTAGGCATATTCCTCTTTCTATGTGTGCTGCACAATGCATCACAGATAGAAAGAGGAAGAAACTAGGAGCAATAGAGATGTTTCTCCCTGTTATGGCTCCCCTGGGAAGGCGCTCCTTTTTGGTGCATTCCCAGGTTCACCAGTATTGGTAAATCTGGAATGTGTAAAAAATCATGAGAGTTGCAGGGGAACACCCACACTACGCCTTCCCAGGACAGAGTAATGCAAAGCAGCGACTGGCGCTGCATTGCCTTACTCCAGATTTTTTAAGTCACTCAGAGCCACGCAAAGTGGCTTTGCATGGGTTCAAAAATCTGACTTAGAGGTTTGCGTCACGCATGTACCAAATTGCATGGTGCAAATGCGATGCAAGCCTTTCATAAATATTCCCTCACGTACGCACAGTTTAGTCTCACACTGTCAGGATATCCTGACTACACCACTGCCATGCAACCAGGTGAGACAAAGCATGTGAAAGAACACTGCCTACAAGTCAGACTATAAAATACAGTGACCTCGCCTGTTATTGCTGTATTGTTCTATGTACACACTGTGTTGGCAGTGGCGAAACCTGCTTGACTTGCTTTGCCCATTTAGTGGTTTTCATTTACTTTTATTCAGAGGGAGAGGAACAGGGAACGACTGAGGGAGGGGAAGGAAAAATGTACATAATATCTGTATAGGGATGAGTACAACTGGGTTCATAGGGTCGCGTAAGGCATAGGCGGTGTACGAAACAAGTACATGGGGCACTTAGTTATGACATCGCCCCCAAGCTGCAGAATGCCTATCTATTTACACCCAAGGCTGCGTCTGGCCTAAGGGTGTGTGAGAAGTCAGCCGTAACAGATGCTCTCGGAAAGACTAGAACCCTAACTCCTCCCACACTTATTTTCCTTTTCCCCTTTCACTCTACATCAGTCCTTTCCTTAGCTCTGCGACATAGGTATAGTTGACAAAGCCCCTCATTCTGGTGGTGGGTTGGGGATTAGGTCCATTAGATTCTCACAGTGATCCTCTTTCCCCATTTCCGATGCCTTCTTGGGTGTATTTTCTTGAACTGTGAGACGTTCCTTGCCATGACTTCTGTTCCTTTCATCTCAGTGATCATGGTTCCTTTGGAGTTGACTACAGTCTACACGCCTTTTTCACAGGATGTCCAGTATTTCCAACCGAGATACTGGTCATTTAGGAACACCCAGTCACCTCTCCGAATCCCACTGTCCTTAGTCGTAGGGCCATTGACAATCGATGATTATTTTGGGCCCCCCTTTGCTGGCTGCCTTCTGACACTAGTCTCTTCTGTTACGACTTATCTGCAGTTGGGTACACGTCTCTGACCTTCCTCTCAAATATCAGCAAGGCAGGGGTGCACTGTGTGACCAACAGAGGAGCGTTGCGATACGCCCTCAAGAAGTTGTGAAGGGCCCACTCGGGCTCCACCCCTTGGTCCACACTGATTCTATGCGCTTTGGTCATTGTCTGCATGAACCTCTCCACATCTCCGTTCACCTGAGGCCATTGAGGGGTTTATTTGCTGATGAATTACCTTCAGGCTTTTCAGATATGCTTGGAATACGTATCCTTGAAAAGAGGGCATGACGTTGGGCATCACAGTCATCAGGAGGCTGAAAACTGCAAATATTTTTTTCATCTTGAGTTTCACATGTTCAAAAGCAGGCAAATCAACCAATTCGACCTCTGGGAATTTCGAAAATGCGGCCATAAACACCAGAGCATGTCAGCCATCGGGGAAGCTCTCAAAGCAGTGCTTAATTTGAGACAGTGGTTTCCAGCGCTCTGAACCGCACTTAATTGTCAACACCGCCACTTATACCAGTCTGACAAATTGTTGCATTGTTTGTCTAATTTGGGGATGAGCACACCAACAGTTGTTCACTTATTCAAAATACATTAAAACTACCTGCCGCTCAAGTCATTCTTATAGCATTGGGGGGGCCTGGATTAGACTGAATTGTCAAACTTGTAGTGGTGTGATGGTCAGTAGTTGTCTTGGTACTGTCATTGGCAGCGCTGGAAGGGGCAATGGCTGGTGCAAGCTGCTGTGGCCTCCTTATGGGAGCCCTGGCATGCACTTTTTGTGGTTCTACAAATTAAGCAATGTCCCACAGTCAACACTGAGTAGGGTTCAGGGTGCCGTACAGGTGCTTGTTTGATATGAGCCAATTTATCCCTCTTCTGAACTTAGTGTATCTGAAATAAACTACTACAGAGCATCTTTCAGATTGGTACTCCCTCCAATATTCACAAATTTGTAGCAGTGTGCATTTTCAAGCTCTTTGATTTTGTTTTCCAGTGGTATCAATCCTGCTGAACAATGCTGGATGCATATATTTTTGAGTTCAAGTTTAGCAACATACTCCCCATGATTAATTACTGAAGCATCCACTGTTTATTCGGCAGTCTTGTGATCATCCACTTTTGTAAAGCTTGTCTCGGGACTGGAGCACGAGCATCTGTGGTTGCCTCTTTGCCCATCAGACACACTGTTCGCCTTTGAGTACTTTCACCACGTCTCTGGCTTTTGTTGCAGAGGTGGGAGAAATGTGGCTTGTGTTGGGTTTCATTTTATGCATTTCCATTTTCACTCCACCAAAGGCCTGTGTACCCCCGTAGATGATCTGTGCATTTAGTGTGTTTCTAAAAGCGGGTGTTCATCACTATCTGAGGGGGGATAGTGGAGAAAATTGATTACACTCTCATTAAGTACCAATGCCCACTTGCCTTGCCTGTCGTCCTCTTTGGCTTCATCACAGGGGTGACAGATCCCTTTACCTCGCCTAAATGCAGCTGTGGAAACACGTTTTTAGGCCTGGGTTATGACAGTGCAGCTGTCAAACAGACCTTTTGCTTAGAATGTACATAAAGAGGGCTTTAGGCTTGCTCCTTTCAATAATTGGCTTTCTTCAACCATCCTCTTTCAGCCATTGGCTTGAGACATTGTCAATAACTTCATGGTTCAGCCCAGTGCAGTATTCATCTCCCAACTAATGCTATTGGCTGCTTGGGTGTATTCTTCAACCTTCCGTCCAGTGGTTGTACTGAGTTGCATGAGGCAGTTCTTCACAGCAATATCCCTCGTTGTCCAATCCTGCTTGATCCCTCCCATGTTTCCCAGTGTAATGTACTAATATAACATGTTTTATCACATTAAATCAAGGCGCATTTGCTTTGCAAATGCTTGCTTATTTTAGTGACTGCCACAAGGTCAGGGGAATCCGCTTGCCAAGTGTATGCATTCACCCTCTTGAGCTTGGTCCAGGATCTGCTGCCAGTCTCTTGCCACTGGCTCTCCTCTCCACATCCTTACACTGTTGCAGTCACATGCCATCTCTGCTGTCACCATCTTGAACAGCACTCTCGTCAAATGAGACAGTGCAAACATCTCCTCCCATTTACATTGTCAGACGACCGTCAACATATTGGGCTTATTTGTAGAAAATTAGGTTGCACCTAGCATATTTGCTCTGGCCAGAGCCAAAACCTTCAGCTCCTTGGTACTCCAAAGACTTTACTGACAATAAACAATCCCAACACAGACAGGAAAGAAACTGCAAAAAAACTGGAAGAAAAACAGAACTCCTGATACCCTCATGATACTGAAGTCCCTCTGTGAAACCCACAAACAGCTTATTACATCAGTGAAAGCAAAGTACTATACCAAAATCATCACTGAAGCCACTAACAGAAGTGGACGCTTTTCAAGACAATCAAGCACTGCATCAATACACATATTCCTCACTCCACAGAAAAGTGCAATGCCATTAACCTCTTCTTCAGTGAAAAAAGATCCAATAGCACATCAAAAACACTAAACTTAATCAATCTCATACCTCCTTTCTGTAGAACCCCACAATAGTCTGCCTTCAAAGCCCTATCCCTCACGGATCTTGCAGACATACTCAACTTCCTAACGCCACTTCTTATGAAGATGATGTCTTACCAGGGTCCTTCATCAGTGCTCTCTCAAAAGATGCTCTCTCCCCTATTTGTCATTGTCAACATCTCCCTCACACAAGGCATCTTCCCATAAGCTCTCAGAACAGGCCCGATTCTCTCACTTCTAAACAAACCTACACTAGACACTGATGACCGCGCCAACTACCGGCCCATCACTCACCTACCAAGTTTAAAGTTTAAGTTTATTTGATTTAGTTCTCAACTGAGAACTACAAATATTTGATACATGATATAAAAGTTTAAACAGTAAAATGATAAAAGTTTTCATTCTAATACAAAGTTAAAAAGGATTTTAAAAATTTAAATATATTATAACATACAAATTCATTTGGCGGAAACTTGCAAAGCGAGATCAAGTCCTGAACAGAGGTGATTCTACATTTTGTATAAATTGGTTGTAGAAATCTTTTCTTGCTTCTACGACTATCGGATTTGGGCAAGTAAACAACAAATGTTCCAAATCTTGCTCCCCACCATTACATAAGTTACAGAGACTACTAGATTTTCCTTTGGTAGCCACTTGTAAGTAAAAGATTTTAGAGGAAGTATCTCAAATCGGAGCAATACAATCGATCTCCTAACTCCGTGCTTTAGGTTAAAATAAATATACTGTTGTGTTTTCCTATAGACCAAAGTTTCAGCGTATTTTCTATATAGTGACAGTTTGGCACAATGCTGAACGTCGAGGTCAAAGCTTAATCTTGGGGTGAAGTTTTTAAGAAAAGCTTCAGCTGGGCAGGAGTCCATGATTGTAACAAATCAGTATTAACGTTAGATAACCTACCAGTTATCGGCAAGATCATTGAAAAAGTAATCTGTGTTCAACTCCAAGATCACATCAATGCTAACCATCTCTTGCACGACTACAAGTCTGGCATCAGATCACACTGGAGCACAGAGACTGCTATCCTACCCATTGCAGATGATGCCGTCTTGATCACAGATGGCCCCTGCCTCCGGATATTGCTAGACCTCTCGGCTGCCTTTAGCACAGTCGACCATCTTACATTCATACCCCCACTAGAGTCACGAATTGGATTCACCGTCAAAGTTCTTCACTGGTTCTCCTCCTACCTGTTCAACTGATACCAATTTGTTCATATGGAGGAACAGTCGGAACACCGCGGTCTTAACCACAGGTGTTCTGACTACGCAAGAGCAACCACGCTTGCCTTAACCACGCATATACCTAAACCAAGCATGTGCGTGGTTAAGGAAGTGCGCAGTCTAGCGGTTGGCTAGATGGAAGACGGAAGCAGGAAGACGCTGCGGTGAGGTGAGTGGGGTTGGGCAGTGGAAGGGGTTGGGGTAGTTTAAGGGACAGTGTGGGGGTAGTTTAAGTAAAGGGGCAGGGTTTCAGGCTTTAGGGCAGTGGGAGGGGAATGAGTAGTCGGGGTAGTTTTCAGGCTGGGAGGGTCAGGGTAGATTTCAGGGCAGTGGAAGGGGTTGGGGCAGTTTAAGGGACAGCGCGGGGATGGGGGGGGTCGGGGTGGTGTAGGTATAGGGGCAGGGTTTTAGGCTTTAGGGTAGTGGGCGGGGAATCGGTAATTGGGGTAGTTTTTAGGGCTGGGGAGGTCAGGGTAGGTTTCAGGACAGTGTAAGGGGTTGGGGCAGTTTAAGGGACAGTGCAGGGTAGGGGGCTAATGTAAGTAAAGGGGCAGGGTTTTAGGCCTTAGGGCAGAGGGGGGGGGATGGGTAGAGTCAGCACAAAGGGTGGGGGGGGTCTGGCAGAGTTTTAGGAGTAGCACAGGGATTGAGGGGCAGCCGGGGGAGGTGGTGGGTGTATCGGGGTAGTGGCGACCTTAGCCACACATACCCCTTTACCAGTCATGCCAATACCACGAAACTGCGTGGTAAAGGTATGCGTGGTTAAGACCCATTTGTGCTTTGGGCTGCGTGGTAGAGGCACGCTGCCAGTCACTCTGCCAGTTTTGAGGAAAACTCCTACTCTTATTCCCGCGACAACCTTCTGGCTATTAGATCTTCAATGAGCACGGACTGCTCTCCCCTATCTAATCCCCCTATGGGCCCTTTCTGTTGCAGGAACTGTGGCTATAATTCTGAAGTTACCCTGCGACCCCCTCCTAAACAATCGCTGGTTGCAGGACAGTATATTAAAATGCTCAGTCTTAATTGCCGGTCATTGGTCAAACACTACCTAGACGTGTTCGACCTACTCCAAGACAAGTCTCCGGATGTCCTTTTCCTGACAGAAACCTGGTTGTCAGCCGACACGCTGGTCGAACCGGGTCTGGCGCTTCCCACAGGCTATAGCATCTGCACCCTCAATCGAGAGTCAAGGGGGGGCGGGGTGGCAATTGTCTGCAAATCACACTTCACCTGCACACTGGTTAAGGAAGATGTAGCGGGCTGTGAGTGTGGCCGTTTTGGGATCTCTCTCAACGCTAATTTCACCTTGACGGGCCTAATAGTGTACCGTCCTCCGGGTCCTTCTAAGGAGGGGAGGATTGCGCTGGCAGATCTAGTAGGCACTCTGGTTGTGAGGTATGCCAACTTTCTGGTCATTGGTGATTTAAACCTACACCTTGACAATCCTCGATTCAGAGGCGGTTAATTTTTCCGCGGACCTTGCGGCCTGCCAGCTGCTCCAACTGGTCCACGGTCCCACTCACTCTGCGGGCCACTTACTTGACCCAGTTTTCTCCAACCTTTCGGGTCTTTCTGTTTCAACCCCCGCTCCGCTATGCTGGACGGATCATTATCTGATCTCTATGAAGCTTTTTGGGGTGGTGTCATCCCGCAGGCCCCATCAGAATTGCACTCTCCGCCGTCCCTGGCATAAATTAAACTTTGACCAGCTCTGCACCTCCCTCTCATCAAGTATGCCCTGCTGGCCAGACGACCCTGACTTGGCCAGTGATGTTCTCACCGACTGGATAAGGCTTCCGCTGGATGCTATGGTCCCGGCCAAGTGGTCAAAGGGACGAAATACCAAGTCCAACCCCTGGTACAATGGCAACCTCTCCATCATGCCCAAAGCGTGTAAACGGCTGGAACGGGAGTGGAGGTGAGATTTTGATATCACTCTGAAAGGCCATTATCAATCCGCCATAAAAAAATACCACAGGGCTGTTCAGAAAGCACGGGCTTCCTATTTCTCGGAGGAGATCAGAAATAGTCAGAATCCCACCAAGAAGATCTACTCCATCATTACTAACCTAAAAAACGCTGGGGCACCTAGGGCACCCACAGTCAAGTCTAATGAGCACTGTGAGGACCTAGCCACCTTTTTCATAAACAAGGTGGAAAACATCTACAAAACCTTCCCTTCGACGGTTCTGGGTAGTGATTCCGAGGACTTATCCCCATCCGCCCATATATTAGCCATCTATCCACCCATTACTGAAGAAGCACTTACTACACTCTGCTGGAAGGTTAAATCTGGTTCCCCGACTGACCCTATGAAGCCGGAACATCTGAGGAGATTACTATCTGTCCTACTTACACCGCTGGGCCAGGTCATCAACCTGTCTCTGGCCAGGGCCATTGTCCCTAGGTCATGGAAGCAGGCCAGTGTTATGCCGCTTCTAAAGAAGCCCACGTTAGACCCGACTAAACTGGAGAACTTCCGCCCTATCTCCCTGCTGCCTTGGATTTCAAAAATCACCGAAGCACATGTCAATTCCATCTTGTCTAACTATCTGGAGGAAAATCACATTCTGGACTCCTCTCAGTGTGGCTTCCGCCGTGGCCTCAGCACTGAATCAGCCCTCCTAGCTGTATCTGAACATCTGAGAGCAGCTCTGGATGAGGGACGGACCTTGGCACTGATCCTATTGGACCTCAGTGCCGCCTTTGATACGGTCTCGCACCAGATCTTGATTCAAAGACTGAAGGAGGCCGGCATTGCGGGCGCTGCCCTGTCCTGGCTCACCTCTTTCTCTCAGACAGGTCTTTCCAAGTTTCGGCTCTCCCTTTTCATCTAGGGTGTTTCCCATCAAACAGGGGGTCCCACAGGGCTCTGCGCTAAGCCCTACACTTTTCAACTTGTATGTCCAGCCGCTGGCCGCTCTAGCTAAAAGGAGAGGGTTGATGATCGTGTCATATGCAGATGACACCCAGCTTGTAGTCGCCCTCTCGAATGACTGCCAAAATGATGCGGCCAAGTTTCAAAGTGGCCTGGCGGATGTAGCAGAGTGGTTGACTGCCAATTGCCTACAGCTCAACGCCAGCAAGACTGAGGTCCTGCTGGTCGGGAAGGATCATGAGCTGTGGAGTGGACATTGGTGGCCCTCCTCCTTGGGACACCCCCCACTCCAAAAAAGGTGGTGAAAAATCTGGGCGTATGGGTTGAATCGGCGCTGAGCTTCCAAGCTCAAACCAAGAGGGTGGCAGCGACATGTCTTGGCATTCTGCGCAGTCTTAGACCCATGTTGGGTTTCTTTGACCCCTCCATCCGGCAGACCATTGTGCAAGCATCTGTCCTATCTAGACTGGACTACGCCAGCGTGCTCTATCTTGGGGTCAATAAGACCGAGATCTCAAGACTTCAGAGGGTCCAGAATGTTGCCGCCAGAACTCTTCTTGCCATGCCCAGTCGCTGCCCCACCTCCAGCACCATTCGGCGGCTACACTGGCTGCCAATGGAGAGGCGGGTGGAGTTTAAATCTCTCTGCTTTGCTTTTAAGATCCTGATATCCCCCACCTCTGGCATAATATCTGGCCTGCTCTCGACCTACACTCCCTCGCGTCATCTGCGCTCTGCAGGCAAACACTTGGTCTTTATACCACGTGTGAAGAGGGCTCGTGCTGGTGGTCGCTCGTTCCGCGTTCTGGCTGCCAAGCTCTGGAATGATCTTCTGCCTCACATCCGGAGCATGGACAACTACCTGACCTTTCGAAAAGCGTTAAAGACCCATCTGTTCCCTCATTAGGTCCCCCTTCCTCTGACCCTTATGTCTTCCCTGGTCCATCTGGTCTTCTCTTAGGAGGGATACTCGCTGCTCAGCCTCTATTTTGCTCAGCGCCGGGACGCCCCGTTGCTGGGGCAGCTGCGCGCTCTACAAGTTATTTTAACATAACATAACGCGTGGTTTAATCATACGTACTTCTATCACACAACCGTTCATATGGGCCCCTACAGGCCCCAAAAGATCCCTATCACAGGTGTGGTCCCCCAGTGTTCCATACAGTCTCCTTTCATCCTCAACCTCTACACGGACCCACTTGGTGCTCTACTCACAGACAACACCATCAAGATTCACCAATATGCAGATGATACGCAACTCTATTTGAAAGACTCCTCTGTTTCAGACATCCAAGGACTCAAGCATTGCCTGCACATCATCCAGGCCTGCCTGACGAGTACCTATCTGTAGCTCAATCCAGCCAAGACAGGATTCTGGTTATTTGCCAGGAACAATATACAGGAAACAGTACATCCTGGCTCACTGGCATGAAAACTAATGGCTTCAAACCCCACCTTTCACTGAATGCCAAATCAATTTAATTCAATAGAATGTTATTTGGTTTTCAAAAGAAACGCCATAAAAGTACATGTATATCTTTCATGAACATTTCATCACATGGTTTCCATGATCTCATATAACGTACGTAAAGAAAAATAAAACATAAACAGAAGTGAGTTCTAATGTAGTTCCGTAAAAAATAATGAACAAAAATCTAACACAATAATTAGACAATCTGAAAAGCAATACTTATTCACAATCTCCTAATCGTTTACAGATATGGATGGCTTGGCAAATAAAAGAGGACACAGTGACACAAACATCTGCAGTGTGTAATTGCTGGAGGTGAATCAAGGCCGGTCTACATTGCCTCAAGTTATACTTTAACAGCAATGGTTTAATTAATCTTCTAGGCTCAGAGTAATATTTTGCACACAAAAAAAAAACACAAAGTGCATTGTGTTCAACACATGGAAGCTTATTAAAACCCTACGCCGGGCATTTTTTCAAGGGAACGATACATAACAAGCATCTGCAAAGCCAATAAATCTGGTGTTGGGAGCAAGCCTTCTAACAAGTCTTGTTTTGTCATGGTTTTTGCAAAACGTTATTGTTTGGGAATATGTTGGGCCCTCATCAATCAGAAAAGCGATTTGGAGTCTCCAAAAAACACACATTACCATAGTACTCCCTGACACTGAAGGAAACTACTTTGTGTGTGCATGTGTTCCTTGTAAAAGTAACTCATAGAGAAGTTAGCCAATGGCTGAAGTGAGCTGATACATTGCCCCTAAATGCATGCTGGAGTGGGTAGAAAGAAAAACAAAATGACACCAACCTGGATGAAGTCTGGCTGAAACCCCTAGATGTAACTATTTTACACACATAACTTTAGTAAAATCAAAAGGTCTTGGCTAAAACAGACCTAAAAAAGTCAATCACTCTTGGCTGCAAGCCTCCTGTCTTTAAGAAAGAAAGAAAGGGAAAAGAAAGAATTAAAGAGAAAAGGAAAGAAAGAGAGAAGAAATGAAAGAATTAAAGAGAAAAGAAAAGAGAGAAGAAAAGAAAGAAAAGAAAGAAAATTAAAGAGAGCAGGAAAGAGAGCAAAAGAAAGAGAAAAGGAAAGAAAGAGTGAAGGAAAGAGTGAAAGAGTGAAGGAAAGAAAGTGAAAGAGAGAAGGAAAAAAAGAAAAGAAAAAGGAGGAAACAAGAAGAAAAAAGAAAGAAGGAAAGAAAGAAAGAAATTAGGAAAGAAAGAAATAAAAAAGTAAAAAGAGGATAACAGTTTCAAATGGACATAATCTGATCTGGTATGCTGTTGAATAGCAGCAGTCAGAGAAGGAAAACACTCCAAAAGGAATTTACAACTACATTACCAGGAGATAGGATTTGATAAAGATGGAATGTGCGTCAGTAGCATCTTGCTATCACATCAGGCTTTAAACATAAAGGCAACGCTGAAGTAGCTATAAAGTAAAAACAAAAACACTGGCACTGAAGGGAACTAGCTTGTGTTGGATGTACTCTTTGCGAGAGAGCAAAATGCTCTCACTCAAAATGAAGGTAAGCAGTGGCTTAAGTAGGCTGACCCTCTGCCCCATGCTATATGCTGAAGTGTGCGGAAGTAAAATGTGAATGACACGGCAACAGACCAATGGATGAAGAAAGGTGGCTGAAAGCCCTATATATCACTAATTATACATATTTTAGTAAAATCAAAAGGTCTTGGCTAACACCAGACCTAAAGATGGGTGATATTAAATCTAAATCGCATTAGTACAAATGTATGCTGTGTGTTTGTTACCATCTCCAGATATGGTTGTAAACCATCCTTATTTAGTAAGACTAAATGGGAGGTAAGACTCGACTTGCGCTGCTTCTTATTAAATCTATCCTCCTCCAAACTGTGTAGGAATAGTGCTTTAAGGTCCCTTTTGCTGATCTCATTTAACCTCACTGGCTTGTCATGAGGTTCCGGTCTGCCCATTCTGCTGCAATGCATCAAAATAAATCTCAACCAGGGAATCTACCAGGGTCGAGGGTCAAACAGTCTTCAACTATGTATCTATTAAGTAGGGCTTCTGGCTGAGTCCAGTTCCTATGCCACAGAAGGAGAGAGCAGAACCAAATTAAATCTTCCAAATGGCTGATGCCTAATTCCCTGAGGCAGGCATAGGTCGAGCAGCCGGGGGGAACTGCCAGCAATATTCTTTGGTAGTTTGCAGTGACCTGTACATTAGCTGAATTTAAGTAACCCCAGATGCCAGCCCCACAAATAGCCAGAGACACACACTTAGCCCGGAATATTATGGCCCATTTCTTTTATGGGTTTCATCCCAAGTTTAGCTGAGAATCTAAATAATGCGTGAATGGCTTTGTCAACTGATGTTTCCGAGCCATCATTAACAGCTTCCATGTACCCCGTGAAACAAACTGAACCCCCTAGGAAGGAAAAGGACCACACCTGTAGACCATTGGGTCCGCACACTGTTAATAGCGCATCGTCGGCATATAAAAGGGCTGAGACATGTCCTATCTAGGGCAGCATGTCATTGCACCTGTCCGTCAGGACCTTCTCTAAATTGTTAATATAGAATGTGAAGAGAAAATGTTCATGCACACAGCCTTGCCTGACATCCATAGTAATACCAAAGACCTTAGAACTTTCCCCATTAACCCTATATATGACCTTGAACCTGTATAAATTTGCCTGAGGAGGTTAACAAGTGGTAATTCTACCCCCCCCCCCCCATCTCCTTCATCAAGCAGCAAAGTTTTGCATGATTTTGCAATAAAAAATGCTTCACAAGTCCTCGAAGGTCATATAAACGGCCCCCTTTTGGTCACAGTATATTTATTGATCAAAAGGTCAAGGTTCAAACATTGATCAACCGTGCCTATTCCCATGCTGACCTCATGTTGCATGTCTTAAAATATAGCGTGTTCCTCAGCCCCACCATCCAATGTTAGGGCTCGCATTGTCGAGCAAGATTTATTCAAAACAAGCTATTTTAGGGACTACTCACCCTTTATGGCAAATTGAAAATCCTCTAATTTCAGTCACATAACAAAAAGTAAATGTGACAAGATAACAAGATTTAAAGGCATCTTTATTCCTCACAAAGTGAAAGAGCAATACAAATGCCTTTAAATCTTATCTTGTCACATTTGCTGGCTTTCAGAGACAGAGGTCAAAAGTCAGTTTGTCTTCCTTAAATTTATTTTTCTTTATGTGACTGAAGTTAGAGGATTTTTTAAAGTGAATTGTGTGACAAATGAACTGTGCAAAGCATGTGAAATGAAAGGCTGTAAGATTCAGGATTTTTTCTAACACAAAACTGAAATAGCTAAGTGAATTTCAAATATATTTCACTGGTTATGAAGACCAATTTTTGTAATTCTGCGGTGAACATTTTTTTTTTATTGGATCAAAACAAATTTGAAAACTTTACTTGGTGATGTGCAAATTTTAAATATTTTTGCTGAAACCCAATTTCCAAACATTGTTTATGTGCTATCATCAGTTAGTGGGAAGGTTTTGTGGCCATTTCAATGAAAAATATGAAACTGGTTCTGACTCAACAACCACACCACTGGTGTCTTTGGGGGGTGCCACCATGTTAAGTTCTCTAATGCTTACAATATCCGGTGGTCCAGTGGCACGGGAAAGACCCAATAATAATATTGGCTCCATGCCTTTAGCTGTCTAGGCATGGTCAAAGATACAATTCATCAATTGGAATCCAGCCGGACTTAAGGGCAAACTAAATAACCAAGATTGGTTAAGCTTTATAATTGGGTTCTCTGTACCCTAATCCAAGGAACCAAGGGCTATAAATAACATTGATATAAATGGGTGCACGACTTACACCCCAGTTCTTCCATCTAATGCAGGTAGAAAGGTGGCTTTTGCACAATGATTTCAACTGTAATTCCTGGTTCAGTGATGTTTAAACACCTTAGTTCTTCCTCTTATCAGATAATTGGAGTATTGCTGTCAAAGGTTTTTTTCATAATATTGTGAATGTTTACAATATTCTTTTTAACTGTGATGGAATCTGTGTGTTAGATAGTTTTGACAAAGAGCTGGAAGCCATACGCATCAAGAACGCAGCCCAGTGAAGTTGAGAGTGTCCTAGTCACTTGGATTCACCCTGGACACCAACCTCACCCTCAAGGAACACAACGACAAAAAACAAAGGCAGCTTGATAACCAGCTCTCTCTTTTAAAGAAAGTGAATGGCGTCAAGTCATTCAACATTACCACTTGCACATTAGAAATAAAAAGTGACTTGTGCTTTCTACATTATACCCAACAACAGTAGAATTACGTGTGGTAGTGCTAACCAAGCATTGGTTCAACTAAGGCAACCCCGCGGTTTCTTTAAAAAAAAAAAGAATCCTAAAGTAACAAGTTTAATCTGAGAGTTCAAGGTCATGACTTTGTTTAATGTTAACAATATTGTTTCCACTAATCTCAGGGACCTACAATTCAACAAAACACAGTCACCCCCACATTTTTTGTCTCCCTCTGCCCCCAGGAAACACTGTTTACCATGATAATATCTTGAAATAGGTTGTTAGTGTGTCCTACCCTATTAACCACCCAGTGCATCGCCTTATTTTTCAAATCTTTCCAGTGTTCTCTTTCGTTAACTTGGGGGGGAGGAGGGGGGTGCAAATTCAATAATACCAGTAAGTCATTCAGTAGGGAGTGGCATCAGGGGGGAAATCCATGGTGTTCCGGGGGTCAGTATGACACAGCCTAGTGATTGGGGCACCACCTGATCATTTTTTAGGTGAATCTACCCCTCGCTTTTCAGAAATGCTAACCTGGTGTATCCATTGTCTCCCTTACCCTCTCCTTCAAGGTTTTCTTAAGAGATTGAAATTTATCAATAATTACGTTTAAAAAAATCAGGAAATTTTCGTTCCCAAAACCCCCCAGAAGTCCATCACACCAAAATGCACTTAGAACCATTCGAAACTGTCTTAGTGCCCACCAGTGAAGAACTTGTAAACACTTTCTTTTTAGGTTTTGCCTGCACAGCGCTTGTGCTGTGCATGTGAAATCTTGTGTATTTAATGTACCTTAAAAGGGGGCTGATATTAGTTCCCATTGCCAAATTACTGTGTTCATTCACTTTTGTGAGGAACTTTTTTTTTGTTAACTTCCCCTGGTTGCACGGATTCACGATACATTTACTAAAGCTGTTCACACTGTTTAAGCCCCTTTCACTGTCAAGATAAGATCTCTTCCCACGGAAAAGGCAGACAGCTTCTAACAGTATGCTGGAATACTTGCTTTTTATTACTTTGTTTTGTAAAGCAGATGCTTTAGCCTTAGCAAATTTGTGGGATTTCCTATTCATGCCTCAGTACCTTTCATTGCACTTTGTAGGCATTATTGGATTGATTTTTTCAAATTAATCTATTTAGTCCTCATAATCAAATTCTAAATGTTGTAATAAACATTGCACAGTAAAAATAAAGTTAATATACAAGAGCTATGCTATATTTTGCTACTAAACAGGCAGCCACAAGTGCAGTTACCTTGCAGACAACAGGGTCATGATTTGAATGGTGCAGCAGCACCGGGCCCAAACGTTGTCAGAACTCCTCTAAACACATAAAACTGCTATATTTGACTACTAAACAAGAAGTCACAATTGCAGTTACCTTGCAGTTAAAAGGGACTGGATTTGAATGGTGCAGCAGGTGCTGTGGCACCGGGGCCAAAAGCTCTAGGGACCCCACTAAACCCAGACTATTGCTACAATTATAAACTAAACAGGCACTCACAAGTGCAGTTACCTTGCAGACAACAGGGTAATGATTTCAATAGTGCAGCCAGTGCAGTGGCATGGGGGCAAAAGCTCCAGGCACCCCACTAAACACTGATTATTGCTATATATTACAACTAAACAGGCAGTCACAAGTACAGTTATCTTTCAGGAACTAGGGTCATGATTTGAATGGTGCAGCCAGGTGCAGTGGCACCGGGCCAAAAAGTTGTCAGACCTCCTCTAAATACCTAACATTGCTATATTTTACTCCTAAACAGGCAGTCACAATTGCAGTTACCTTGCAGTTGAAAGGGGCTTGATTTAAATGGTGCAGCAGGTGCAGTGGCACTGGGGCCAAAAGTTGTCATAACTCCACTAAACACCACATATTGCTATATTTTACTACTAAACAGGTAGTCACAAGTGCAGTTATCTTGCAGGCAACAGGGTCATTCTTTGAATGGTGCAGCAAGTGCAGTGGCACCGGGCCCAAACGTTGTCAGAACTCCTCTTAGCACCTAATATTGCTAGATTTTACAACTAAACAGGCAGTCATAAGTGTAGTTATCTAGCAAGCACTACGGTTATGATTTCAATAGTGCAGCGGGTGCAGTGGCACCGGGACCAAAAGCTCCATGCATCCCTATAAACACTTAATATTGCTATAGTTTATTCTTAAACAAGCAACCACAAGTGCAGTTACCTTTCAGTCAACAGGGTCATGATTTGAATGGTGCAGCAGGTGCAGTAGCACCTGGACCAAAAGCTCTAGGTACCCCACAAAACACCTAATATTGCTATATTTTACTACTATACAGGCAGTCACAAGTGCAGTTACCTTGCAGGCAATAGGGTCATGAATTGAATGGTGCAGCAGGTGCAGTGGCACCGGGCCCAAAAGTTGTCAGAACTCATCTAAACACCTAATATTGCTATATTTTACTACTATACAGGCAGACACAATTGCAGTTCTCTTGTAGTTAAAAGGGGCTTGATTTGAATGGTGCAGCAGGTGCAGTGGCATCGGGGCCAAAAGTTGCCATAACTGCTCTAAACACCAAATATTGCTATATTTAACTACTAAATAAGCAGTCACAAGTGCAGTTACCTTGCAGGCACATGGGTCATGATTTCAATGGTGCAGCAGGTGCAGTGACACCAGGGCCCAAAACTCTAGCAACCCCTCTAAACACCACATATTGCAGTATTTTACTACTAAACAGGCAGTCACAAGTGCAGTATTCTTACAGGCAATAGGGTCATAATTTGAATGGTGCAGCAAGTGCAGTGGCACCGGGGCCAAATGTGGTCATAACTCCTCTAAACACCAAATATTGCTATATTTTACTACTAAACAGGCAGTCACAAATGCAGTTATTTTGCAAAAACTAGGGGCATAATTTGAATGGTGCAGCAGTTGCAGTGGCACCGGGCCCAAAAGTTGTCAGAACTCTTCCAAACACCCAATATTGCTATTACATCAATTAATTATATTATTTCCCTCTTTCATTTTTCAAACTTTTGCTATTACTTACCCACACTATACCACTAGTAACAGCACAATATATTGCCTTTTGTACATAAACAAGTCATAACACTTTAAAAGACTTTCTGTAACTTATATTGTACAACTACTCAGCAAGCCACAACTTACAACAAAAAACAGCTTAAAATTGATCACATAGGCGAAACCTAATGCGTTTACCAATGCTTGTTCTTTTTAGCAGGCTGGAGAGTCATCCATAGGTGAAGTGGAAGCTGGCAGAATTGCTACGAGTCCCCAGAAACACACAGATTTAACAAAATCTACATTGCGGCTTATAGCTGGCCCAATCATTTTCTCCCGCGTGGCGGTCCTATTAAGTTTTTGGACAGTAAATTGAGTAACCTGTAACCTCCCCTCAGCATCTCTAATTTCTTTGTTAATAGCTCTCATAGATTTGAACAGAAATTTTGCTGTAGTATTAGCATGATTGTAGTTTTTCTTTTTCCATGAAGGTGATAATTTAGTGTTCAGTTAGTCACTATGATTGTATGGCGAAGAGAGGTGGCCCAGTCCAGTCCCTTGTAGGCCCTTAAGGACAGAGATGGGCCCACTCATGGTCCAGTCTTCACCTGGGGAGCGGCCAGGCATGGCCCTCATGCATCCCGTGCAGTGGGAAAAGGAAGCACAGTTTGTAGCACTGTTGTTCTGTACCCTGTCTTCTATTTACTGCAGGGCAATGTGGGCTTAGAAGTCCAGGCATCCCAGTGACAGCGAGAGTGTCCCGCACAGTGGAAAAAGAAAGTACACTTTATAGAGCTGTTATTTTGAGCACGCCTCCTCCTTAGTGCAGGGCAATGTGGTCTTCGAAGTCCAGTGAAGATGAGATTGTCCTAGTTACTTGGATTCACCCTGGACACCAAACTCACCCTCAAGGAACACAAAGCCAAAAAACAAAGGCGGCTTGATAACCATCTCTCTCTTTTAAAGAAAGTGAAAGTTTCTTCCAGCAAGTTACTTCAGAATTGCTCTTCAAGCTTTTGTACTTTCTGGATGGAGGTAATGCCCTGCTCCAGGCACTCCCAGACTCCACACTAGCACTACTTACGGGCATACTTCACTCGAGAAGAGCATGTCGCATCCAGGGACCTGAGGAAATATGATCACCCTAATCAAAATGGCACTCTATTGGCTCCCCTTGCCAGCCTGCACCATCGTCAAAACTAGCTGCATCATTTACAAAGCCATCACGACCAGCACCCCTGCTTCCCTTAAAGACAAGCACACCATCTGTGGTGGTTCTTGGCACACCCGCAGCCAGGTCACCATCAGACTGCAGGCCAAGTGGTATGAAAAAGAAAAAACAAGACAGCAGGTATTTTCTATCGATGCACCCAATATCTGAAACAATAACCACGTGTCCATAATGACTGCAGCAAGGCAGCTCCAATTTAGGAAAGAGTTAAGACTCAACTCTATAAAGAACATTACATAACAATACATTAACCGTCCACAACCCAGCTACCTTTCTTATCACTCGTTATGCTTGTATTTGGGCCTGTGCGGTGCTTTGTTGCCTTTTGGCTAGGTTCACGCTACTGAAATGCAAAATACATATATACATTACCCACCTGATATATGTACCTTCCAATATCTATAGAGTTTTGGTGCCCCAAGTAACCATGCACAATACAGCAATACATTGACCTAAAGACATTAGGAAGTGCAAGCACATATGCACACCAGCAGGTATTTAAGCTTCATTAGGAATCTGATTTCTTTTTTTTTTTTTAACTCCATATGCTTTGAAAGCGCAGAGCAATTAGCCTGACAGCCATGACAACCACTAAAAATGTACATTTCTGTACATCCCTTCCTTAAAATAAACATGGATACTGAATCAAATTGGTTTCAGCTGTATCTTTGAGTAAACAAATCTGTTGAAAACACTACTTAATTCGAGCTGATGGTTGTCGGTGGGGTCCACCGGCACTCATTTTTGCGGGGTGGCACTTATTTTTCCTTATCAGACATTGACCGAGAGAGGTAAAACAAACACAGCAGGAACATGCAAGAAAAAGACAAAGGACCAAGGTGTATCTGGCAGTGGATTAAAGAGGCATGAGATGTATTTAAGCCTATGCATTCATTTAATAGCACGGGCCGTGGGCTTCTAAGCAGAGCTTTGAGCACCAGCACTCATTCTTTTACAAATTAAGCACTGGTTAAAACTGAAAACTGAGAGCCTTACTCATAATCAAATGTCTAGTTGGTCACCTGAAACAAAATCTTCAGGGCTGCTCCACTTCTGAATTACGGCTGCATAATCTCATGTAATCACTGCCACCCGGCGTGCCCTTCAGCACAGTCCGTACAATACAATAACACTTTATTACCAGGACTACACGAAGATGTTCCCAAACCCGAGAGGTGATCACCTCCTGTTAGACTAACCATTAACTCAGTATGGCTTATGCCAGATTGTTTGGCTGCATTACCCACTTTGCAACATCTCCCTTGCTGGTTTATGGCATTTTCCTGGCTTGTTTAGGGCCTCTTCACCTGCAAGTGTTCACTGTCATTCTTATCAGCACCTGCAACGGTAAATAATATGTTCCTGAAGCGGTGTTGTGCCTTACACCTTGAGTGCTGCAGCGCCCCCTTCCGGCCACCTTGAACACAAATGCTGCCCTCGCAGGTACCTCTGCGCAGCTCATGCACAAAGTGTACTTACTGCCAGTGCCCAGAGTGGCCGAAGCTTCTCAACCCGCTCCTGGCTGCAACGGATCTCACCCACAGCCATCCAAGTAAACAATGGGGCTAAAACATCGCTTTTTCTGCAGCAGATTGGCAGATATCTGCTGCATTTTCGGGCACACTACACCTGTACATTTATTGGAGCCATCGAATTGCTGGGGAAGCTGCAAACCGGTCCTGTTAAGAGGAGCAGGCCAGCTCCCAGGCTGAGCAGGAAGAACATCACCCGCCATCTTGTCAAAGCGGCCTAGCTTGAATTACCTGCCTGGCAGCAATGACTGGAGTTACCGACTGCCACACGGATGTTTGCTGGTCATGACACTGGGAGATCCGAGGCTGGTTTTGCACAGAGTGCGTGGCCGAACTAGGGCAAAAGCAAAGCAAGATATTTTCTGATGTTCAGCTTTAATGTAAGGCTGGGTTTCCTGCTGCAGAGAAATGTTACTCGGTAAACCATACAATGAAATAAAAAAATATATAGCTTTGGCGGAGTTTCTCTATTCCATGCATGGTCTGTTTTTCCTCTCGGTATTCAGGTAGTCCAGTCCTTTCATTATAAATTCAGGACTACAAGTACCAGGATGCTAAATAAAAAATAAAAAAAAAAAGCTGGCCTGTTTAAGCTAGCCATGAATGGTATCGGAAAGCTTGAGACGAAGGCTTTTGGCTGTGTTTTCCCCAATTATTTCTGATTATTCACCCAGCCAAAACGCCTCCGGGGGTCCATAATGTTATTATGCTTGTGTCGCGCAATGCGGGGAGCAAACCGCAAATCTTTAAAAAGTTACATTTACGTAAATGCGCTGCATATGCGAACAGGCAGTCCAAAGTTTGGTCGCGGCTGTGCATGATTCAGCAGTGAAAGGGCGAGTAACATTATCGAAAAGATGTGCAGTGACAGAGAAACGCCAAATAAAAGTGCGCATTCCTCCTCTGAACTCGCTGAAGGGAGGGGGCGCTGGCATCCGACTGCTGATACGAGCGAGACGGCCGCGGCGGCCAGTGACATCCAGGACCCGTCGTCTACACCTGCGAGCTTTCACGGAAACGCCGAGTGAAATTTGAAAGTCTGTTCCCAATTATTCTGTGCTGGTAACTCGGCAATGTGCAGCGACTGCCCCCCAACCCTGTTCTGGGCTCGTGGCCTCTATACTTACAGAGACGCTGGTTCGTTCGGCTAAAAAGGGTTTCTTTTCTGGGGACGCTGCCCGCCTTCTCTGGTCCGACGTCTGCTGTTCTCCCCTGCGCTGCTGCCGCTTCCTGGTTTAAGAACTAAGAATGAAAGTAAAACCGTGAACTCTAGGGTGACCAGCTGCAAAGAAGGCTAATTCTGGACAGTAACAGTAAAACTTAAGGACAAAGGGTCAAAATTCAGGAAACAGACTGATGCAGAAGTACAAGCTAAAATAGGATTATGTTTGAGTTTGTAGTACACATTGGAGTGTTGAGTAAACATTTACAAATAGCTGAACAGATTTAAAGGTGAAAAAACTCGTAAACATATACACTCCAAGCAGAATTTGACAGCCGACATAAAAGACAGATTTCACAATTCTATCATGAATTAGTTCCAGAAGCATCGCTCCCTAGCTAAACATAAACTTAAAGTTCACAGGCAGTAGCACAACTAGAGAGTGTGAAAAAGAGAGGTGAGAAAGGAGAGAGGGCTATGTGCTGAGAGGGAGAGACAGAAGGTTGGAACAGAGAGAGTGAACAGTGAGAGAAGAGGAAAGCAAGCGAGGACTTGTCAGCTGAGAGAAAGAGCAGTTGGTGAAAAGAAGACAACAGAAGAAACTGGAGCAGAGAAAAGAGTAAAAAAACAGATCCAGAAAGATGGCGAGGGTGACGGAGTGAAGGTTGAAAAAGAAAAGGTAGAGGGGACATATAAATGGCGAGGTAAGGGGAACTGAGAGAAAGCATGTAGGGGGAGAGAGGCAGAGACGAATGGCTATGTAGGGGAGAGGAGGGAAAAGATAGAGAAAAGGGAACTGAGACATGAAGAGGTTGAATAGGGCGTGAACAGAGAGATTATGTGGGTTCACTTTGTAACTTGCATGTCAGACCTTTCAATCCCAATTCCAATGCACCATATCTTTGAAAATATGGTGCTACTCTACCCTTCTTTCCTTTTCACGCAACGTAGCGCAACTTCACTTACTAGAAGATTCTGGGATTAGAGCACATTGGTCATGTTATGTAGGCGTTTCTACTTGTGCTCTTCGCTTTCCCTTAACTGGAGATGTTGACATAAAATTTTTATAGAAACACTGATTACAATAAAATAAAATCCTTTCGTTCGTAGACTGTGCCTTCCTACCAGCCGTCTCACAATCAGCTGCTGAAGTGCTTTCACCTCAGGGCCTGGGGCACTGCACAGGCTGCAGGAATGATAGCTACGCCCCTGACAGGGCTGGATTTAGTGCTGGGACCAGATTGTGTGAGAATATTTGTTGCGCCCGCCCCCAGACCTCCTTGTCCAAGGATTCAATCAGTACCACCCTCCAATGGTGCCCTTGATCTCTACATAGACCCGCTCTCAGATGTAGTTAATTTCTTTTACACTGCTACTCATTTCAAGTATGTAGAGTAGAGTAGGGTGTTGGTGTGCGTTATAGCTTAATAAAGTGTGTAAGTCAATGTATAGGAAATGTCACTTGAGACCAAGGCCACTGGAATTATTCAATTGTCTGGCTGCTGCGATTTTTGCATAAGTATAGATTTGCTGCATTTGCCACATAATCCTTCATCTGCCACATATTCTGTAGATTTTAGCTCAAATGGTACAAAAGTTATTAAAAATGCAGCAGCACGTTTCCGTGCAGTGAAAGGCCCTTTGCAAAGAGTGACTGGTCACCTTTCTTTTGTTTATTACTATATTTGGGTGTTAAACTGGTACTAATGAGGTGTAACCTATGCCCAGACAGTGTTAACAGTTTACAAATGACAAAATAATTAAGTAATACTATTACAAAATGCGCTGACAAAATACCACATATTTTGCCTTGTCTTGCTGCATTATTTACGTAACCCTGCCACATAATTTGGCCCACACTGGACGCATAATTACAGTGGCCCTGCTTAAGACAAGGACTACAACATGTAGGAGTCACATGTCATCCATACTAGTAGGCATTATATCATATGTTAAGACTGCTTAGTCTGTAGAAATACAAACTCTGGATTTAAAACATAACATAGTGGTTGGGATTGTGTTTACTAATAAGCAATTATTATTATCTAAAGGGACCCTATTTATCAATTATTGAATAATGAATGATTAGAGAAAAACAATACGGCTATATTAGGATTGTATCTTATGAACTGCAATTAACAAGAGTCCCTGTGACAAAAATAGTAAACCATTGAGCTATCTAAATACAAAAATAATTCTTTTATCTGCATGTTACACATTGTGCTTAGCTGGAGGCACACTACCCCTCTGCGCTACTTTATGACGAGTCAAAAATCAGACAGACAAAACTCAGATCTCTCAAACAGATACACTAATCGCCAGAGTTAAACTGACGTTTTTAGCCTATAAATTGCTAGCACACAAGGGATTTGAAGTCTGTGCCTTTAACCCTGTAAGAAGTGTCAAAATGCAATGCCCCCTCCCCACATTCCCAGAGCTTGGCCCCCTGGTGAGGTGACACCAGCCCCTGAACAAAAGCAGAATGCTGTGCCCTAAACTGGCACACTGGTTGCGGCGGTTGGAAAGTGCTGGCGTACATTTGGTTTTAAGGTAATAGGCATATTACGCTTAGATTTTCTTTGTTGTGCACGATTATCGTGGGCACGGTGGGATGAAAAGTTGTGGTTTTTATGGGGGTTGTTGTCACAAGGGTTTTATTTGATTTCAAGCTAATAGGTAGATTATGTGAACACTTCTTTGAGACAGGATTTTTGCAGGCACGGTGGTACAAAAGGTTTAATTTTTTAATGGTTGTTGTTGCTAATCATGCTGTTTGAGACCAGGGTTTCAGGGTTATGGTCTCTTTTATGTTATATTAACTAAATCGTGGAGAATGTGCATGTTTACACTATATTATAATGTTTTCCTGATCTATGGGACGCATGTAAGTAAAGGTTAAATGGCACGAACATTTAGTTACCATGTAGTAGTCTGCCAAGAGTATGCGTGATTAATACGCGCTTTGTTTTATAATAGTTACCCCTGAAGAAGGGAAATTGATGCCCGAAATGCATTGGGTTCAAAAACATCATGCCGCGCTTTGAGGAATGGTGAATCCCCAAATGTTTCAATTGAAAGCCCGGATGGGCACATGTTAAAAAAGTGGATCATATTCGGAGTCTGAATATATTTGCATCACAATGGATCATGGATTAAAATGGAAGTAATAAATATGGAATACAAATGGAAGAAAGTGTTGGAACTGATTTATTCGTGAATGTGTTTCACTTCAACGCAGTGCATCCCGATTTGGGACCTAATGAGGTTCCCTTATGTTCTCGAACTATTTGCTGTGCGCATGGGCGGAGCACGTGTCTCGGGGTTGCACGCAATATCCTTGAGCCTTTGAACTTTATAAATGAACTCGATTAATAAGGAGTGCATGCTACCATTTTTTCCAGTTGTGCCCTAAACTGGAGCAGGAGGGGGCCCGGCAAATGCTGTAACTGCACAGAGAGGCCCATTATGATTCTGTATATGAAAATAGTCCGGCAATCAGACTGATAATTGTCCGATAGCAGTCTGTGTCAGGTCGGGGACGGGCTGCTGCAGGCTTTTTAGATCACAGCAGGAGTGCGAGCTGGCCCCTATAGTGAGTGTTTGAGAATTCTGAGGCCTCTTTCAGGAGGACAGTGCAGCTCGCTACAATGTCCAGAATTCGGGAGAAAGGGCGTCCATGAAAGGGATCATCATGGACAACCGACAAGATGTCCAAATAATGTACGGTCCATGAAATTTACGGACAGTTGGCCACCCTACTGCTCACTAACGGAATTACATTTTATTGGTTTCTTCACCTTGGCAGCAGCGCTCACCATTCTCAAGCAGGAAGAGCTGGGTTGGAGTAGAAGCTGGAACGGTACTCTGTTAAAGCTGTAAAGGAACCGAAAATCACCAGAAAACAATGCAAAAATGGAATGAGAATGGATTAGGAATGTTCAGATTACTTACCAGTAATCCCATTACTCTGCATTTTTCTTCCTCGTTCAGGCCTTCGAGGAAACCCCACCTCCATTCAGACACCCATAGAGTGATATCTGTACAAAAGAACTTCAGTTGTCCCTTCTTCTAAGTACCCTGTATAAAGACCCATATATCCCTTCCGCCCTCCTGCTACAAATGTCCATGCATAAAGTCAAAGCTGCAATCAAGAGGGAGGGAGTAAGGCCTGGGACATGGAAGAGAAAGTCAAAGTAATGGGATTATCAATAAGTAATCTGAGCATTACCACCTCATTTCTCTTCTTTCCTTACGTTAAAAGACATGCACAATAGGGGCGGTTCCTCCATCGGAGCGGAGGAGCGCCGCCACCCCCTTCCACACTGCTGTACAGAAAGCTGGAAAAATTAAATGGTAATAAAAGGATTTTATCACCATTTTATTTTTCCAGCTTTTTGCCGAACCGGGGGCAGGGCAGGGCAAGTGCCTTATTGCTGCTGATTGGCAGCAATGACAAGTGGCCCCTTCAGTTTGAAGTGCGCATGTTGGTTTGGCCAGCTACCTTGTTACGGCCAAACCGACATGCACAGTACAAAGTCTCAAACCCAGCTGTCTTAGACGGGAAACAGCGTTTACAACGCTGTTCCCACAATGCATGGCTTTACAACGCAGTCGTTACAACGACCGCGTTGTTACCACGCGTGCCATTACATCGCAAGTCGTATCAACGACTTGCTGTAGGGGGCGTGCAACACCAGGGAATGTGTTGGATTTTAAATCCAACACATTGCCTGCTGTTGCAGAAACTGTAGTAGGAATAGTAATTAATACTATTCCTAAGTCCAGCGCGCCCCCTACAGCAAGTCGTTGATACGACTTGCGATGTAATGTCACGCGTGGTAACAACGCGGTCGTTGTAACGACTGCGTTGTAAAGCCATGCGTTGTGAATATATGCGTTGAAACGTCATACATTCATCTTAGACAGCTGGGTTGGAGAGCAGGGATCGGCCTCCAGTGCCCTTCAGAGCCCTGAGGCAGCCTGCTCCAGCCAATCCAGACGATTCACTCATGCTGCTTAACAGCATGAGAGCAGTGTCTAGATTGGATAAGGAGTTGTGGGACCACGCGCTTGGAGGAGTCTGGAGCTGGGGACGGGAGAACATGGAGGACGTGCTGCAGGCTAAGGTAAGTGAACCGTTTCTTTAAAAAAAAATGTTTTAATTTATTTGTATGTTTTTCTGTCGTGTTTATGTCGCTTACTCCGACCATTTTTGTCAGTCACCAGCCGCCATTGATGCACACACTGAGGCACATCTTTGTCAAAGAACAACACAGAGGTAAAACCAAGCAGAATGCAACATCCATGTTAAATTTGAATGAAGGCTCTGAGAACCCTCTACCAGAGACAACAGACAGAACATCAGTGCCAAACGAGGAAGGATTCTGAAAATGAACATCCAGTCTGGATGAACAACAGGCCTGGCCATTTTTTTTTTTTATGGCGGGCAGCAAAAAAAGCTGGTAACCCAATGCTGGACATACTGCCCAAGTAGCTGCAACAAACAGATTTCAGTGAAAAAGACTCACTGAGCCTCATCCAACGAGGTGGCATGCCTCTGTTGGAACGTCTCTGAATGTGTCTAGTTAATCCCTTCTTTGAGAGTTCATAAATGCTTGAAATAGTTGAATTTTACACAGCAACTCAAAGTGGAGGTAGAAGAAGCTAATCTATTATCCCCTGGGCCGAAGTTAACAAACAGGTTATTACACTGATAGAATGAGACAACACTGTCCAAATGAATGGACACATCTCTGCAAAAGTCCAGAGAGTGTAATGCTAACTCTTCCGGAGTGAGAAGTTTAGGCAAGAACACCAGAAGAACAATTTCAGTTTCCCTATGAAACTTGGACAAGATATTGGGAACAAATCCAAAACCCTGACCATCCTGTCTGGAAAGACATAAAGGAAGGCAGCCTGAAAGGCCAAAGGTGCCCAATTGTCTAACCTTCTGGCTGAGGTGATGGCAACAGGAAAGCATCTTAGAGGTTTGAAATCTAAGGGAAACCTTATCTAGGAGCACCCTGAAGCTTAGAGAGGCCTAGAGGAAGATTCAAAGGAGAAGGATCCCTCTACCTGGAGGCCAGTCCAATGAAAAACCATTAAGGAGACACAAAGGCATGAATAGAGTGTACATCACCCCAAGGCTCTCTAAAAACTCAAATGGCTGCCACTGGATCTTCAAAGTGGAGGGAGACAAACCCTATGCAACCACTTCCTGAAGGAACTGAAGAAGCTTTTTTGATAATTAGAAATTAATGTTTTCTTTTAGGTGTTTAAGTTAATATCAGTAGGCTGCAATTAGAATAACTAGGCCTCAAGTTGGCTTTACTAGGCCTCAGCCTGCTTGCACTGGCATGCAGTTTAAAGCTGCTGAAGAGAGTTGTGCATTCAATGTTTTGTGAAAGAGCTTCCCTACGTACAGTGTTTTCTCTGCTGTCTTCCTCCATTTGAGGAAATGGGCTAAAAACTGGAATAAAAATAGACGACTTCTCTTTGCAAGGCAAAAATAGGTTTACTTATTAAGGTCTGGAGATCAGTCACCTCTGTGGAGCTGAAACAACTGGTCTCAAATGCCTGTTTGCAGACAGCTCCTTATATAGTTGAAAAAATGCTGACCTATAGACATTTGTCTAAAAACCAAAAGCAGGTCGAGTCAGGCTTATAAGTTAATAAGAAACGTTTATAAAAACATCACATCAGCTGTGTCCTTTAAACTCATAACCTTTTCTCTACAGTCTCTTTATCATAGTTCTAACAAAGCTTTAATGAAACATTAACCTTCTTTCCCCGAGTGTGTTCATTTCAATTCAATTTTTATTATGATTTGGAGCTCTAAAGAGTTCCACATAAAAATATACAAGAATGACTCCGATATACCAAATCATCTAGAGCTTAATAACAGGATAAAATACATGCAAAGACAGTTACAGATTTCATTGTACATTACAAAATTTATAGCAACATTAGACACATTCCACATACAATAAAAGAACAAGATGTCGAAAGTGCAAGTATGCAAGTATAAAACCAATTTCACAAATCCTTTAAAATACAGTGCTAACTAAATCAGTGCAAATAACTTCAACTGTACACTACAAAGACCCTAAAATTCTACTTATAATATGCAAGGAATTTTTCCTAAAGGGGACCCTGTTCAACATACCACAGCTAAACACGACACATTAGTCCTTCTCTAAAATATATTGAAGAATTGTTTACAAAAACTAAATTTTTTAAAACACACTTGTTCGGAGGGGGGGGGGGCAAGAGACAGTTTTGGGCCTCCTCGGCTGTAGCGATGTTGAATTTTAGAAACAGTGGTCTTAAAAAATGGCGTAATGGTTGTAGTAGACAAATAAAACATGATTTAGATCCTGCACCCAGTTTCCACATAGGTGACAAAGTCTGTCCTGCCTGGCTAATCCCTCCCATGCCCCTGTTAGAATTCGCAAGGGTAGCAAATTCAACCTTAGCAACAGGATAGTTCTGTGCACTCCATGGGGAAGATTCCATACAACATATGGTTGAGGTTGTTTATAAATACTACTCCCCTCTATTATATCATTACTGGAATGGCCTGAACACAATACAGTATCTCTTTTATGGCAGACTTCGTAAACTGTTTGATTAGAGTTTTCAAAACTTGTTTTGGGAGAGCCTAAGCCACTATGCCCAGTTTCAAATAAGTCTGTGGCTTTCTCATAATTCCTGAAGACAACGCTTTTCCCCTTCAGGCAGGAAAATATTTCCTGTCTTAGTGCTACCAGAAAAGGGTTCTCAACACTATTCAGTAAGGCATTACTCCATCTTAAGCATGCAGCCATGGCGAACACATAAGTCGAGAGGAGCCCGAATTCGAGCCAGATCGCCGCTATGGAGGCTGCACGATTCAAATTACAGATTTGGTGCCAAATGCGCCCTTCCACCGTCTCGAAAAAATCCCACTACTGTTCATCCACTGATTCACAACGTAACTTAGTACAGGCGGGATTTTAATTTTGTAAACTGATAAAACATGTGCAAAGCGTCTTTGCCCGCAACATTTATAAAGCCTACCAATTGCACAGGCCTGAGATATTGCCTTACTTCTGCACTGATCAATGTGATCACTGCTAGAACACTTGCTTGTAAAAATTCTTCCTAAATACGGGTTCAACTTCACTACATCAAGTTTGTCTTTCCCCAGAAACCAATGCATATTTTTCCTAACTCTGCATCCCCGCTATCTAAAAAACATAATTTTACTTTTGAGGTATTTATTTTTAAAAAGTGATCATCTGAGTAGTGACCTAACTCATTAAGACGTCTTTGTAGTCCTATCGGAGTTAAGTCCAAAAGGATGGCATCATCCGCGTAAAGTAAACAGCTCAATTTCATTGTTCCTAATTTCGGGGAGTCCCCTTTTACAGAGCTCCACCCTACTCGGCAAGTCGTTAATATAAAGAGAGAAATGGAGAGGAGCTAATAAGCACCCTTGCTTCACCCCATTATGAGTCTCTACTTTACTCGACAGGCCCTGATTACCTCCCATCAAGACCTGGGTCCTAGTTGAGGAATGCAATGCAATGATCAATCTGAGCAAATGCACGGGGATCCCCATTGCAGCCAATTTCCTCCACAGTGTCCCCCGGTCAACAAGGTCGAAAGCTGAGGAGAAATCCATAAAGGCAGTGTACAGCTCCATTCCCTTACCTATTGGATATTTTTTATCAAGGTTTGCAGGGTAGTAATGTTATCTAAAGTGCCGCTATGCTTACGGAACCCCGCTTGCTCTGCGGGGACAAGGTCAATTCCAAAAGCCCATTCCTGGAGCTGGAGAAGTTATCTCTTAGCAAACAGTTTTCCGGTCGCATCCAGAAACGCGATCTGCCTACAGCTGGCAGGGGACGTTTTGGGACCCTTTTTATATAATGGAACCACAATACTTCCTCTCCAAGAGGACAGAATTATCCCATATGCATAGAAGTAGGAAAATACCGGACAAAGGAATTAAGCCCATGCAGAACTATCTTATTTGATTATAGCTATCGGAAGATCGTCCGGGCCCATCGCACCTGAGTACCTTGCCCCTTTAATGAAGCACTCTATTTCCTTACAGGAAGGGGGGCCGTAATCATTCCCCAAGGGATATGCCATGGTTAGCTCTAAATTGACCCCGTTCGTAGGGCTTAGTGCATATAACTGTGAGATATATTGGGTCCACTCTGCATCTGATATTAAAATGGCTTTTGCATTAATTCTACTATCACAGTATTTGGCTATTAAAGTCCAATATTTACATGAGTCACCAGAATGTGCAACCTCTGTTTATTCCAATTTGAATTCTCCACCCCTCTACGTTTGGATGCCTACATTCTTTTTCTTACCTGCTGCAATCTGTTGATTTCCCTTTGCCTAGTCAAGGAAAACTGCATAATTTGATCCCTTACTAGGGTATTTAGCTCCCGGTTTAACTTTTTACCTCCCCGATGTAACACTAGTTGATGAATGCCACCAACTCACTTCTTCCTTCCACATGATATAAATAAGGCCAGATTCTTCGCAAACCAGGTGATGGGATTTTCCTGTTTAGGACCAGAGCTCGCATTTTTAATAAGCCTCCCTAAATATGTAAGATTGTTATTGGACCAAAAGGTGCGCCCATTTATTTTATTATACATAATACTATCGTCTCTGGGATTCCAGAGCTCCAGTGACTTGAGTTCCAAGTTGACATCCACTGATAAAATACTGTGGTCACTCAAGTTTGTCCTCAGTACCTTAAATTGTGTACACGCACCAAAGAGTTGATAGGATACCACCATATAGTCAATTAGTGACTGCCCCCGAGAAGCATGGAAAGTAAGGGAGGCTGGGGAGTCCTCTGGGAATCTCCCATTTAAAAACAAGATCATTAGTTCTCAAACAATGCAAAAAACTCAACCCCCACCTTTTATTACTCTGTTCCCAAGACTTCTTATCTGTCTCTGTATGCTTTAGACTAAAGTCACCTTTGACCAACATTTTCTGAACCATGTTTCAATTAACAGGAATGAAAGATGTACTTGTGTGCTGAGATCATAAACTCTTCAAGGCTTGTTAAAAACATATTTTTCTATTTAACGGAAAACCTGCTGAACACGTGTTCTACTTTCTGGTGAACTTTAACCTACATTGCATCTTTATGAAAGCAAGAGATATGTTGCTCTTTAGCCACGTATAGCTCTGCATCGCTCTCAACTGATGTCTGTAGTAACGCAATTTCCTTGCATTTCATTTTCTCCTTAACATTGCCCCCTCTAGTTGATGTTTCAACTACTTTATCCAATTTGGAAACTGCACTTGGTATCTCAATGATAAGGATTACCCTGAGCGTCTACTACTTGTATAGATGGCGTAACCATGAACATCCCTCCTGGCTTTTTGCTCATCCTCTTACAGCAAGCTATAACTAATTGGAAAAATGCAACATATTAAAAGCAATACCACAATAGGGAAGAATTAAGCTTTAAACGGTCCCAACATCGAGTATGGTAACCAATCGAACCAACCCTTAAACCATTCATCTGTGGCACCTCCTTCAACCACCATTTTCCTTCGTAAATGATGCAAAGTTTGTATGGCCTCTGAAAATGTTCCATTGTCCGCATCATTTACTGGGATGTTAGTACGACAAACAGTTCCTATCTTGGCACGGACTCCTCCCTCCAGGGCCGCCATAAGATCAAGTACATAACGATGCTGCATGATCATCATTCTCATGGCACACAGCTTATCCTTTATGGCAATGAATTGATCTTTTGTAGCATTGGTCGCCTTCATTAGTTCCCATCTAGTTATTTGTAACCATTGAGCAGTTGTTTTTGCCTGAACAAATGGTAAAAACACTTCTAAAGAACAGCTGGGCATCATTAAACAACCTATGCTCTTGTGGAACATCTCTCCAGGTGGCAGTGCCATGATATTCTGCAGCTGTTCTCCGGTGATGAGACTACAAGGTTGTTGGATGGCTCATTGGGTGTTCATGTTGCTTTGAGATATTGATTCCTGGAATGACCAAGACTGGTGTGCATAAAGTAACCAGAGAACAGAGGCAGTTCCAGTTAGATGGCAACTGGGTGTATAGCAGTTCTCCACACTGCCAATCATAGTCCATGAGGCTGGAGGTGCCTTCCCGCATGTCGGTGATATCTACTGTGGTATTGCAGTTGATATTTTTCCATACATTAACGGTGCCATTTTCTCTGAAACATAAAGAAACAGAGATTAATATCTCCGGGGGCTTACTGTACCATCTAGCCAAGTATATCGCACAATATTATCATCCCATATATGCACACACTTTCCTATTGCATCCTGACTAATGTCAGTGCCATTCCATAGAGATATGGCTCTATAAAACCTCGATGTTGGAATGCCATCGGTCATGTGCATAAACTGTTCCAGTAATTCTGAGTCCTGACCTACAAGCACAATCCAGTGGTAAGGGATTTACTAGGTAATTGTTACATCCAGTGTGCGGGTATGTCACTCCAAAAAAACCTTAGTCTAGGACTTTTTCTGTCCATTCTGTAGTCTTGTCATAACCTATTCTCTGCATTCGTGCTATTTCATCCTTAATGTCCTTTAATCTATGAGGATATGTAATGTTTCTACTAGGGAGTCATACTTTGTGGTGTTAACTCTAAATTGTACTACTCTAACATGTGTCGGCTGCACTCGGACTTTCATCCTCCAGAGATAAAAATGTCAAAGACATAAAATTGTTCCCGGGGATACTTCTCTATATGAGTGTAATCTATCTGATCCCGTGGCATGGGGTATCAATGAGAAAACAAAGCATGATTCATTGTTGTGTGGCATAGTGATTGAAGCTTAAGCGTGTGTCATTATAAAAATGCAACAGCAGCCTAAAAAACATAAAAGGAAAAATAAAGCAAAAATACATAACTTTCTAATTGTAGAATTGAAAAATTGTCCCAAAGCAGAGGTTGAGTGGAGATCTTCACAATTGCAATCATCTTCCCCCCTCTTTTCCGGTTTATGTCGCTGGCGTTGGTTGGCGTGAAGCGGAGTCCATCTGGATGTCCTATAGGTGGATCCATGGCTTCCTCCCATCAACTTTTACTGCTGTGGGAGTAGCCATCATTACAAAGAAAGGTCTGGTGAACTTGGGATCCTTCCATTTCCGTACATAGTTACTGATGTAAACTTGTTGGCCAGTCGTCACGGGGTGGACCTACTAGTTATCGGTGAGTGCCTTTCTCCAGAGCACTTGTTTAGGGGAGAACGTAGCAGCCTTTGTTAGCTCAGGTAAATGTGCTGTGTGCATCTATAGTGATTCATCTACAAGGCATTTTGACACTTGTATCTAGGGCGTTAGAGAACTTTGCACATATGTGTATATATATATGTATTTTGTTTGGGCATACCCTCCTGCAGGGTAAAAACTACAAGAGCACACCTTTCAAATTCATGCACAAATAGGTGAAAATTGTTAGTATAATCAGGTAGACCCCAAGTGGGAGATTCACACAGAGCTTGACGAAATGCAAGAAAGCTGCT
Source organism: Calotriton arnoldi (assembly GCA_963921515.1). Taxonomy (NCBI): domain Eukaryota; kingdom Metazoa; phylum Chordata; class Amphibia; order Caudata; family Salamandridae; genus Calotriton; species Calotriton arnoldi. The sequence goes on from CAWUFW010004293.1 coordinate 1,558,149, forward strand.
TACACGATCTGATGTCCACAACAGTAGCTCAGATGTGTCCTTGCAGGTAAGAGTCTATAAGAGAAATTTTGGAGCCTGATAAATTGTTTTCATGCGCTCTACATCCAATTATATCTGCCCATTCAACAAGATGTCACCATATAAATTATTGATTGCTTGCATTCAAAACATCACTGTGAGTTCATCATTCGTACTGCTGCTTTTTCATTCCTTTTCTTTTAGTGATGTTCATGATATTTCTCTTGAGCCAGCATGGGATATGCCATGTAACAGTTGTGTGAAGGGAACTAATTCTGTATTATTTACCTTAATTTCATTATTTCCTACTTGTCCCTGCGTTTAAAGCATTTCAGTTATGTACAAGAACCAACACACAATAAGGAAGAGTAGCCTTGTCAAATCAAAAAATTCTTATTCCGATTTATATACAAATCCATAAAAGAGCAAGAATACAGTGATAAAATGGATTAAAATTTGGTTTACATGTAATGTCCACACACTATCAAATAAAACCATATATGCTAAACAGTGCATTTTAAAATCGAATATAACAAAAGTATGAACTAGGTCAGACTGATCACTCATCAAAGTTATACAATTAGGGTAATAAAAAGGAACAAAAATTGATTTACATGTAATGTCCACACACTATCACATAGAATCAAAACTATCACATAGAACCAAATGTACTAAGTAGTGTGTTATGAGTTCGGGTAAACAAACAATATACGCTTAAACATATTATTTACAAATTTGAAAAAGCTTGGTCATAGTTATACAAAAACAAATAACAGGAATTTAAAGTGCTAGCAATTATATATCAGATCTGATTCAAGTATCTTCATAGTGTAAGCCATCTAGATGGATTAAAGATTTACACCTACGAAGAGCTTTCTTAATGAAAGCAAGAACCATGCAATACATATGCATATTTGACAAATTTATCAAAAAGATAAGGGCTGCCTGGTGATGAGTAACACCCTGCGACTGAAAGAGGGGGATGCAGTGTAGAAAAACTGATGTCACAGTAAAATTTGTAAAATAGCATGAAGTGGGTTGTCGACTGTTTTGGCTTTACATCGTACGGGCATCTTAGTAAACATTGGGCCCATAAATCTGATTTAGAGAAGACCACAAGGTAATGGATCAGCTCTAGGCGCAATCTGGTCAGTAGGAATCTATCGTAAGTGTTTTTCACACTTAACAGGTAGCCTTGGATCCCCAACTAAGACTGGCCCTCAAAATACCTTTCAATCATAGTGTTTGTTTTTTCCTGATGTTCTCTTCTCATATCCCTTTTCCCCAACATGAAAGATTTTATTTCCTTTTTACTAAATTGCAAGATACTATGGGGTTCAAAGGGATACATTTTTCCCCTAGTTCATGGAGAAGGGTTATTACATACTGAATCCATGGTACTTTATCGAAATGTGTGCTTGCCACTTTACTTTTCCTCCTTTTCTATTGGTTGAAGCCTGTTCTCCCTTCTGTGTTTCTTATCAGTTTCCCGAAACCCGACTACTCCTTTTCATCTGTGCTGGTGGGGGAAATTCTTTTATTCAGTTTCATCTGAACTCTGCGCATGCACACCACGTAACGCACAGATAGTTCCCTGCTCTGTGCGGCGGTGTTGGTGCCCGACCGATGCGTTCTAATCTCATATTGGAGTGCTTTAAAGATTTTCACGTTCCCGAGCCTGCCGTGTTAGCTGTGGTTGTGCTCTGAGCCTGCGCAGTAGTAGCAGTGTTTCTGAGCCTGTGCTCTGAACATGCGCAGCAGTCTGCTGTCTGTGCCTCACATGCTTGTGCAGTGGCCTCACATAGGCAGCTACACAGGTCTATACCATTGCATGCTGCCGGGATGCTTAATGTCTGCCAGAGGATCACCTGTGACCGTCCGGGCTCTTTGCAGTCAGCTCAACCTACACCCGGGAATAGTGCAAACTTTAAACTTCAGACGAGCCATTTAACAACACTGCTGCGGAGAGATATACTCTGGCTCACCGGGGAGACGCCTGGAGAGGAGGAGAATTGGGTAAGACACCTCTGCAGGGTGTAGGGACTCCGGTCTGGGGATACCTCCCTGATCTCACCCTGCAGGTGGTTCTCTTGTTGTTAATTATATTTTCAACTAAAACACGCACTAGAATGTGTTAAATTTGTTTATTGTGTCTTACAGATGTTTCACTTAGTTTGCTTTGTTCTCTTTTGTATAAGGCAAGAGGCAAATTGTGCACGGGCCATGTGCTGTGCATTTTTCACCAGTGAAACCTTTACAAATATGTTGTACACATTTCAATGCCACCAATTTAGCCACAGCGTGGTTTCTCTCTGCCCTGTGATTAAGCCTCATTTGTATGCGTGGATTCATGGCGGCTCCATGTGTGCTCCTGTTCTCAGGAGCCAGATAGTTGGAATAAGTATTTGAGGTGGTGCCCTGAAATCTGAGGTCACTTTGCATCTGAAAATGCTTGTGACATTAAACATATAGCAGGCAAAAAAAGTAACAAGGCAGGCGACCACACGGACAGACTTCTGCTACAGCTGCAACTAGAGGCAATGGCATACTATGAATGTGGCTTGCAACCAATCCTGGATTTCCAGGCAGCAGCACTAGGTATTCAGGAATTGTTTGGCCAATACTTACACAGTGGGAAGCATGCTTAGTTCCACCATTAACTTATATGCCAGAACTTGCTAGAAGCCCACCTGATAACACGAGGGCCTTTTGAAGTGTGTACTACTGAGGTGACTTTCTAAGATCTGCCTTACATGCTTTCAGTTTGAGGTATAAACCATTGATTCTTATCTTATGGCAAGACATCAATGGTTAGCATTGCGGACTCGAGTTACCATTCCAATAATAATGAGTTACCATTCCAATAAATAAAAAAAAAAAAATGTGGTTTGGAAAATTTCTCAGATGCTGTGGTGTTGAGTGACACTGGGTGAGGAGAAGCTGGGCGTTGTAGATATCTAAATTAATTGTAATCATATTAATCAAAAACTCCTCACCTTTCATGAAACATTTGTCACATGGGTTCTAGGCCCCAGAAATGCAAACATGACTCCAAAAGGTGTGATCTGTTAAACTTGCCAAAAGTTGCCGATGTTATTATGATGGCATGAGAGCGATGGAGGAGGAATGTAGTCGTTTGGGCTGATTATTTTTTTCACAGGATCATAACACGGTGGTGTATGTGTGGGGAGGAAACACTTTCTAATGTCAGCAAGTCCTGCAAGCGGGCTTTGTGTTTTCAGATGCTTACTTCTTTGCTGGGTCTTGCTAGATTCACCTCACTTTTCTGTTTTGGGCAACGTTTCATATTCTGGTTAAAATGCAGAACTGAAAGTTGTGAATATTTTAACATATTTTTGTTTCTTTCTAGGGTAAACGTGTTGTGCATTTTAATTGAAGAGGGATGTTTGTTCTTTTGAGTTTAGCTTTGGTCTTATCACCGAATGTACAAATGAATGTAATGGTTGATCTAAAAGAACGTGTAACTTAATCTAAATGCAATAGCCAAGTGTGTTTAGAAAAAGAAACTAAATCTGAATGTAATTGCCAACCTTCTTTCGAAAAACACAGACAAACAAATAATTTCAGAGGCGTCATGACCAGAGCAATTTCTACTCTTCACCAAGTACCCAGTAACCTCATTGCCATACCTATGAACTACTCCTAAACAGATGCTGGTTTAGGCTGCAAATAGTCCCCCTGAAGAGTGCCTGGTGTTCTTATCCAGTCTGTCGACTCTCAGCGCTCCCACAATAACAGTAGCATTGCACCGCGCACTTACTCAGCATGTTGCATATGAAGTCTCTCACAAAGGAGCAGCATTTTATTGTGCATTAAAATTCAGCATGTTGCCTATGATTTCTCCGAGAAAGCAGCAGCATTATTTTGCGAACTTATGTTCAGCTTGTTGCCTATGCAGTGTCCTAGAGAGCAACAGCATATTATTGCGCACTCAAATTCAGCATGTTGCCTATGACTTCTCCGAGGAAGTGACTGTAGTACTTTGTGTACTTGTGAGCAGCTTGTTGCCTATGAATGCATCATAACATTGCGCTCTCTTGTACAGCTTGTTATCCCAGAGCGCTCCCAAAAAAACCTCAGCGGGTCTTTGTGCACTCGTTTTCTGCTTGTTGTCTCTGAGCACCCTCAGAAAACCACAGCAGGCTATTGCGCACTTGTGTTGAGCCTATTGCCTACTCTCTGTCCTAGATAGCAGCAGCATGCTGTCTATGAACACTCCTGCACAACAGCAGCATGGCTTTATACATCCGTTGCCAGCATCTTGCTGATTAAGGCCATAACTTTTAATGATTTGTATTGTGAAGTCTCTGTAAATGTGCGGTGACCACCAGATTTTGTAGGTGTAAGCCTCTCCAAAGCAATTTCTTCTTTCACATGAAGACTCTTCCACTAACCATCTCATGCTCTACTGCCGTAGTTCTCACCTAACCACTAAATATATCTTCGCCTGCTTGGCCAGTATAGCTTGAAACTGGATGGATTATTTTTTAGAACACTGCACTATTATCAGTGCAACAAAAACAGCAGAAACCTTTGTTTAAAAATCAATAGACACCAATAACATTGTTTGTTTCCACTAGGAAGCATTTACAAGAAGCACCTGGAACAAATGGGGTTTTCTGAATAGAATTTAATTGGTTAGCAGCATACCCGTGTGCCACTTGAAGCAATTTGTAATGTTCCAATTAAATGACTGCTAGAGATTTTTGGCCACATTGGTCCCAGTCAGTAGGAATGCGGGAAGTTCAGCTTAACAGAATTCACTCTGTTCACCGGACCTATATTGATGAACTTTTTGTAATAAAATAATGTTTCATCTTGCTTCTGCTCCCCGACCACCACTGATTGTTGTATTAGACAGCTTGCATTCCTCCTCGTGTTGTTTTCTGGAGTGGGACACTTTTTCCCCTATATAAACAAGAATGGCCCATGCTGTGCCAAAGGAAATATTTGCTTGTTCAGTGTAAGAGAAAGACGTAAAAATAGGCCATGTGAGTCCAGAGGCTTAACAATTAAGCACAATCAAGGCCCTCTTAGAAGTTTCCGAGGTATGGCCATGTACCTACACCATTAACCCTTTTATCAAGAATGGATGCTGTTCCGAACTGAATCTGAGTAGCTCTGTCTGGAGCAAAGAATCATTTTCTCCACTGTTGCTAAACTGCTTCTCACACGATCCTTTCTTCTCATGAATTTACCCAGTTTTGCTAAAGCTTCCTCTTGAAGAAGCCCAGTACTCCTCAGGTTTCTTGCTGTTATCACGCCAACGCCCTGTAATATTTTCATTATAAGGAAGTGAATATCGCTACTGCTGAAGGGTGCATCAAACGTTCATCTGTTTGTTTCTCTGACATGCTGTCATGACATTCTTAAGGATTGGTTTCAGGATGTTATTTAATCATCAACTTACATCCCTTGGTAGCTTTTTATTAAAGGGTGCCATTGATTTATTAATTCTGTGTCCTACATAGGCAAAAGGGCAGAGAATTTATTATGACAGTGGCATACAGCTGGATTCACTTGTTTGTAGAGCAGTTCTTTTAAAGTGCTGGCTATATCCGATGTGCGCCCAAAATTCGCTCACTGCAGCCGAAATGATACAGGCGTGAGTGCTTTGGTCATTAGTGCAGCATTCACCGGTTGGAATCCTAATACTGCCAGTGTTTCATTTTTCACTGTTAATTCGTGTTTTTATTTAGCCACATGGGTCAGCAGACACATATTGTGACATTTTATCTGTCGCCTATACCATGCATTCTTAATATATATATTCCCTAAGTGCATTGCTGCATCTTGTCTAGGCATAACAGAACACGCACTGAGTTTAAGTTTTTTCTAGTTTCAGGTTTCCATGAGAAGCCACCATATGGGTTAATGTTTTAAAAACTGAATATTTTTGTTGGCTGCGTGTTTTTGGTTCGTCCAATGTCTTTTATCTAATGTCCTTGTGTCAGCACACATTTTTTAGGTTTTTCCAGCACAGCACTTGCTCTGTGCTTGTTTGGGTTTTCCTCTGCCCTTTACCTAATCTCCCCATAGCTGCACCCATTTCAAGCAAACTTGTCTGGGGGAAAGTTTTTTTTCATTGTCCTCCGCCCTTTACCTAATCTCCCGGTTTATAGTACCACCAGTAACAGCACAATTGTCTTTCTCAATAAACAAGTCATAACACTTTCACAGAGTTTCAGTAACATATATTGCACACCTGCTCACCAAGCTACAACTTACAACAAAAAAGCGACCTATTATTATTAACAGGCAAAACATAATGCATTTACCAATGCTTGTTAAAAATGGATACGATCACACTGTCAGACCAAGTTTTCGGAGAGTGGCCATTAGCTGCTGCATTAAAAATCTGGGTTTCAGGACCCATAGGGAGGGCTATGACTTAAAAACATCCACAGGAACCCCATCGGGTCCCGATGCTTGGCACTGCTCTTTAGGGCTAAACTGACCTCCTCCATGGTGATTGGCTTCATAGGCCTATAGTTTACTATGCTTAACACATCGAATGGGGCGTTAATGTCCTCAACATCCGGGTTAAAATTGCCACCAAAATGTGCGGTCCAGGAGTCTGGTAAGATGGAGACCTCAAGAGAGGGTAAAGAGCTCTCTCTAAGAAGGTGTGAGTTGATAATTTTCCAGAATAAAGTATTGTCACCTACTTTTGCTGCCTGATTCAAATCTGCCAAAGCCTGCTCCTGGAGTTCCTTCTTTCTAGTGGCAAACACTGTCTTGTAATTTGTTCTTAGTACTTTAATTTGTAGACTTTTTCTTGGAGTTTCTTGTAAGGCCTTTCTTAGGGCCTGATTAGCATTAGTACAGTAAGAATAAATCCACCCTGGGTCGTTTCTTCTATTCCCTGCGATTTTGGCTGGCCTGTGTAAATTATTTGAAATGGCTGTTGTAATATTACAAAAGGCTTCCACCAGCTTGTCATGGTACGCTCCCCATTCTGTGCAGGCGGCAAAGGAGTCCCATTCCTCCAGGATGAACTTTTCAAGGAATTTGGGTTAATTTACACCAGCCCATTTTATCGTAACCCCACTTTTTCCCGAAGTTTCAATGGGCAGTACTTCTCTTTCGTAGAGACATTTTAAAGACAAGGCTAAAACAGAATGATCGCTGAACATTGTTGTTAGACTTGGCATCTTTTGGCGTGTTTCCCCTGACTTTTTGCTTTCTGACCTCCCGGTTTTGACTCTGTTTATCTGGTGTAATGATTCTGCGCACTTTCCTCACTGCTGTCCAGTGGGAAAGTGCAAGTGCTCCTGTATAAAATGTGTTATGGATTGGCGTTTCCATGATTGGCCTATTTGGTTTATGTGTCAGTCCCTTGTAAAGTGCACTGCGAGTGCCAGGGTCTATAGACCAAATGCTGTTGGTGGGCTGCAGCACTGGATTGTGCCACCCACGCAAACAGCCCGTAAAGTGTAACTCGGGCCTGCCATTGCAGAGCCTGTGCGCAGCCTGGGGCTGCCATGTCGACTTGGCAAGTGCACACACTTGCAAGTCCCTAAACATTCCCTTTTCTACATGTTAGTCACCCCTAAGGTAGGCCCAAGGTACCCCTGTGGGCAGGGTGCGTTGTATGCGAAAGGTAGGACATGCCCTGGTGTGTGTGGCATGTCCTGATAGTGAATTACAGCCTAGTTCGTTTTTCACTATTGCAAGGCTACCTGTTCCCCATAGGCCAGAACTGGCAGTTTAGATTATTACAGCTTATAATCCTAACTGACCCCGGGAACATGGTAGAAATTCGAGTTTAGTATGCCTGGACTCAGAATGATAAAATGCATCTTTTAGTGAAGTTGGTTTTAACATTCTGTGTTTGAAAATACCACTTTTAGAAAGTGGGTATTTTCTTGTCTAACCATCCAAGCCTGCCTCTGCGAGGTTGTGTATTCCTTGTCTGGAGTGTTAGTGACAGGGGCTGGGGATGCCAGGAGACAGGGTGAGTCAGCACAGGGCTGAATAGCAAGATCTACATGTAGATGGGTGGGAGGAGTTGCACCTGGGCCCTGAATAGGACAGTGCCTCCCCTCCACAATGCTGGCTCCACCTCCTGTGGTGCGTCTGATGTCCCTGGCCTACTCTCTCTGAAAGAAGGGACGGAGACTTGTCAACAAAGTGCTCCAGAACTGGTTTGGACTAGGCAAAGGCCTCTCTGCCTTCAGAGAACAAAGGAATTTGGGATATAAATATTGGGGCCCTGACCCCATGAATTTAGATCTCGCTGGAATCAAGGAACCTGTCAAGACGAAGAGCTGGAGAGCTGCTAGGAGGAGTACTGCCCCTTTGCTGAGTTATTGACTTGTTGGGTTGGCCTGCAGTTGCTGCTTCTGTCTTGGGCAGTGAAAGGACTGAACTTTCTACAAACTTGTGCTGAGTATCTCTAAGGGCCTGAAACCGAGCTGGCCTCCTGTTAAGAAGTCTCAGGGACTGCAAAGACTTCACAAGCCTCTGGGTACCGCTTCTGGAACGCTGTTTCAGTTGCCACAGAGGAAGGGAACTGCAACCGACTCCGTCAACCGAATCCATCCCTGACCGGTGACCTGTTTGCACCGCAGACCGCATCGCCCGCTTCGCATCGCAACCCTGGTCTCACCGTAGGCGACGTTCGACGCCGTCAACACCGAGCCGCTGCTTGCACCGTGACCTGTGGGCACCGCAGTTCGCATCGCTTCACTGAACCAGCCGGACCCGACCGACGCGGACGCTGCAACTGGCTCAACAGTCGTGACCGCATCGCATTTCGGGCACCGCTCGCACGTTTGCGACGCACCGCTGCGACTCGCACCGCTGTCCGACGCCAGCTCCCGCACTCCGGCTTGGTCGCCTGCATCGCAACCTGTCAGCACCGCATCGTACACCGTCTCGCCCTGCACCGCACGCCTTGGACTCACCGACTCCGTCTGCACGACGCTCATCGTGCCGCTGCCTGCACCGCATCGAGGGACACCGCACCTTGCATCGCTCCGTCTTGCACCGCAACCGCGACGAACGCCGACCGGCTCGTACACTCCGTACCAGCCACAACGAGAAAGGTACTGTGACCGAGTCTGTTCACGACTCTGCTGGCCCGTAGCGACGCGGTCGGCTGGAACTGTTAGACTCTGGGTATTTCAGCATCACTATAGACCCGGACGGGGCTACCGACTCGCACGAACTTTGCTTTTGTGTTATTCCTGCAAAGAAGAAGTTACCTTATCAAGCATTCATTTTCAAAGTATAGTATTGTGGATTTTTGTCGTGATTGGTCTTGTCTTGAGTATATAAAAATATTGGTTATTTTTCTAAACTGGTGTGGTGTCCTTTTGTAGTGCTTACACTGTATTACTGTTGGTTATGTGCAAATGCGTTACACACTACCTCTAGAATAAGCCTGACTGCTCGTGCCAAGCTACCAAGGGGGTGAGCAGGGGTTATTTTAGGAGTGTAACTCCCTTACCCTGACTAGGAAGAAGGGTCCCTACTTGGACAAAGGTGCAAGCCCTTACCAACTAGAGATCCCATTTCTAACATTGGTTGTCAGCGGTGAGGATAGGACTTGTGTTTGCACTTGACTTACAGTGATTGGTGTGCACTACTACCATATCGCAGACCATTACGTACCACATACTGGTTCTTGTTCTTTTGGCCTATTTTTGATCTTGCCAGTTTTCAACTCACTACTTTTGTCATGCCTGAATCAACTGCGCGATACAAAAGGGGATGATGGACGGAGCGTTTGAGCCAATCAAACACTCACCCCAGTCAACTGATCTGGGTTTAATCCATCATCATTCTTTAGCTCACTCCACCACCCCAGTTCAGACATGGCCATATGCAAATCAGTCTGACCCTGTGCCTCATGGGAACAGTCCAGCACGAACTGCCAAGCCATGTCTTCCCTGGACCGGAAACAAGCATCCTAGGACCGGTTTCTGGCATTCCAGCCGTCATCAGCCAGGCTTGCTTGAATCCAGTGGCAAAGTGAGCAAGGGACCCACGTCTGGGCATACCCCGCCAACTTAGGGCGAACAAAGCGATACAAAGGGGATGATGGACGGAACGTTTGAGCCAATCAAACACTCACCCCCAGTCAACTGATCTGGGTTTAATCCATCATCATTCTTTAGCTCACTCCACCACCCCAGTTCAGACATGGCCATATGCAAATCAGTCTGACCCTGTGCCTCATGGGAACAGTCCAGCACGAACTGCCAAGCCATGTCTTCCCTGGACCGGAAACAAGCATCCTAGGACCGGTTTCTGGCATTCCAGCCGTCATCAGCCAGGCTTGCTTGAATCCAGTGGCAAAGTGAGCAAGGGACCCACGTCTGGGCATACCCCCGCCAACTTAGGGCGAACAAAGCGATACAAAGGGGATGATGGACGGAACGTTTGAGCCAATCAAACACTCACCCCCAGTCAACTGATCTGGGTTTAATCCATCATCATTCTTTAGCTCACTCCACCACCCCCAGTTCAGACATGGCCATATGCAAATCAGTCTGACCCTGTGCCTCATGGGAACAGTCCAGCACGAACTGCCAAGCCATGTCTTCCCTGGACCGGAAACAAGCATCCTAGGACCGGTTTCTGGCATTCCAGCCGTCATCAGCCAGGCTTGCTTGAATCCAGTGGCAAAGTGAGCAAGGGACCCACGTCTGGGCATACCCCGCCAACTTAGGGCGAACAAAGCGATACAAAGGGGATGATGGGCGGAGCGTTTGAGCCAATCAAACACTCACCCCCAGTCAACTGATCTGGGTTTAATCCATCATCATTCTTTAGCTCACTCCACCACCCCAGTTCAGACATGGCCATATGCAAATCAGTCTGACCCTGTGCCTCATGGGAACAGTCCAGCACGAACTGCCAAGCCATGTCTTCCCTGGACCGGAAACAAGCATCCTAGGACCGGTTTCTGGCATTCCAGCCGTCATCAGCCAGGCTTGCTTGAATCCAGTGGCAAAGTGAGCAAGGAACCCACGTCTGGGCATACCCCGCCAACTTAGGGGCGAACAAAGCGATACAAAAGGGGATGATGGACGGAGCGTTTGAGCCAATCAAACACTCACCCCCAGTCAACTGATCTGGGTTTAATCCATCATCATTCTTTAGCTCACTCCACCACCCCAGTTCAGACATGGCCATATGCAAATCAGTCTGACCCTGTGCCTCATGGGAACAGTCCAGCACGAACTGCCAAGCCATGTCTTCCCTGGACCGGAAACAAGCATCCTAGGACCGGTTTCTGGCATTCCAGCCGTCATCAGCCAGGCTTGCTTGAATCCAGTGGCAAAGTGAGCAAGGGACCCACGTCTGGGCATACCCCCGCCAACTTAGGGCGAACAAAGCGATACAAAGGGGATGATGGACGGAGCGTTTGAGCCAATCAAACACTCACCCCCAGTCAACTGATCTGGGTTTAATCCATCATCATTCTTTAGCTCACTCCACCACCCCAGTTCAGACATGGCCATATGCAAATCAGTCTGACCCTGTGCCTCATGGGAACAGTCCAGCACGAACTGCCAAGCCATGTCTTCCCTGGACCGGAAACAAGCATCCTAGGACCGGTTTCTGGCATTCCAGCCGTCATCAGCCAGGCTTGCTTGAATCCAGTGGCAAAGTGAGCAAGGGACCCACGTCTGGGCATACCCCCGCCAACTTAGGGCGAACAAAGCGATACAAAGGGGATGATGGACGGAGCGTTTGAGCCAATCAAACACTCACCCCCAGTCAACTGATCTGGGTTTAATCCATCATCATTCTTTAGCTCACTCCACCACCCCAGTTCAGACATGGCCATATGCAAATCAGTCTGACCCTGTGCCTCATGGGAACAGTCCAGCACGAACTGGCAAGCCATGTCTTCCCTGGACCGGAAACAAGCATCCTAGGACCGGTTTCTGGCATTCCAGCCGTCATCAGCCAGGCTTGCTTGAATCCAGTGGCAAAGTGAGCAAGGGACCCACGTCTGGGCATACCCCCGCCAACTTAGGGCGAACAAGCGATACAAAGGGGATGATGGACGGAGCGTTTGAGCCAATCAAACACTCACCCCCAGTCAACTGATCTGGGTTTAATCCATCATCATTCTTTAGCTCACTCCACCACCCCAGTTCAGACATGGCCATATGCAAATCAGTCTGACCCTGTGCCTCATGGGAACAGTCCAGCACGAACTGCCAAGCCATGTCTTCCCTGGACCGGAAACAAGCATCCTAGGACCGGTTTCTGGCATTCCAGCCGTCATCAGCCAGGCTTGCTTGAATCCAGTGGCAAAGTGAGCAAAGGACCCACGTCTGGGCATACCCCCGCCAACTTAGGGCGAACAAAGCGATACAAAAGGGGATGATGGACCGGAGCGTTTGAGCCAATCAAACACTCACCCCCAGTCAACTGATCTGGGTTTAATCCATCATCATTCTTTAGCTCACTCCACCACCCCAGTTCAGACATGGCCATATGCAAATCAGTCTGACCCTGTGCCTCATGGGAACAGTCCAGCACGAACTGCCAAGCCATGTCTTCCCTGGACCGGAAACAAGCATCCTAGGACCGGTTTCTGGCATTCCAGCCATCATCAGCCAGGCTTGCTTGAATCCAGTGGCAAAGTGAGCAAGGGACCCACGTCTGGGCATACCCCCGCCAACTTAGGGCGAACAAGCGATACAAAAGGGGATGATGGACAGAGCGTTTGAGCCAATCAAACACTCACCCCAGTCAACTGATCTGGGTTTAATCCATCATCATTCTTTAGCTCACTCCACCACCCCAGTTCAGACATGGCCATATGCAAATCAGTCTGACCCTGTGCCTCATGGGAACAGTCCAGCACGAACTGCCAAGCCATGTCTTCCCTGGACCGGAAACAAGCATCCTAGGACCGGTTTCTGGCATTCCAGCCGTCATCAGCCAGGCTTGCTTGAATCCAGTGGCAAAGTGAGCAAGGGACCCACGTCTGGGCATACCCCCGCCAACTTAGGGCGAACAAGCGATACAAAAGGGGATGATGGACGGAGCGTTTGAGCCAATCAAACACTCACCCCAGTCAACTGATCTGGGTTTAATCCATCATCATTCTTTAGCTCACTCCACCACCCCAGTTCAGACATGGCCATATGCAAATCAGTCTGACCCTGTGCCTCATGGGAACAGTCCAGCACGAACTGCCAAGCCATGTCTTCCCTGGATCGGAAACAAGCATCCTAGGACCGGTTTCTGGCATTCCAGCCGTCATCAGCCAGGCTTGCTTGAATCCAGTGGCAAAGTGAGCAAGGGACCCACGTCTGGGCATACCCCCGCCAACTTAGGGGCGAACAAAGCGATACAAAGGGGATGATGGACGGAGCGTTTGAGCCAATCAAACACTCACCCCCAGTCAACTGATCTGGGTTTAATCCATCATCATTCTTTAGCTCACTCCACCACCCCAGTTCAGACATGGCCATATGCAAATCAGTCTGACCCTGTGCCTCATGGGAACAGTCCATGCACGAACTGCCAAGCCATGTCTTCCCTGGACCGGAAACAAGCATCCTAGGACCGGTTTCTGGCATTCCAGCCGTCATCAGCCAGGCTTGCTTGAATCCAGTGGCAAAGTGAGCAAGGGACCCACGTCTGGGCATACCCCCGCCAACTTAGGGCGAACAAGCGATACAAAGGGGATGATGGACGGAACGTTTGAGCCAATCAAACACTCACCCCCAGTCAACTGATCTGGGTTTAATCCATTATCATTCTTTAGCTCACTCCACCACCCCAGTTCAGACATGGCCATATGCAAATCAGTCTGACCCTGTGCCTCATGGGAACAGTCCAGCACGAACTGCCAAGCCATGTCTTCCCTGGACCGGAAACAAGCATCCTAGGACCGGTTTCTGGCATTCCAGCCGTCATCAGCCAGGCTTGCTTGAATCCAGTGGCAAAGTGAGCAAGGGACCCACGTCTGGGCATATCCCCGCCAACTTAGGGCGAACAAAGCGATACAAAGGGGATGATGGACGGAGCGTTTGAGCCAATCAAACACTCACCCCCAGTCAACTGATCTGGGTTTAATCCATTATCATTCTTTAGCTCACTCCACCACCCCAGTTCAGACATGGCCATATGCAAATCAGTCTGACCCTGTGCCTCATGGGAACAGTCCAGCACGAACTGCCAAGCCATGTGTCAAAGTCCCACAAGTCTTACCTTATACTTGTGAGAGGATCTCGCAGGGGCGACAGGGACCACCACCGCCATTTCCCACCTTACCCTAGTAGCTGTGTGGACGCTGACCAGGATGTAGATGGGACCAGGGGTAGAAGCCAGATATAAAGAACTGGGAGTTGTGTGAAGTTCCTTGAAACCCTCAAGACACTGGTTCTGCAATGGAAAAATAAGGACACAGCTAGTACCTGTGGTGCACACCAACCCCCTCCTATGTTCTCTGAGAATTACTAAGTCAAAAGGACAGTATGGTCTACCTTATATGTACATATGAAAGCATCAACAAGAATAGCAGAGAATAAGCGCTCCTGCGCATTTCCCAGGAAGCAGTATCTCTTCAGTGCACCAGGAAGTGCACGAGGAGCAGTTTCTGTGTTTCAAGTAATGTAAACAAGCAATATACGCTCCTGCGCGTTACAATCAAAATCCAAGAAAAACAGCGCTCCTGCGCAAATAATAAGAAAACTGGCAGCACACAGCTGAACACACTCCTGTGCGTGGTGTCAGCAAAGTAATGAAAACAGGCTCCTGATACGGATCACAGACCAGAGGAGAGCCTGCACGGAAAGAGTAGCTTTGTGAAGTCAAGGAAATTGCCACTCTCCGTCGGAATGGGACAGCCAGGGAACAACACTCAGCGCGGCAGACAAAAAGCGTCTGCACAGAAGGAGAAGAAACAGCTACCTGCTGGAGGAAAATGCGGAGTCTCTACCTGCATCCGATGGCGGCAACGGCGTTAATCCAAAGCGCCGGAGTGGCGGGATGCGCCAGCTGTTAACCCGTCACACGGGCGCCGTGACTAAGGTGGCGTCCGTTCCGGTCTCCGCAGCTAGACTGCTAACCCGACTCTACACCTGTGAAGTCACGATCACGCTTCGTAAGGCGTGCGGAGGTCACGCAGCTGTCCATAACCATGACAGTACCCACCACCAAACAGAACCCCCACCCAATAGCCCACTGATCATATAACAGTGGCGGGCGGAGACTACCGGGGTGACCCACGTGGAAGGCCCTGACTAACCGGGAAGCATGACGGACATGTGACAAAGGTTCCCAGGACCTCTCCTCCGGACCATACCCTTTCCAGTCCACCAGATAGAAGAGCCTACCCCGGGTCCTCCGGGGAATCAAGGATGGCCCGGACCTCATACTCCACATGGTCATCCAGAAGTACAGGAGAAGGAGGAGGCGAGACCACGCAGTCAGGGTGAGTAGCCCGCAGGAGGGACACATGAAAAACTGGATGGATCCTCATCTGGGGGGCAGAGAGAGTTTCATGGATACACGGTTGATCACCTTAGCAATGACATAGGGACCTACGTAGCAGGGCAACAGCTTCTTAGGACCATGCACATTGAGGTTCTGTATGGACACCCACACCCTATCCCCTACCTTGTAGCATGGCTCCACCTGCCTGTGTCTATCCGCAGCCTGCTTGTAGTGTTCCTTAGCTTTAGCCAGCTCAAATCGGGCCTGCTGCCAGAGTTCACAAAGGAAGCTGTGATAAGCTTGTACCGTGGGTAAGGGGTTGTTCAGTGGTTCTTCCCAGGGAGCGGTTCGTGGATGTCGCCCCTGGAGACAGTAGAGCGGGGACATTCCGATAGCGGAATGCCTGCTGTTATTGTAGGCGTATTCCACCAACCACAGTACCTCCGACCAGTCCTTCTCTACGGCCAACAGCAAGCAGCGGAGATGTTGCTCCAAGGTCTGGTTGGTCCTCTCCGCCTGGCCGTCTGTTTGGGGGTGGTAGGCCGATGACAAACGCACTTCCATATCCAGGGTGTTGCACACCTCATTCCAAAATCTGGATACGAACTGGGACCCCCTGTCCGTGATCACAACAGACGGTATACCGTGCAAGCGTACCCACGTTGTGCATGGCGACCACTGCCAGTTCGACTGCCGAGGGCAATTTCTTCAGGGAGTGCGAAATGAGCCATCTTGGTGAGGTGGTCCACAATGGTGAGGATGGTGGTGTATCCAGCCTTCGTTCTGGGTAACTCGACTACGAAGTCCATGGAGATGGTATGCCAAGGATACGGAGGCACAGGGATGGGATGCAGCAGTCCCTACTGAGGACTGAGGCGAGGTCTTCCCCTGAGCACAGATGGCACAACGTGTTATGTAGGTGTGCACGTCAGCATCCATAGAAGGCCACCAGAAGTGCCGCTGTAGCAGGTCTAACGTTTTGTGATGGCCGGGGTGGTTGGATAACGAGGTGATCATGGCACATGAGACAGAGCTTGTTGTTGGTGATCCGTCAACGGCAAGTAGTGGCGGTCACCCTTGTACAGGGAATCCGTCCAACGCTGTGACGCCTAGGAGTCCTTCCGTCCACGTCGATGGGTCATTCCTCCGTATGTCATCACGTAGTCTAGACAAAAGGCAGAGGAAAGGACCACCCCTTGGAAACAGCGTTCAGGGATAATGGGCGTTGTCTCGACCGTAGTTTTGGTATCTTCGGTTTCGTCAAGACGGGACAGAGCGTCGGCCTTGGCATTGGCTTTGCCGGGCGGTCCGTGATGTGGAAGTCGTACTCACTGAAAAACAGAGTCCAACGCAACTGCCGAGAGGTGAGGGGCTCGGGCAGAGCGAAGGGGTGGAGGTTCCTATGGTCCGTGTAGATGGTCACAGGGTGTTTCGCATCCTTGAGATACTGGCGCCATTCCTCGAAGGCAGCCTTAATGGCCAGCAGTTCCCGGTCCGAGATGGTGTAATTGCGTTCGGCTGGCTGCAATCTTCTGGAGTAGAAGGCCACAGGGTGCAACAGGCCAGTTTTGGCATCTCTTTGGGACAACACCCGCCCAGGGCATCTTGTGAGGCATCGGCCTCCACCACGAATGGCTGTTCGGGTCGGGATGTATCAAGACCGGGGCTGTAGTGAACCTCCTCTTTGGGTTCTGGAAGGCTTGTTCTGCCTCGTGGTTCCAACTGAAACAAACGCCCTTGCGCAACAACCTAGTGATGGGGGTGATAAGTCTAGAGAAACCAGTGATGAAAGCAGCGGTAGTAGTTGGCGAACCCTAGGAACCGCTGGGCGTGCTTCACGGAGGTAGGGGAGAGCCATTGTAGAATAGCCTCGACTTTCTTGGTGTCCATTTTGATTCCTCCAGGGGTTATGATGTGTCCAAGGAACTCCACTGCATCGGTGTGAAAGACGCTCTTCTCAGCTTGACATACAATCCGTGTTGTTGGGTCGTCGCAGAACAGTGCGGACATGCTGTACGTGTTCCGCCAATGTTCCGGAAAAGATCAGGATGTCGTCAATGTAGAAGCGATACAGAACTGATCGATGAAATCTCTCAGGACTTCGTCGATGAAATACTGGAAGGCAGCCGGGCGTTGCAGAGCCCGAACGGCATTACCTGGTATTCGAAGAGACCATATCTGGTTCAAACGCGGTCTTCCATTCGTCCCCTTTTCTGACCTGACGAGATGATAGGCCCCACGGAGATCCAGTTTGGTATAGAGGTGGCGTCTCTCACCTGGTCCAGCAAGTTGGATATCAGGGTAAGAGGTACCGGTTTTTATGGTAATGGCATTCATGGCTCTGAAGTCGATGCACGTTCTCAGATCCCCCTCCTTCTTGGTCACGAAAAAGAGGGGGATGACACAGGTGATCTGGAGTGACGGATGAACCCATTGCGTGGGTAATCGTCGAGATATACACGAAGGTGTTCGTTCTCTTTTTGGTAAGGGAATAAATACGGCTACAGGGAAGTGTGGAACCTGGAATCAGGTCTATTCTGCAGTCGAAGCTTCGATGAGGAGGCAGAGTGTTCGCCCCCTTTTTGTCGAACACTGTAGCCAGAGTCCTGGTACACGTCCGGCACTGTCCCTTGCGTGGCCATAACCGTTCCGGTGAGAGGTAACGCATGGGCCTGCACGTCCTTAGTACCGGAGGAGTCTGCTTGCGGGTAACAGCGAGAGGAGCAAGAGCCGAGTCCAAACTCACAACCCTGGACACCCAATCGATCTGAGGGTTATGTTTCACTAACCACGGGAGACCCAGTATCAAAGCGGAACTGAGGTGCGTCGATAACATCGAAGGCGATGGATTCCGTATGGTTGTTCTCGAACGTCATTCCCAGGACCTCGGTCTGAAAGCGAATGAGACCAGAGGTAAGATCCGTGCCGTCCACTGCCTTAACCGTCTCAGGCTTCGCCTTCGGCACAGTAGCCATACCCAGATCCACCATATATCGGTTGTCGATGAAGTTGCCGGTGGCTCCTGAATCGATTAGGGCCGTGACCTGCCATACCAAGCCTGTCAACGCCCGTAGGTCACCTCCACACCCAAATGATGGCTGCCGTCACAAAAGGCAGGGGTCGGCGTCTTAGCGGACGAAGAACCCAGTAGCCGGACCCCACTGCCTACTGGGTTTCCCGTTTCCCGACCAATCTCCCTTGACCACAGGAAGAACAAAAGGCTTCTTCCCTCTTGCTCAGGTAGGTTTTACAGGACATTCCCTGACAAAGTGCCCATTTTGCCACAATACAAACACTGGTTCTGTCGTCTCCTTTTCTCCCGTTCTTCCTTGGTGAGAGGCCCACGAACACCTCCTATCTGCATTGGCTCTGGAGCGTCAGAGGATGGAATAGAAACATCGGCGGTTTTGTTCTTTGTGCGTCAGGAACCGAGACTCACCACCCCTGTTTCTTTCTGACTTACGCTCCTGTAATCTGTAGTTCAGTTTCACCACTAGGTCAATGAATGGCCCTATGTCCTCCGGGGGATCACGTATTTGGAAAGCAGGTCCTTCAGTTCGTCACGCAAGCCCCTGTAGAAGACGGACACCTTCTTGGACTCGGGCCAGCAAGCTTCTATCACCAGCCTACTGAAGGTGGTGATGTAGTGCAGTAGATCTGTGTTACCCTGTTTCAAGCCGAGTAATTCATTATCTGCGGCTTGCACAAAATATGTGCGGGCGAACATCCGTCGCATGTTGTCCTTGAAGACCGGGAGGTTATACAACATGGGATCGTCATTCTCTACCAGGGAATAGACCACTGGGAAGCATCGCCCCCATGTAGGAGAGGATGAAGGCGATCTTAGATCGTCATCTGGAAATCACGGAAGCTCGAGCCATGAAGTGCAAATGACATTGATGAAGAAAAACACTATACTTGGTGCTGTCGCCATAAAAACGTTCAGGTGGAGCCAGCTGTACTGCGTGTGGAGCTATCACCTGTATGGTGGTGTATCCGAAGCGGGAGCTGTGGCTAAACTACTTGGTTGGAACAAGGGAGGTCTCAATATTCCTTCCTGTCGCACTCTAGCAGAAGGAAACTGGCCCCAAGGCCCGTTCCCCCGCCTGTTGCCTGTGTCTGCAAGGCGGTGATGTCCTGTCTTATGCTATGACTCTCTGCCTGCATGGTGGCAAGGATGGCAGCTATGTCTTGTAGGGGTGATCTCGGGGTCGCCCATATCGCCCGGGCAAGATGAGACTACGTGGGCTTTGGATTCTGTCAAAGTCCCACAAGTCTTACCTTATACTTGTGAGAGGATCTCGCAGGGCGACAGGGACCACCACCGCCGTTTCCCACCTTACCCTAGTAGCTGTGTGGACGCTGACCAGGATGTAGATGGGACCAGGGGTAGAAGCCAGATATAAAGAACTGGGAGTTGTGTGAGGTTCCTTGAAACCCTCAAGACACTGGTTCTGCAATGGAAAAATAAGGACACAGCTAGTACCTGTGGTGCACACCAACCCCCTCCTATGTTCTCTGAGAATTACTAAGTCAAAAGGACAGTATGGTCTACCTTATATGTACATATGAATGCATCAACAAGAATAGCAGAGAATAAGCGCTCCTGCGCATTTCCCAGGAAGCAGTATCTCTTCAGTGCACCAGGAAGTGCACGAGGGCGGTTTCTGTGTTTCAAATAATGTAAACAAGCAATATACGGCTCCTGCGCGTTACTAATCAAAATCAAGAAAAACAGCGCTCCTGCGCAAATAATAGAAGAAACTGGCAGCACACAGCTGAACACACTCCTGTGCGTGGTGTCAGCAAAGTAATGAAAACAGGCTCTGATACGGATCACAGACCAGAGGAGAGCCTGCACGGGAAAGAGTAGCTTTGTGAAGTCAAGGAAATTGCCACTCTCCGTCGGAATGGGACAGCCAGGGAACAACACTCAGCGCGGCAGACAAGCGTCTGCACAGAAGGAGAAAAACAGCTACCTGCTGGAGGAAAATGCAGAGTCTCTACCTGCATCCGATGGCGGCAGCGGCGTTAATCAAAGCGCCGGAGTAGCGGGATCGCCAGCTGTTAACCCGTCACACGGAGCGCCGTGACTAAGGTGGCGTCCGCTTCCGGTCTCCGCAGCTAGACTGCTAACCCGACTCTACACCTGTGAAGTCACGATCACGCTTCGTAAGGCGTGCGGAGGTCACGCAGCTGTCCATAACCATGACACCATGTCTTCCCTGGACTGGAAACAAGCATCCTAGGACCGGTTTCTGGCATTCCAGCCGTCATCAGCCAGGCTTGCTTGAATCCAGTGGCAAAGTGAGCAAGGGACCCACGTCTGGGCATACCCCCGCCAACTTAGGGCGAACAAAGCGATACAAAAGGGGATGATGGACGGAACGTTTGAGCCAATCAAACACTCACCCCCAGTCAACTGATCTGGGTTTAATCCATCATCATTCTTTAGCTCACTCCACCACCCCCAGTTCAGACATGGCCATATGCAAATCAGTCTGACCCTGTGCCTCATGGGAACAGTCCAGCACGAACTGCCAAGCCATGTGTCAAAGTCCCACAAGTCTTACCTTATACTTGTGAGAGGATCTACGCAGGGCGACAGGGACCACCACCGCCATTTCCCACCTTACCCTAGTAGCTGTGTGGACGCTGACCAGGATGTAGATGGGACCAGGGGTAGAAGCCAGATATAAGAACTGGGAGTTGTGTGAAGTTCCTTGAAACCCTCAAGACACTGGTTCTGCAATGGAAAAATAAGGACACAGCTAGTACCTGTGGTGCACACCAACCCCCTCCTATGTTCTCTGAGAATTACTAAGTCAAAAGGACAGTATGGTCTACCTTATATGTACATATGAATGCATCAACAAGAATAGCAGAGAATAAGCGCTCCTGCGCATTTCCCAGAAGCAGTATCTCTTCAGTGCACCAGGAAGTGCACGAGGAGCGGTTTCTGTGTTTCAAATAATGTAAACAAGCAATATACGCTCCTGCGCGTTACAATCAAAATCCAAGAAAAACAGCGCTCCTGCGCAAATAATAAGAGAAACTGGCAGCACACAGCTGAACACACTCCTGTGCGTGGTGTCAGCAAAGTAATGAAAACAGGCTCCTGATACGGATCACAGACCAGAGGAGAGCCTGCCACAGGAAAGAGCTAGCTTTGTGAAGTCAAGAAATTGCCACTCTCCGTCGGAATGGGACAGCCAGGGAACAACACTCAGCGCGGCAGCAGACAAAGCGTCTGCACAGAAGGGAAGAAACAGCTACCTGCTGGAGGAAAATGCAGAGTCTCTACCTGCATCCGATGGCGGCAACGGCGTTAATCCAAAGCGCCGGAGTAGCGGGATGCGCCAGCTGTTAACCCGTCACACCGGAAGCGCCGTGACTAAGGTGGCGTCCGCTTCCGGTCTCCGCAGCTAGACTGCTAACCCGACTCTACACCTGTGAAGTCACGATCACGCTTCGTAAGGCGTGCGGAGGTCACGCAGCTGTCCATAACCATGACA